>LNAC01000083.1:3220972-3363804 GCA_002007465.1 Ailurus styani | reverse complement strand
GGGGGGGGGCGGGGGCTTTGCGGCCCTTCCCACTGCTCAGCTCTGGAATTTCATAGGCTGTAAAAGCCACCTCAGGCTGGTTTTGAAATTAGACCATATTTACAAAAATAATATGCATTTATGCACTTGCTATTTTGTGAGATGTAAAATCACGTTTAAAAAAAAAGGTGCGTGCCATTTGAGATCCCTCCTTAGTAACTCAGCGGGAGGAGACTCGGCAGGGAGTGAAACACTGAGAACACCTTCCAACCCAGAGTGACTTGGCGTTTTTTGCTGTGCTTGCAACCCTCTGCGGACTCAGAAGGCCCCGTAACCTGACGCAGGAGCCCCACGGATTATAAATAGAGCAAAAGCGGGCGAGAACCATGCGGTGGGTGGGGGCCCAAAGGCAGGAGGGTCCAAGGAGGGGATGGAGAAAATAAGATGCTTGGTTCTTGCCCTCGGCCTGAAATCGCTCCACCTGTGTCCGCTTGGGGCTCTGTGCTTGGTATCCACGAGCCCTTTTCTTTTTTCATTTGGACGTAGCTTATTTGGGGTTTTCGTTGTTGTTGTTGTTTTTATGGAATATTTTGTGATTGGTGGGATTCTTTGAATTTTACCGTGTAGCTTCTTTTTTGTTAACACATACTGTATTACTTGTTTCAAGGGTACAGGTCTGTGACTCATCAGTCTTACGTAACTCACAGCACTCCCCATAGCACGTACCCCTTATTCGTATTTATGTCCTCTTTTTCACTTGTCCAACTTCTACTTCCCGCCGTTTTATTCCTCTCACGTGTCTGTTCTCTGCAGTGATATTACATGGTTTACAATCTTTGATTTTCACTCTGGGCATTTAGCGTATTCTTTCCCGAAATTTTTGTTATAATTTTTTAAAGAGCAGAAAAAGATAGTATTGATATCTGTCATATTCAAATACTCATTGTCAGAAATCCCTGATGCTCTCTGATAAAATAGTGGCAGTCCAGCCCCCGAAAGCTTAATAAATATGCAGCCGGCTCCCGACACAGCCACACCGAAGCAAGCCATACCATAATCGATGTACAATTGATCCACAATCAAGAGACAAACTGTTATGTGGCTTGTTTTACTGAACCGTGCGAGAAGCCCTTCCATAACGTCACATAGGAGCCAAATGAAGTGTTGCGGGGCTCTAAATAAAGCCAGCGCCTTCCTAGCGTATGCATTGTGTTTGTCACATGGACTGCCTGCAATGTACCCTGGCAAGGAAAAGAAACAGTGTGCTAGATAAAATAACGAAACGTAGACACATTTAGTTCAGCCCTTCAGGGATCATTCTAAAGCACATGGTAGGAAATAGAAATTAGGTAACCACTTTGAAAGGAAACGTATATCTATTTCATTTGTAAGCTACAAACAGAAGCCGATCTAGCATAGATAGAAAGCCCTTCCACGCGGCTGAGGTTGGGGGGAATCAGTATACACCCCTCGTGACTTCCATATTACGTGCAAGAAATTAAGGCAGTAAATTAATTTGATGGTAGGAGTTGAACGGCAGCGTTTTCAACCAAAAAGAGACAAATCCTGCATAGCTGCATAGAAATTTGGAAAATAAGAAACAAAACCAGATCTTATATTTTGTATCTTTCCTTGATAAAATTGCACCAAACTTAGATTGGAAATGTATTCAAATGCATAGTGTTTTTTCTAGGGAGCACGTTGACTATTGCCAACGTGGAGATGATTCAATTTTAAGAAATATTAGAAGAATGAGAAATAGAAAGGTCTTGTGGTATCTCTGCACACTCCCCTTCCAGGTGGGGAAGCTGCAGTGAGCCCACACCACTGCACAGGGGAGACAGTGACGCAGCAGAGACAACGTGGTTGAGGACAAACTCCAATTGGTTAACTCAAGAATTTCAATATTCATTTCATTAACTAAATTTAATTTTGAAAATTAAAGAAAAGAAAAACCAAGAAGAACTGAGTTTGAATCCCATAACTGTTATTTAACTTGGGGGTAGAGAAAGTAGCAATTAGTTTTCAGATTGATTAAAAATATATATATAACCTGACAAGCCTGCCTCACAATATAACAAGGGCTTAAAAACAGTGTTGGCTATATTATCTTGGTAGTTTTTTATTTATTTTTTTGACCCCGAAGTCAGTATTCTGAATCTCAGTTCTGATTCTAATATAGTAGATGCTATCTAAAATACGTGGGAGATGAGACTGAATCGGCAGCCCACCCCCCTCCCCCCACGCTCATCTGGGATTTGGTAAAAATGGAGCATGTATGTGATTTTCAAAAGTATTTTGTGATGGAATACTATAAACTTAGGGGAAAGAAGCACAGTGAAGAGCAAAACACCCAACTTCAGTAAATCCGAGTATTTCCCCATCTTTGCTCTGGCACCAGGTATTTTCGGGAAATCTATATCCCGGTTCCCTACCCCCCACCCCTGCCTGCCACACTGGGGTGAATCTCGTCCTGACGTTGGTGCACAGCCCTCCGTGCGTGCTTGCAGCTTCACTGCTGTGGGTGTAGCCGTAAATCACGTCATGTCCATCGATAATAATGGATGCTTGGCGTGCTTTCGAAATCGCGTGTCCCTCAGAGCAGATCACGCCACAGACTGTCTTGCCACTGTGACGGTCGAGGCGCACTCTGATACAGGTTGCTCTCCTTTGCTCTTGTATTCCGTGTCGGCTCCAGGTTAAAGGTAAGGGTCCCAAGGTGGGGCTTCCCCGGGAGGCAAGGGGAAGGGAGTTGACGGCGAACGTGCTCTCACTGCCTTCAAGTTCCCTCAGTGGACTCAGCAGAGAGCAAGTCTGTGGGAAGAGAGGAGGCCGAAGGAATGCACCACCCGCCGGGAAGGGCAGGGTGCGTCTCGCCCAGCTGCCACCTCTGGTCCCAGGGGACAGGTGTGTCTCTGGCAGCCCGTTGTCTTCCTCAAGATCTTCACAAGGTGGCCAGAGGCGTCTCTCGGGGTCCCGAGAACCCTAACCCAGCGAGCTTCGTGGAAGATGCCGGGAAATGACACTGAATGTCCAGGGACAGCACGACAGCGCGGACTTTCACGCCCAAACACGTATCGGAGGGCTACCGCCAGGGCGTTAGCATGGGTTCTTACTGGTGCTTCCAGAAGCTCTCTTTCAACACCTTAAAACAAAAGCACATCACTCACTTTTTAGGTGTAAACGTGCCTCCTCCACTTTCAACTTTTCTCAGAAACAAGTTTCACATAGATATATTCATGACGTTTCTCAAGAACAACAGGTTTGCAGTTTGACCAAGGGGAGTGTAAAACTTGATCAAAACCAAATTTCCAAATGATGACTGTTACAAACAACACTATAGTGAAAATCATGGAGTATGCCAAATCACTGGCCTCTAACTTGTAAGTAGAGACAAATATCCAAAGTTTTCCACTGCGTTTCTGGGGACGCACATTTTCAACATAGGAGTTACTGTCAATTGTTCCCCAAAACAGTTGTACCAATTTATTTGCCTCTAAAACGGAATATTTCACATTTCTGTTTTGGTAATCTCTTGGTTTAATGAATCGTATTTTTTTTTACCAATGTGATTAACTGTAAAACAGATCTTATTATGGTTTTGTTTTGCATTTCTCTGGTTGCTATGGAGTGTTTTCATGTGTTCTCAGAACTGGTAGTCCGAAGACTTCCTTTTCCTATTTCCAAACTGGTTTGCATGAGTTTCTTGAAGATTTGCAGGCATTCTTTACATATCCTGGATAATATTCCTTGTCAGTTGCAGGCATGGCAAACACTTGGCTTATAGTGTTTTCTTAGTCCAACCAGAAGTTTGTCAACTCTATTGATCTTTTAAAAATAACTCTTGATTATATTGATATACTCTATTATTTTTCTGTTTCATTGATTTCTGCGGTCTTTAGTATTTCTTTCCTTTTGCTTGCTTTGGGTTTAATTTGTTCTAAGTTCCATCAATAGCAAGCTTAGATCATTGATTTGATGCCTTCTTTTTTCCCTAATAGTATTTAATGCAGTAAATTTCCATCTCTCGCTGTATTAGCTGCATTCGGAACATTCTGATATGTTTTGCTTTTATTTTCAATCAATTCAGAAAGTTTTCTACTTTCCTGTAGGACTTCCTCTTTGACTAATGTTGTTTACCTTCCAAATATTTAGGGACATTCCAGATGTCTGTCTGCTTTTTATTCCTGGTTTAATTGCATTATGATCTGATAAAATGCTTTGTGTAACTTCAGTTCTCTTCAGTTTATCAGGAATTACTTTATGGCCCAGGATATCTTGGTGGAATTTCCACGTGCACTTGAAAAGAAAGAGTAGTCAGCTGTTGTCAGATAGTGATCTGGAAATGTCTGTTGGGTCAAGTTTCCTGACAGTGTTATTGAGTGCTTCTGTATCTTGGCTGATTTTCTGTCCACTTCTTTTATTGAGTTCTGAGAGAAGAGCATCCAAGTCTCCAGCTATAATTGAGATTTTGTCTACTCTTCCTTCCAGTTTAACAGTTTTTGCCTCACATATTTGTAAGTCCTGTTGTTAGATGTGTGACCCATAAGATTATTACATCTTCTTGATGAATAGATCTATTTATCATTATGCATTTTTTTCTTTTTTATTTCTGATGCTATTCCTTCTTCTGAGGTCTACTTTGTTTGAAATTAATATAGCCACTTCATCGGTCTTTTAGTCATTATCAGCAAGGTATGTTTTTTCCATCCCTTTAATTATTTTTAGACAACTTCTTTAAGATATAATTCACATACCATACAATCCACACATTTAAAATATACAACTCAGGATTCTTTAGTAAGTCCTTAGGGTTGTGCAACTATTACCACAATCTAATTTCAGAGTGTTTTCATTCCCTCCTCACCCCAAAGAAAATCCACCTCTTTACTTTTAACCTAATTATGTCTCCATATTTAACTCGTGATTTTTATAGACAAAAAATAGATGAGTCATGTTTATTTTTATCCAATCTGATAGTCTTTGTATTTTAATTGGTGTGTTCAGACCATTTACATTTAATGTAATTATTAATGTGATTGGCTTTAGGTCTGTCCATTTTCTCTTATTCTGTCTCTCACCGCCATTTTTGTTCATCTATTTCACAACAATGCTTTCTTTTGGATTATTTGGATGTTTTTAGCATGTTTTAATTTATCTGTTGGTAATTCAAATATGTGTCTTCATATGTATTTTTTTCATAGCTGATTTAGAAGTTGAAATATGTACACACCTAACTTTCAGTCTCTTTGCAGTCAACCGTATTGTTCTTTTTAACCTCTTTTATTGACCTTTACTTTATAGTCACCACATATATTGCATCTACAGTTACAAATATATTACATCTACATTCTTTGTAGCTGTCCCATATGTTACATCTATAGTTGTCCCATATATTACACCTACATACATTGAATATCTTGTCCCAGGCAATGTTGTAACTTTTGCCTTCAAATGTCAGGCATGCATTAGACAATTTCAGGGGAGAAAAATCTCCTTTTTATTATCCCACTACTTACCATTTCTGCAGCTCTCCTTCACTCTTGAAGTTCTGAGATTCCTTCTACTACTGTTTCCTTGAGCAGGTCATTCACAGCTGATCGAAGAATGGTCCTAGTTTTCCTTAATCTGAGTGTGTCTTTCTTCTGCCTTTGTTCTCCAGGTTTTGATTTCCCCTCACAGTTCACATGTTTTGTTTTTTTTTTACTTTCCTGGTCCTCAGATAGATGTGTATTTTGTCCAAAGTTTAGTTATAATTACTGAGAGAGATGGGCTACAGGGGACTTACTTCATCGTGGCCCAACTGTGTAATATCACGCAGAAATTTATAATGTTAATATAGTCAAATTAATTAATCCTCATCTTTATAGGTTGTGGTTTTTTGTAGTTTAAAAACCTTTCTTATCAAAAAGTAAAAAAAAAAAACAACAACAAAAAACAACTTCTCTTACCTTGCTGCCATAAAGATCTATCTCTATATATATTTATTTAAAAATTTTAAGGTTTTGGGTTTTTTGTTTGTTTGGTTGGTTGGTTTTTCTTTTGTTTTTTACATTTAGGAGTTTGAGCTCCCTGTACTTTGTTTTTGAGAACAGCATAAATTAACAATGTAGTCTGACATCTTTCTGCTCCAAAAACAATTGTCCCATGCCTTTTATAACATAGGACCATACTTCTGACTTCCTCCCAGTGCCAAGAGCATTGCCGGAAATGGACTGTTTTCTGCATTTATGTCCAACCTTCTAGATTCTTCTTTAATGTCACTTTCTTCTTGATGGGCTTCCTTGAGCATCCCTTCTAAGCAAAGTAGTTAGTTGCCTCTAAAAATTGGTTTCTGTAATTCTATAATTCATATCTCCTTTTATATAACTTATTTTTCTGTATTATAATTACGTGTGTGTGTGTGTATACCCTGCAGACTTTTGAGCATATAGAGAATGCATTGAATGCATCGTAATCAGTTTTGCCTTCCAAACACAAAGTGCTCAATAAATTGCCAACTCGGTGTAATTGTCATCTGGTAACGGCTTCAGATGAATTAAGAGAAGCAAACTGGTAGAATATTTCCTAAATTTATTCAAATATTTAAATTCAGTCTCATGTTAAAAACGTACCAATAAACTTGGTAAACAGAATCACAGGCAATTGCATTACCGGTTGGAGGATATTAAAGTCACATTTTATTTGGTGGTTAGGTTCTAAAGTTGGCATGTTATGTGAAAGTCACATACAACAAAAGAGACACTAGAACATCCCTTATATTGCCTGTAAAAAATTATGTGCTTTTATATGTTTTAAATATAAAGCAGTATGCTTTTAATGTCTACAACTCTATATAATTATACGCATATATTTATGCACAATGCATAAAACAACTTAAAGCATTAGTAGCATAATATTTTGAATTCTAGGGTGCCTGGGTGGCTCAGTGGGTTAAAAGCCTCTGCTTTCGGCTCAGGTCATGATCTCAGGGTCTTGGGATCTAGGCCTGCATCTGGGCTCTCTGCTCAGCAGGGAGCCTGCTTCCTCCTCTCCCTGTCTCTCTGCCTGCCTCTCTGCCTACTTGTAATCTCTCTCTGTATCAAATAAATAAATAAATCTTTAAAAAAAATATTTTGAATTCTAAGAAACTGAATTGCACAGAATTGAATTTTAGAGGTTCATTCATTCCTTCATTGATTCATTCAACAAATACTTGTGCCAGGCACAGATCTAGGCACCCTGGCCGACAAAACCAACATCCTTGCCCTCATGGGACATAAATTATAGCATATAACGATAAACGATATTTAAATAAGTGAGTAATATACTAAAAGGAAAGAAAACAAATTAAGAAAAGTAATCAGGATAAACAGACCTGGGAGTGACAAGAGTAGGTGTGGAGGGAGGTTGTGTTGAGTAGCGAGTTTAAGAAAGAGAGTCCGCAGCAGCTTCACTGAGCAAAGACAGAAGAAGGAAGTCAGGGGATGAACCATACTGATGTCAGGGAGAACATTCCAGTTGGGGCAACGGCAAAGACCCTGAGACAGGTGCACGCCTGCGTTGCAAGGTGGCCAGTGTGGCCAATGGGGCACTAACTCTATGTATTACTAGATGTTTGGATGAAGAGAAGTTGGAGGTGACATTGGTTCTAAGTGTTAATCCTAGAAAGGGGAAACTTTTACATTATAAACGATTACCAGAGGCTACATGTAAAATACGAATTATGAATGTATCGTTCTGTCTTTTTTTCGAAACCATTCACCAGGTTTGGAAATTCTGGTCTGCTCAGAATATAAGTGAAGGTAATTGTTTGCTTTTTCTGTAGGTGGGAAATAGAGATGAATATAGCTCCATTCTTGCTCCGGATCAAGGGAACTGGGAGAGAGGCCCCTGGGAAGCAAGGCTGCATATTCCCTGACTAGTTAGGTGTGAAGCTCCGGACACTGACGTGGCCTGACGTTTTCGAATGCACAATCCTGGAAGGAATGGATAGTTTTCCCTTGTGCTGAAATTGTGAATAGTTAATTATGGTGAAAAGGTTTATTTTATGTAAAATAAAAGAAGAAGGGTTTATTTTCTGACCTTAGTAGACCTCGAAGACAGGATTCTTTTCTCATCTCTCTGATTACATTATTATTTGAAACTGTCATTTCGTATTCCTGACTCTGTCAGAAATAGGTTCTAGAACAGCTGAACTGTGATATTGGGAAGAAGTGTCATGAAGTCAATGATATAAAAAGCCTAGATTTTGAAGCCCAAGTGGATTTAAATTAATTTTATACACATCCAGGTGATTTTTATTATCTATTTTTGGAAAGAAGTCTTGAGTAAAAAGATTTGCTCTCATGTGTTGCCTACTTTGGCAAAATCTTGCCTCTTCTCCTTCCCAGTCCTTCCTGGTATCTGTTTTCTCTTTCCTTATGTTGTATGGCGTTTGTACCTGCGTGATTTGCCCTGACTATGTCTTAAAGACAATGTAATGGACCCCAGAGTCGCAGTGACTGCCACCGTGCCCATCAAATCCATTTCTTCTTAGACACACAGCTGACCATGTTTCCCAGATTCCCTCATGGTGCAGAGCAGACCTGTAATTGATACCTATCAGTGGAACTGGAGCCGTAGTAAGCTGATCCACTTCCAAGCCTGGCCCATACAAACCCCCTTTTCCCTAGCGTTTCGTGTCCTTTCCCATCTAAAAGCTGGATACGAGATCCCAGAAGGCACAAAGTACACTCACATCAACACGGAAGGCCATCCGCTGATCAGAAACACCTGTTTTGGCTTCTTCTGAACAATGTACTTCTTTCCTGCTGAGCCAGTGGTATTTGTGGTTTGCCTCTTATAACATCTAACTAATACCTCCTCATCATTTATTTAGTTTAATGTTGTATGTGTTGCTGCTAAGCATGATTATTTGTAGTACTTAGTTATCTAAGTTTAACTTCCATTTTGTAGTAAAAATTATTTAAGATGTCAAAAATCATACCTGCCAATAGCATCATTAGAATATCGCTTATTAGACATTTTAATACAAAGTGGTGATCAGATAAAGCCAAAGCTTATAAGTTGCATTGAAGATTTTCGAACACACAGATTATATGAATAGGTCTTTTCTTTGGAGAGAGAAAATCTAGTAGATTAATTCTCCTCAATAATACCTCCTGGTGTTTGCAGTGAGTCCCTTATAAAATCCCAAGAAAAATGTTTTAAAAGAAATCGTAATGCTATTACTTTTTGTATTTCCAATATAGTAGATTTATGTTTTTCTATATATTCCATGGATTTGACCCGCATTACTATAATATGTCATTACTATAAACATACCCTAAATAAATGTTATCAATTTTGGTTACAATCTAGTCACTTACACTGATACTGTCATGTTTTCTTAAATGAATTGAGGTAAAAGACCAGAACTCATACAAAATCCATACCCCGAAGTGTCACAAATTAATTACATTGCATGATGTATAGTACAATCATAAATTTCTATTTTATAACTTTCCATTAATAGGAAGAAATATACATTCACTCATCAGAGTCCATTTTTATTCAAAGCTATTAACCTAAAATCAGCCCCAAAATGCAAATAGAAGTCCCTTTAAATGATATTAAGTGTGTTCCAATATAGTATCACTTATGAAAGTTAAGAATGGTTACTATCTTTTTTAAGAAATCAAAGTGTACAGATAAGGTAAGAAGCTAAAATCCTCTCTCCCTCTCTTCACTGCCTGTATCCAAAGATAGCTACTCTTGGGGCGCCTGGGTGGCTCAGTGGGTTAAAGCCGCTGCCTTCGGCTCAGGTCATGATCTCAGGGTCCTGGGATCGAGCCCCACATCGGGCTCCCTGCTCAGCGGGGAGCCTGCTTCCCCCCTCCCCCGCCTGCCTCTCTGCCTCCTTGTGATCTCTCTCCCTCTGTGAAATAAATAAATAAAATCTTTAAAAAAATAAAATAAAATTCTTATTTCCCTCTTTGTTCAGCTTCATTATTTTCCATGATTTTATCATCTATATTTCTTACCCATCCCTCTGATTCTTCCACCCTTGTGGTCATTATATCCACTTGGTNCAAAATGGCAGCAAGAGAAACCGAATAACAAGATGAACCTAATTGAATAGCTATGTAAATAGCTATTTCCGAATTAGAAAGGAAACTCTCTTTTGCCTAAGCCAGAAATTCTGCTTTCACGTTCAGATCATTTTCTTAAGATTTTTTAGAAGTATGAAAATATACAACCTTTTAATCAAAGATTTTTTTCTGAATCACATGTTACTTTATGGCACTTCTCTAGTATCTATTGAGGTGTACTTTGGCTTTACAAACTGTGATTTTCGAATTTCACTTTTTAACTTTTTTTTCCCCCCTCCAACATCTTGTTAGCATCAAATAGAAGTGGGATTTGCATTTGAAACACTAATGCTCACCATTCAGTGAGCCAAGAAGATTCCTTCTTTTAATTTCCATAGATGTCAGTAAATGCCTCTTTTCACCTTTGGGTGAATAGTCAATAGAAAAATCAACTCTGTGACAAATGAACAGCAACATGATTTTACTTATGAATTATTTAACAAAGTCTTTTTTTATCCTGGAAGGGAAAGACTTAAGGTAAAAATCAGCAGCCAATTATTAATTTACATGTATTAATACTATTCACAGAAATGCATATCCATGGGAAGTAAAGAAATTTATATCTCGTTTTTTATTTATTTTTTTATTTTTTTATTTTTTTAAGATTTTATTTATTTAGATATCTCGTTTTTTAATTAGTTCATCTCTACTAGAACTCTAGTAATGACACCATAGAAAACTATTGAAAATTAATACGAAGATATAGAAGTAATAAACTTCATGAAGCCTTTACATCACATTGGGTTTCCCTCTGGGTTGTGAGAGATTCCATGGATTTTGACCCGGAAAGTGAGCAAACTAATGATAAATGTCCCCCCTTGAGATGTAGAACTTTCATGAACGCAGGTTTTACTTTTCTTTATCAGATTCTTGTCCTGATGTCCGCCTGATACCTCTGGACACTAGAAGGCACAAAGTAACTTTCCAAGTCCAGTTGGGGAAATGGACACTAGATTCATGTCTTGAATTTCTGAATATCAAAACAACAAGATTTTCTCTCTGTCTCTCTTTTTTTAATATTTTATTTGTTTATTTGACAGACAGAGAGAGATCACAAGAAGGCAGAGGCAGGCAGAGAGAGAGGAGGAAGCAGGCTCCCCGCCGAGCAGGAAGCCCGATGCGGGCCTCGATCCCAGGACCCTGAGATCATGACCTGAGCTGAAGGCAGAGGCTTTAACCCACTGAGCCACCCAGACGCCCCAAGATTTTCTCAAACACAGCATAAAACCCTTTTTTTTTTTTTGAAAACCCCCACTGTGAGTTGTGGAGGTGGTAATAGCCAGTGTTTGTAAGTGGCCCTATTTTCTCGGGATTACTGTATCGATGAAGTAATCTTGTTAAGACCCCGCTGAAAGGAGGGGATATTATTGGGCGATGAGTATTCCCGCCCACGGGGACACGTCTGCACCGTGGTCATTCACATGTCTGCTCACACCAGCTGGGAGCTTGAATCGGGGCTGCTCGGAGGCACCTGTTTGTTGAGTGTGGAGGGCGTGGCGTCCTCTTCCACGGTCTTTGTTGCGAGCAGCAAGGAGAACATGAGGCTGTAGGTTTGAGGGTCCAAACTGAAAGGCGGTTGTGGAATGCAGGCACCCCCGTCCCGGTCCGGTCCAGCACCTGGAGGGGAGGGGTGACTCCAGGGACGCTGCCTGCCCTTGAGGAGCTGAGCAGGGCCCCCGTCTGTCGGTTCCTTTGAGGGGTCCGACTGCCCCGGCTCCCTGTGCACTGTGACTTTCTGCTTTCCCGTACCAGATTGCCAAGTGGCTCCTAAGCTTTGAAGCTTTCATACTTCTTTCGAATGTCAAATTTAAAAATAAAAATCACAGAATAATTTCCAGGTATATTATTAGATCTTCCACTGATATTGCTTTCAAAGGCATGGAAGCTGACAGATGGTCTGCACCCTTTTCTTGAAGCCTGGGGTTTGTCCCTGTTATACAATAGTGTCATTTTTTACCCCGTGCCATCCCAAAATAATAATTCTGGGCAGGGTATGTCTTAGTCTGTCCGGGATTCTGTAAGAAATGCCTGAGACTGTGTGGCTTCTCAATGACAGAAAGGTGTTGCTCAGGGTTCTAGAGGGTGGAAGTCCAAGGTTGGGCTGCAGGCGTGGTCGGGGGAAGGGGCCCTTCCGGGCTGCAGGCTTCTCTCTGTGTCCTCACAGGCCGAAGGGGTGAGGGAGCTCTGTGAGATCTTTTATAGAAGCACTGATCCCATTCACGGGGGGCTCTACCCTCGTGACCTAATCACCTCCCAAAGGCCCCAAGGCAAATAGTGCCACGCTAGGGGTGAGGATTCCAACATGCGAATTTTGGGCAACACAGACATGCAGACCACTGCCTAGGATAAGCTTGTTCGACTGTCAGAGGCATTGCACCGTCGGCCACCTCGAAGTCTGGGGTGACGCTCCCACTGTCCTTCAATGACCCCACTCACTAGCCATTCAGAGCCATCTAGGCATGTCTGAATTCAGAGTAACTAATGGGTCTGGGACCGCCCACGCCCCATGTGATTTCAGGGCAACAGAGCATTTTTAGAAAGTCCCCAGAGTTTTGTGGTGTTTGAAAGGGCTTTATCTGCATCCGAGACATGAGAACTACATCTCAAGTGTGAGAATTTGCTCAGCGTCCGTCTGGCATTGCTTGAAGGTGATCTCTTCCTTTCCTTCCCTGTCCTGGACAGCGGTGAGGTGCCCAGTGCCCCTGAGTTTGTTTTCTGAAAAGTGAAAACACAAATCTAATATCCTGTGTAAGAGGAGATTTCAATACAGAGCAAGCAAACCCAGTTAAAAGAGTCTCTTTTAAAATAGCATCAGGAAGCCATAAGGAAGGAGGAATTTATGCGTGTCCTCCTGGGAAGAACCTGGAACTTTCTGCCTGCTGCAAGCCCTCTGTCTGGACTTGAATCCTTCCTCATCAGGACACCCGAGTCCTTGGCGTTCTTCACTCCAAAAGGAACCAGCTTTCAAGAGTTTCTATAGCCCTAATTTGTATCTATGAACCCAACCAACCCCAGTTAAGCTCGTCTCAACCCCTATGTAAATGGAGGGCCTAACTGAGGACAGCAGTCGTGATGTTCACCTTTACAACGCTGCCTTGTCTCTCAGAGCACGGGACTCAGGTTTCTACCTGAATCTGTCTCCCAAGTCACAGTTCCAATTGCCCACATCAATGCCTGTTTGCTTGAATTTTCAGCCATTTCTTTCTAGGTTGATGAGTGTGATCAGCTTTCTCCCTTCTCTCAAGCATGTCCCCGGGCATTCATACCTGACCTCTGTTTACGCTCTCCAAGTACCCCGGGCACCCCATGCTGAGTAGAGATTAACTACCCACTTTGGACCCACCCGAAAGGACACCCCTGGTCTGAGCAAGCAACACATTCTACCTCCAGGGATTTCTACCCACATGGATCAACATTTTCCTGCTTACGTATCTTATGTGACCTTTTTTTTTTTAATTTTTATTTTAAAGATATTATTTATTTACTTGAAAGAGAGAGAGAGAGAGCACACAAACAGGGCGAGCAGAGGGTGAGAGAGAAGCAGGCTCCCCGCTGAGCAGGGAGCCCTGACATGGGGCTCGTACCCAGGGTCCTGGAATCATGAACTTAGCAGAAGGCAGACGTTTAACCAACTGAGCCATCCAGGTGCCCCTATATGATCCATTTTAAGTGGAAACAAGAGTCCCCTTAACACTAAACATTTCTTCAGTTAATTTATTATAATGGTAATTAAATGTAGACACACATTGTTACATACGAGGTCTGTAGCCTTTCACCTCCCATTACAACTGTAAAACCAAAGCAAATTTACAAATTCAATATGACAAAAACCTACAAAAGCAAAAAATTAAAGTTTACAACATTCGTGCTAAGTATGATTTTGTTCAGCTGAAATGAAATTACTGACGACAAAGTGAAGGTGGTCCGGACTCAGAGTCCATGAACTTGGATCCATTTCTACCATCCTGTGCCCTTGGTGATCCCAAGCTTCTACACTTCCCTCGGCTAGCTAGGCTACTCCTGCTCTCACCCAGGCTGTAATATCACTGAGCTCTTTCTCGGAGGAGAATGCCATCTACTCTTTTCTCGTTCGTCTGCAATGATATCAGTAATATCCCATGTCATCCTGCTTGTAAATAAAACACAAAGTCTGAGAATAAAGTCCAACTGAGTACTAGCTTAAAAAGTAGGTATTTAAATGTTCCAAAGCATGATTATAGTGCTTTTGAAAAGATATCATGAAAAGAAAAATGCATGAAATATTAGATTACCCAAAGAACTGTAGGACCCCTGAAAATACATACAAATGCCAATTTCAAAAACATAACGTTTAACAGTTGTTTTAATTATCACTGAAATCTGTTTATCTTACTTGTGAAATTCAAAGAACTGCTGGACCTTTCATTTCTTCCTGTATAACTTTCTTTAGTTTTAAACTTTTATATATATATGTATATATGTAGATAGATAGATACACACACACACACACACACACGTATGTATATATAAGAAATCCAGTGTGTTGCTCATTATTTGAGAGCTTCTTGTTGATATGGAAGAGATTATGTTATATTTATGTAGGGCCCCAAACTGTGAGAAGTGTTCTCATTTAATGTTATCTGATTGACTCGTCAGGATAATCTAACTCAGCATTGTTGAGGGATTTTCTCAAGTCCAAGAGCAAGCAATGACAAAATCATAGACCCCACATTTATAGGGCACTAGCTACTTCCTTAAGGCGCTCTTTTAAGTAGCCCGCACACGTTACTCCTGTATAAATCACCCCCCTTTTTGTTGAGGTGGACTGTTACTGTGAGCCCCTTTTACAGATGAGGAAGCTGATGGGCTTGGTGGCAAATGCAGGATGCCACCCCGGTGCCCCCGTTCTGGGGGCTGGGTCTTCGACCACGCTGCCTCCGCTCGAGCGAGCCCCAGGGCTCGTGGACCAGTGATGCTTTGTCCGGCGTCCCTCCTGGCCCTTGTCTACATCACATCCTATGCAAATGCTTCTTCTCACCTCTTCCTTCCCCTTTTCCAACTGGTGGCAACCTCATTTTTCAGCACTCAGAGCAAAGGATACCTCCTCTGTGAAGTTTCTCTAGACCCTCCTCTGTAAGCCCCGTTTCCCAGGTAAATGGGGGAAAAAGGTTTTAAAAGATGTCTTCTCTGTCTCTGTGCCGTGTGCAACGAGTTCAGACAGTTGTGTGTTTTGCGTGCTTTGGAGTTCCTTTTAAAGCCACGTTATTTGTCACATTCGTGGAGCACAGGGATGGGACACTGTGGACACCCAAGGGTTCATAGGTAGGGGACAGTTTTTACATTCCCAGGCATAATGCTTGCTTTTTGGTTCTGAAAGATGATGATTTTGGGTCCAAACACTATAAACACACCTGAAAAGAAAATAAATAAGCGGCTAGCTGTCTGCAGTGACACGGGTGGAGGTAAATCTTTGAAGCAATGGTAAAGAAGCTTCAAGTTCTAAGACCCCAACAAGGTACCTGTAGCCAACAAAGAAATCAGGGTAAGTGGGGGGGGGTGAAGCCCGTGGACCCCAGACACTCATTTCCAGCTGCATCCCTGACCCCAGCATCAGTTCCTCTCTTTCTGAAAAGAAATGGTTCCTTTTCAATACCAAAACTAAATTAAAAAAAATTTTTTTTTCATCATCATCATAAGTCCCCATCCCTTCCTCCCCCATCCCCCACCCACCTCCCCCCTGGTGACCAGCCGTGTGTTGTCGGTAGTTACAAGTCTATTTCCCAAACAAAATTTTTGTTACAAAATCATTATTGCCTTCTTTTTAATAATTTCCTTTTTTTTTTAAAGATTTTATTTGTCAGAGAGAGAGCACAAGCAGAGGGAACAGCAGGCAGAACAGGCAGAGGGAGAAGCAGACTCCCCGCTGAGCAAGGAACCCAATGTGGGGCTCGATCCCAGGACCCCAGGATCATGACCTGAGCCAAAGGCAGTCGCTTAACCAACTGAGCCACCCGGGATTCCCTCATTATTGCCTTCTTAATGATCATATTTAATTTATCATGAGACATGAAATAATGGTAGAGGCAGCTGTGAGGGTTTTTGTTATTACCGACAGGACCTGAAACTTAAAGAATGGAGAAACACTGATTGTGATGTTTGTGTAGTGTTGGGTAACATTGTGAACAGAGTGTAGTGCTTGTATATTACTTGGCCATCATTTAAATAATATCTATAGTTGCAATTGTTTCCTATTCTAAAATACTAAAGCTCTTTTCCTACTTGTGACAGATGTGATTTTTGTGCCTCACGATCTAATAAATTCAACAAGTCTGCATAAAGCAGATTCAACACCATTCGTCAGGGCACACTGTTCTTATCTTCTGATCTTCTGATTACCGTCTCACAGATCATGATTTTCAAATGCCCTCTGACCTTCATTATGTTGCAAGTAGCGACCTAGCGTATATCCTTACACAGAATTTTAACCTTCATTTAAGGAATAACCTGTGAAAATTCTTTGTTTTTCTTTTTTTAAAGGAAGATCAATAATGTTAGTATGTTACCATCTCATTTATACCATTCTGGCAACTACCATTATGTAGCTATTAGATTTTACTCAATACCTATTAATCTCCATAATAGACAATCAAGTTCCATGGGATCTCTCAATGAAGGGGTTTATTCTGAGCATTTGTCAATTATTGCAACCATCACTCAAAGTTCTGCTTATCAGAGAAGCATGGAAAGCTCCCGGTTGTTGATTCAAAGATGGGGTTCTTCTTTACTTACTACATTATTCAAGACATCCATATCCTCATTAAGAAAATGCTTTCTGATGGTTTGGGTATATAAGTTTCACCCTTTATAGTGTACTTGGGAATTGAGATATTTTTAGTAAACACTGAGAAGCTTTGAAAGGGTAGAGGGCTTTTTCCCCCCTTAACACTGAAGCAGTAACTCAGGGGATGTCAAAAGCCCTCCCCGCCGCCTCCACCAGGTCAGCAGCCTGTCTGGAAATGAGTTCCTGTTGGGAAGGGCTTGGCGGAGGGTCCTGCCTCCTGCATATTTTTGTGACTGCAGAAAAGAGTTGGGGATTGAGAGGAGATGCAGAAAGGATGTGTTCTGTGCTCGGTGTGGGGACAGAGCTGCATGGCTCTCCCGTGCCTCAGCGTGAGTGTAAGTACAGTCTGTGCCATCCAGCGTGGAAGAGCAACGCCCGCTGCTGGGCAGAGATGTGGATTTGCTGGTCTAGTTTTTATGCTTTACTCTGTCTTTTTAGACCTGGTCTCCATTTTCATGACTTTTGTATCCTTCTTGTTTTCTTTTAGACTAATGGAGTATTTATTATTTCACATTCCTGTATGTAACTTGCTAATTACACATTCTCTCCCTGTGTGTCCTGTCGTCTCAACAGAGAAGAAAGCATGCATTTTGACTTACTGCATCTTGAGGGATTTTCGTTACTTCAGCCATTTTCCTAGTGCTGCTAAACCCGACAACCTCTCAACTCCACGTAAGCCCTCCTGGCTTTTGCAGGTTGTCATTGGTGTGCATTCTGGTTCTACAGATAATTATAAGACGTCCCAACAGCTAACTTCTATTTACCCATCGGTTTAATTCTGGTGTCCTTCATTCTCTCTTAAGTTTCCATTTTTTCACCCATGATCATTTTCCTTCACCTTAAAAAAAAATGGGAGACTTCTGATGGCAAATTTCCTCCTTTTTATTGTCTAAAATTATCTCTATTTCACCTTTTGGGGGGTATTTTTATTGAGAGTAGAGTTTCAGGCTGAATTACTTTCTTCCAGTACTTGAGTCTGTGATTCGCTATTTCCTGGCTTCTGCTTAGAAGTCAACTTTCCCTCTCATTGTTGCTCTTCTGAAGGGAATGTGTCTTTTTCCTGTGGATTTTAAAGCTTTTTCCTTTGTCTTTGCTTTAAGAGGATCTGCCTTGTGCTTTCTTACTGTTGGCGGTGGCCTGTGTGTTTGCCTTTGTGTGCTTTTGCTGAGCCTCTTCGGTGTGTGGATTGATGCCCTTTGCAAGTTTGGGAAACTTATCTCTTTGAGGACTGCCCTGTCACATTCTTTGCGTATCTTTCCCTTCTGGAATTCCTTTTATGTGTGTCTGTTCCACTGTCTCTTTGGTTTGTCCATCATTTCCTCTCTCCTAAGCATGTCATCATAGATATTTTAAAGTCTTTATCGACAAACCCTAAATCCAGATAGTCTGTGAGTCTGTTTTACGCTTTGATTTTTAGTGAATTTCCTTGTCTCTCCGCATGTAATTTCTAATCACGCAGTAAACGTCGTGGATCCACACACTGAAGATGCTGCCGAGGTTGCTCTCTACCAGGGAGAGATTCCATCATCCCATTAGGGGGCAGAGGCAAGGGTGGGCGGCCTCCGTCCAACCACAGATTGAGCCGTGGTGCAGAACCAGCCGGCCTCTGCTCTGCCTCTGATCTGTAGGCAGCACCCACCTGAGCGTTGGCCCAGACAGCCTGTGGGTCTTTTTGTTCCTTTGCTCTGGAAGGGTGCAGATGTGTTCCAGCTGTGCATTGCAGAGGTCCTGGCCCCCTCTCCAGGCTGAGCCGCCCTCAGGTGCAAAATCTGCAAGTCTCCGAGATGAGACCAGTCGGGTGCTTGAGGCTAGGCTCTACCCCCACCTCCGCCCCCTTCTGAGGCACCTTGAAGAGCCTAGGAGATTTCACTCTGCTTTTTTATAAGCTTTTGGCCTAAGGCACCACTCATGCATCCAGCTGAAGAACTTAACAAATGTCTCTGGGGGAAAATGGCCGTCATTTGAGGGTCCTCAAATTCCCAATCTGTGTCTCTCATCTCCTACAACTGCAACATATTGTACAGTTTCTCTTTCTTCTAGAAAGGGCCCTCTAGACCTACAGAAGAACTCAGAATTGGCAAATGTCCCAGGAGAGGGGGAAAAAAGGAAAACAGCTGGTCATTATCTGTTCAGAAAGATTCAGAATTTCAGTTTCTCTGGTTCTCAGTTTGCCAGAGCTATCTGATGCTCTATATATGTGATTTTGGTAATTTGTGTGTCTCTCTCTCTCTCTCTTTTTTTTTTATCTTTGCAATGGGACCAATAACTTGACATGACCAGCAAAACCCTATGCAGGAGTGAAGGTTTCTTGTTTTGTTTCTAATTAGATCCGTGTGAGTTACGTGACTTAACAAAAACGGTATCTCAAGGAAGGTGGGGGGGAAAATCAGCTCAGATGGTGAAAATATTCCTCCATCAATTACATACTCTCTCATAAGAATACATCCCACGAGAGTCTTTTCCGCAGATCGCTCTGTGGGCTGAACGTGGGCCAAGCAAGGTGTACATGTAGGTGCTCGGCGTCCACAGAGTGCGCGAGATTGCCGCTGAAAGGAATCACCAAGTGCGTACGAGAACGTAGAGGAGCTAAAACACCGTCGCGAAGGAGGCGTATGGATTCCACTGAATCCCATGTAGGGGAAGGAGAAAGAGAGCCCGGCACAGGGACGCTGGGCTTTAGCGCACATGGGCTTTAGCACACACTCTCCACCTGGACAGCATGGAGAGTGATGCCTCAGAAGGCAGACTCTGGAGCCTGACTGGCTGGTTCCACCCTTTTCGATGTGACTTTGGGCACATTGCTTTATCTGCGTGTGCTCCGAGTACCCTCAGCGGCTACAGGCGACCTGGCAGGGCTGGAGCTAGCTCTCAGGAAGATTGCCGAGTTAATGTTTCTAAGGTGTTTTGAAAAATACCTGGTGCCTAGTTAGCACTCTAAAGTGTTTATTAAAAACATATTTTTTATACCCTCCCTTTCCTGGCTCACCTCCCTGAGCGTGGGTGAGTCTGGCTTGCGCAGGAGCCTTCGCCGCAGGGAGTCTCATTTCCAGGTCGTTCTGGTGCAGTCCCAGGAGCCAGGACAAACACCCTGTCGTGGGGCGTGCTGCTTCAGCCTCCATTCCCGGAGGTCCCTTCAGGGACAGGACAGTCACGGTCCTGTCTTCCACACTTACGGTCTGTTTCTGGTTGTCTGTACATTCAATGTGGGGGAACCTCCTTCTGCTAACAGCCAGCTGCAGAAATCTGGCTATGCACTGCGGGTATGGGCTTGGCTTCGGGCTTCCACAGTTTACCCCCACCCCTCGACATCCCGCCCATCCACTTGATTCTAGCTTCAAGATCTTCTTCCACGGCTAGACGGTAGCCGAGGGTGTCCGGGTTAAGGTGTTGGTTCTTGAACTGGACCACTGATGAACCTCACTGCTTTCGTTGACTGCGTTCCCAGAGGAGCCAGCCGCTGTGGCCCGCTTCCATTCACTCTCGTTCGTTTTGATGGGGAGGCTGGAAGGGGCACCAGAACAAAGCAGGAGGGACTTTGGAAGTGGGTTGAGGCATCTAGTTTCTTCTGAATTCTCCCCAGGATCCCCACTGTGACGTCTGGCACATCACGTGAGGATGGCCAGAAAAATGGTAACCTAGGGAATCGAGAGGAAGAAGCTCACACAATCACATTGTGACGCTGTCCTGACAAAGTCCCTCAAGTTCTGTCTCTCCAGGCCCACGGTCAGCGAGCACCCAGCTGCTGGTTGGGATCCCTGCTCTGATTGGAGGCCCCAAGACAGAGCGTGTGCTGAGGCCCCCGTGAGGCTGCAGGGGGGACAGTTTCCGAGGGCAGATCACTCGTTTCGTACTGCCGGGTGGGCTGTCTTGGCCTCACCTACCTCTCGGAAACCGTTTCTGCATTAGTGTGGTTCTCTGCGAATGCTGACCACCGATGGGCTGTCTTGAGCAGCTCCGTCCCTGGGTTGATGCCTGTAGTCAGGAGTAAGGTCACACTCCCTTGCAGGTGTTGACTAGTACTGCCCAGATGTGAGGACCCTAGAATCAGAGGAACCTCGAGAAGCCCCCAAACCTCCAAGACACAGGGCCTCTCGGTTGTGATAAGTGAGGAAGAAGACTAGGATGTCATAAGAAGGTGTATCATCATAGAGGGCCAAGGGCGTGCGGACACGTGCCCGCTCCTGGGATCACCCGGAGGTCTCTGTCCTTACCCGGTGTCCCTGTCCTCCAACCTCGGGTCTGTTGGCCGCCTTCACCCGCCAGTTTCCAGCCGGTGTTGGGGGCGGCTTCCCGAGGCCACGGCACCTGCAGGTGTGGAAGCCAGCACCTAGCGCAGCCCTGGGGGGGGGGGTCCCCTCTCCCCTCGCGCTCACCGCATCCGCGGCTCCAAGTCTCCCCTCTTCCCTGCCGCAGGTCATCCACCAGCTGCGGCTCTCGGAGAACGAAAGCGTGGCCCTGCAGGAGCTGCTGGACTGGCGGCGCAAGGTGTGCGAGGGCAGAGAAGACTGGCAGCGCCTCCTGCGCCCCCCGGAGCCCAGGGCGCCTCCGCCTCCTCCCTGCAAGAAGCCCACGCTGCTCAAGAAGCCCGAGGGTGCGTCCTGCGGCCGGCTGCCCTCCGAGCTGTGGGACTCGGGCCTGTGAGCGGCCGCGCTGCAGGGGCTGCCCCACCCGGCCCGGGCTGCGGCACGCGTCTACACCGAGCGGCCGGCACCCCGGACCGAGGCCGCTGGACTCCACGCGTGTGCGTGTGTGCGCGCGTGTGCCTGTGCGCGTGTGTGCGCGTGTGCCTGTGCGTGTGTGTGCATGTGCGCCCGTGTGCCTGTGCGCGTGTGTGCACGCGTGTGCATGCGTGTGTGCATGTGCGCGCCCGTGTGCCCGTGCGTGTGTGTGCACGCGTGTGCATGTGCGCCCATGTGCCTGTGCGTGTGTGTGCACGCGTGTGCATGCGTGTGTGTGTGCGCGTGTGCTCTCTCTGGCCCATGGGGGAGCGCCCTCTGCTTCTCGGGCCCGCGACCCCCCTGCGGCAGCGGAGGCGGGAGAAGGGCGGGAGCCCTGGCAGCCGGACAGGGCGGGGTGGCCGAGGGTCGCGCTCGGGACGGAGGGTCGGAGTTGGACGACGCGCTCCCGGCCCCGCCGCTCGCCCCCAGCACACCCTCCTCCGCGACGGACGCGGGATTTTTCCGTCGGTGTCGTGTTTTACGGCCATGGCGAACCTGATCGTTATGGACCTGTTTCTGACCCTGTTTTATAACTTTCTGCAATTGGTGGTGCTCCCTTCAAAACACAAGTGTAAAACAAAAAAGTCATTTCTAGAATTTTCTTTCCTCCCCCCCTTTTCTTTCACCTGAAGGACCGACCCCCCTCGAGACTGTGTCGTGCTTTAGCCCGTGCCAGGCGCGCGCAGGGCCTGGGCCCCGAGGTTCCGCCGGGCCGCCTGGGGAGCCCCCGCCCCAGGGCCGTGTCTGCACGGATGGCTCCTGTCCCCGCGTCCCCCGCGGCTGCGGGAGCTCTGTGGAACACGTGGGCTTCCCGGTGGCAGCTGGCCGTGTGACAGGTGCCTCCCGGAGGCCCGCGCAGTCCGAGAAGCTGGCGGGGACCCGCCTCCCCCAACACCACCGCCCCTTTGTCCCTGTGCCTCTGCGTCTGTCGGGGGTCGCTGTCTTGCTGCTTGGAACTCCGGGTTCATACCAGCTTGGAAAAGTCACCGTCCCAATAAAAGGTGCAGCTACGATCTTGGGTAGTGGTGTTTATTGGCTGCGGCGGCTGTGGCCCAGGCCCAGGAGCAGGGGCAGGGATGTCCCCGCCACCTGCCTTCCTCTGTGCTCGCAGCTGCCTGCAGGCTTCCGGGGCGAAGGGGTTGTTTTAAAATAACGGTTTTATGGGCACCTGGGTGGCTCAGTGGGTTAAGCCTCTGCCTTCGGCTCAGGTCATGATCCCAGGGTCCTGGGATTAAGTCCCGAATGGGGCTCTCTGCTCGGCGGGGAGCCTGTTTCCCCCCCTTCCTCCGCCTGCCTCTCTGCCTCCTTGTGATCTCTCTCTCTCTCTCTCTCTCTCTCTCTCTCTCTCTCTCTGTGTCAAATAAATAAATAATAACTTAAAAAATAAAATAAAATAAAGGTTTTATGATGATACAGGTATAACTGCTATGCAGGTGAATGTCAGTGTTTAAGAATAATGTTTGTCATTTAAAAACAATTGTAGGCTGCCACATCCAGAGAAGATTTCCATTAAAAAGGCAGCGTCTTAACGTGCCAGGGGGGAAGCCCTGGGCCAGCCAGGGGGCGGAGGGGCCAGGGAACCCCCGGGGGCGAAGCCTGGATTGCCGCGCCCTGGGGACGGACTGGGAAGGGCAGGGTTTGCAGGCGAGTGTGAATAATTTCAGAGGCTCCTGGTCAGAGGCTGTCCCTGGCTGTCCGGGGCCTGGCCCAGGACAGGGGGCTGGGGGTGGGGTTCACTGGCTGAAGAGGGAGCCACTCATGACGGGGGTGGTTGGGTGGGGGCTCCGGATTAGCTGGCGATGTTTACTATCTGCAGGAGATCGGGGAAGGGGCTGGGGGTTAAAGCATGAACACACAGAAAATGAGAAGGCCGAGTTACAGGGTGAAGGGGCAACACTTCTGATGCCGCTAACAGAGAGGCCTTCTGGTCCACCTTGGGCTTGACAACAACAGAGGGCCACAGACTGCTGCTCCCCGCCCTCTCCCTGACGCCTGAGCTCCTAACCTCAGAAGTCTGAACCGATCCCCCACTGCGCCCCAACACACACGCTGTGTTTATTCGGACCAGGGTGAAGAGCTAACTGTCCAGCATTGCACCTTTTGAGAATTTGTTTCCAGTGCGCGCTGAACACTGGCTGTGACCGAGCGGGGGCTTTGCACGTGTTATTCCTAATGCAGACTCGGACTCCGTGGTAATGACCGTCTACGTACTCATCCTAGAATTAAACCCTTAAGCAGGCTGTCAGAACATAAACCCTCATCTTTACCTTTCCAAAGTCCATGCCACCTTAACTTGATATGCAGAAATGTTTTGCTTATTATATCAAAATGTATCTTTAAAAATCTTCAAACTAAACGAGTCTCAGGGGAATACAGTGTTGCATGAAAATGGGAGGGAAGAATTCCCAGGAGAGCTTACGGGGAGTAGGTCGTCCCCAGGCCATGTGGGTCCAAACCACACCTTCCCCTGTTAACCTGGTCTCCGTCTCCAGCTCTGCAGGTGTAGGCTGACCTGCCTGTCACCTGCTGGCAGTCTCGAGGGCATCCGGGGGACTGTTTACGGGCTGAGTCTAGGAATCCCTTTGTCTCACCTATGTTTGTTGACCTGCTGAGGCACAGAACAAACCCTCTGAAGACGTTCTAGCCCACATTCAGGTGTGTGCTCCCCTGACTGTAGAACCTTGTCACCGTGCCTGTTCTGATTTGACGGGACAGGCGGCAGACTCGAAAGTGTGAAGAGTCACGACAATAGAAACAGTGTTCAGAGTCATAAAAAAAAAAAGTCATAATAGTAAGAGATAAAGTCCGAATCTGTGTGTATGTATTAAAGGTACTCCCAGAATGGTCTCTAATGATTACAACACTGTCAACAAAATGAACAGAGGTACTATTCTGCTTAAGAAAGCACGGAATGTTATTCCACGTAAGCAAGATTTCAACGATTATGTATGTGTGCAATATATTTAATGACGTATTTTAATTGCTATCAGACCATAAGGTACGAATCATGATATATTGTTGGGCCTGAGATCTTATGTCTAGCAATATAATTGGTATGAATTATTACCCTGTGTTCAAACACTGCCCAATCTTAATGCTTTTTCAAAAAATGCTTTATGAGTGGTCTCTAAAAACTACTATCAAAATGTTTATAGTGGGTTAAAATGATTTAAAGTGTATTTTCTAGAGTGGAAAAATATATCGTTACTATTCCTAAATTGTGGTACCTAATTTAGTAGAATTATGCTTACATAAATCTACCCAATAAAAGCAGCAACCAATTAAAATCTTAGATTTGTAAATGAACATCACATATGAACATTACATAAGTTGGACAAAAAGTATGTTATGAACTCCATAGTCTAGGAGGACAGATAAATTTCTGTCAAAATTCTACTGCTGTCAATTTCCAGCAAGACATCAGACTCAGCTCCTGTCACAATAAAGGGCATAGGTTATTATATAATAAGTCTCTGCAGTGGGACACATTTCACTCCTGGCTATTACTCTGCACTGTGAATTTTTTTCCAACTTTTAAATGTATTTATCTTTAGCTAGAAGTTAATAGGATTTATTTTTATGCCTATTCTCATCAGGAAATTTTCAACAAAAAAACATTAAATTAGCTGGAAAAAAACAACAACTGTGTTCCGAGTAAAAGTTCAGTGTAATTTCATTACATTTTTCAAATTGTTTCTCACTGCACGTAAAAAAGTCATGTAATGCAGATGAAAGCAATTATATTTCTATTTATGGTGCAATGGTAAATTCTCTGCAATCCTCATGGTTTCCCAAAACAGTAGCCCTGCTTTCAAAAAACTAAAAATATATTCTACTTCCTTTACATCTTATTCATAAGCAATGACTTTATCAAACAGATTCTACTACAGTGTTCTATCCATGTGAGTTACAAAGATACGCACATAGCACAGGGCTGTAGCATGCTGAGTTACAGATGGCAAAGAATTACCTTTGTAGTCCGTTGACTTTCCCTAAGTACTACAGACCCCTGGGCAGCCCCATTATTGTGTTTCCAGTAAGTTTCTCTAAAATCCAACATGCTTTGTAAAACTTTAAAGATGAATTTTTCAGAGGCTAAGTCTTATTACCTGCCTATAATACCTCTCTATTACCTGTTCTAATTTCTCCCATCACTTTCAGATTAAAAAAAAACAAACTATATACCTAAAATATTTTTTGTATGCTTTGACAGCGGAACAGTGTAATCTGGATGTATGTAGTTTACCAGATCGCTACAATAGCAGAAGAAGACCTTGATGTCTTCTCATAGAAAATATTAAAGGTGAATAAATCTATGCATTCATTTCCATTGTGGCTTCACAAAGGGAATGCATCGAAAGTGTCTTTGCTTTGCTTTGAATTAGTCATGGGCAGCTCACCGGCCTATCTGCTGTCTTGCCTTGCCCGATAGCCCCAGGGAACGCGTGCGGCTTCAAAGCGAGGTGCGTGAGCTTGCCCACATGACATTTTCCTGATGTCACCACTTAGCTTCTAAAGTCTAAAGGGAATGAAAGAGAATGAGACTATTGATAAATCCCAAGGGAGAGATCAAAGCTTTAAAGAAAAATGAAATAAAACCAAATTCAATTTGAGGTTTTGATCTTTTAAGATTTCAGCAAACAAAGGGGCTGGAGGGCCATGATCTCAAACAATTGGCTGAAAAGTGTATGAATTCTGTCACATTCTGAAGAAAGGTTTCCTTTACTGGACCTATTTTTGGGAATCTGTTCAACTGAATTTAATCAAACTGTGTCTTGAGTGGTAACCAGAGGAACAGTGCTACCCAACAGAGTCCCTATTGTGGTTCATCAACATTACTGTTGAATAAAATCACCAATCTTCATATCACAAAAGGGACTTTCTGATATCTTTGTATGTAAGTTGGTTGAACGTGCGTGTGGGTTGTGGGGGAAATGCTTTTCCAGAAACCTTTGCAATTGGCGAACTCTTGTCATTCCCTTGGGAGTAGAAGTTCTTATAAAAAGATAACATTCTATATTTTAAAAAGTAAGAAAAATTCCTTGGCAGAAGAGAAGAGACGCCACGGGAAAGCCACACAGTAATGGCCTCCGCTCCTGAAGGCTGTCAAGGGTCGAGAAGGACGGAATTTGAGGTGACATTGTCTCGCTGCTGATCATCAGAACACTTACCTTTCAGCACCATATAAAAACAAACCCTACAAAGGCAGAAGACTTAGTGCCAAGAGCTATTCCCAAGCCAAAAGTTTATCCACAGTGACTCAAAGAAAAACTCATTAAAGGTACAAGTTGCTACGTCTCCCCGTTCTGCTCCCAGTAGTTGGCGTTTGGCCCTAGTGAGTCTCCAACCCTACCCATGTTTGTTCTCGGGTGGACTAACTACTCAGCCAACAACCACAGAAGCTAGTGGTTCACACAGGAGACTCTTCTAGGTCTCTCTCTTTTGTCACAGCCCGACACATGTTGACCCCAAGAAGTCATCCCAAGACCACGGGTCCTTCTTCCCTCTCAGGTCTCCAACCTCCTCGCGGCCTGTGGAGGGCTCCTCGTTCAGCAGGTGGGTGGAGGGGAGCACGGACATGGACATGGATCCGCAGCGTGCCTGAGAGGCTCCAGTCACTTCTGCTCAGATTCCACTGGCCAGAACTCCGTTGTGTGATGACTCAACTGGAAGGCAAGTTGGGAAATGGCCCCACTCTCTGACCCAGAGGAAAGGGAAGTCATTTGGTGAACAAAGAACCAGGATCTGTCACACTGTGTGAGGTAGGGAACTCCTAGCATAAATACCTCAAATCTATTTTCTATTTCTTCGTGTGTTCAGAAGTCAGGGCAATTTACCTTCCAGCAGCCGTGAGCGCAGGACCTCCATCGGCCCAGCCGCCACCCACCCACCTTTCCCCGTGTCCCCCGATGAACTGTCCTTGGCCAGCCTGGACGCTCATGCAGGGAATGGGTAGGAAATGAGAGGAGACGTGGGAGCATTCTCACTTGCTGGCTCCCGCTCTGGGTCTGGCGGTGGAACAGAGCTGCCTTCTAAGAGGAAGATTTCCTGCAGGTCTTCTCTCTCACATCTGGGCACATGGATGCCGTTCTGTGTCCCCTGCTGCCGGCAACACCTCCTGAGCCCTTGGGCATCTGGAGAAACGCCTCTCTCCCCTGAGCACCCCCCCCCCCAATCTCCACGGAGATTCCATCAGGTGGTGCTCTTGGCTTCTCCAAGTGTTCGTCTAAGGACCAGCAGCAATGACATCACCGGGAGCCCCGCCCCCAGACCTGCTGAATCAGAGTCTGCATTTTAACGAGACCCGCAGGTGATTTGTGTGCTGGGGAAAGATTGAGCAACGCACCGCAGACTCGTTCGTGCCGGCTCCCTGGTGGGACCATCTCCATCTTTCTTTCTGAAGCTAAGGAAATCATGACTCACGCTTGTCAAACCATCTTCTGTACTCATTGGCAGAGTGATGTCATCAAAAGTTTCCTCCCGGTAAAAGCGAGTGCTGAGAGTTGTCATTTGCCCCAGACCAGGAACCTGGTCCCTCCCTCCCTCTGCCGTCCTAGGAAGGCCGCCATTCTTAACTCCAGATGTCTTCAGAGGTACAAATACCCACCAACACTTTCTACGAGAGGGTCAATTATGGGAAGACAGGAGCATTTCTAACAGTCCTTGTCTTCTGTCTCTTGTGCTCACACTTTTGCTCTGATCTGGGGCACCAAGACACCATCACAGGGGACTCTTAATATGCCACTAGTTTTGGGTTTCAGCACAACCTCAGTATCTAAAGAGCACAGCTAGCGCTTGGACAGGGCGGGGTTAAGGGTGCCCACCCCTGTACATAGTCAAAAACCCACATATAATTTTTGACTCCCTCCAAAACTTACCTACTAATAGCCTACTGTTGACCAGAAGACTTACTGATAAGAGTCAATTAACATATTTGGTATGTTATATATTCATACAATAAAGTAAGTCAAGAAAATGTTATTAAGAAAATAATAAGAGAAAATGCACTTATAGGACTGCACTCTCTTTATCAAAAAAATACTTGGGGGCGCCTGGGTGGCTCGGTGGGGTAAGTGTCTGACTCTGATATCAGGGTCGTGAGTTCAAGCCCGGTGTTGGGCTCCGTGATGGGTGTGGATCCTACTTACACAAACAAACAAACAAACATCTGCACACAAGGCGACCAGCGTTGTTCACAGAGCAACTATCTTTCGCTTTATGCTTTAAGTCACACTGATATTTTCATTATAACTATTCCTGGTTCAAAGTTTCCATCTTCAATTTGTTTACAGGTTCTTACATTGTACTTAACGCTGAGCTGGTTTGGATTTCCATCATTTAAATCAAGAATAAGCCTTCCCATGGCTCCTGCCAAGCCATTAATGCCAGGTGAAATGAAGCGAAAACCAATTTGCTCTCGATGAATTCACTTGACGTGTGGTCTGTGCTTTTCAGTATCATCTCTAAATAAGAAGACATGATGGGATCTTTTACCCTGAGAGGCACACCACTGGAAAACAAGTCGTGTGAGAAATGCTTCAAAATTTTCAGCGGCCCTTCTAAAGAGCAGACCCTTCCAAATTTTACTTCTTGGGAGCTTTCTCATGGCCTAGGTTGTCGTTCTTTACCTCCTTCTGTGACCCCTGTGTAGCCTCTCCACTTTACTGTCTTGATGAGAGTATGGGTCACATGTCCAGACTGTGGACTGGGTCATTCATTGGACAGCAGAGGCGGTGGTGTGCGGGGACGGTGTCCCCGCCCCCTGCCACTGGGCTGTGTCAGACCTGCCGGGGACCTCCTTGGCCTTGGGGAGCTGGCCACGACCCAGGGCTCCTGGTTCCCCCTCTTCAGCAGGTGAGTTGGGGGGAGGGAGCTGTGGAAAAGGGGTGTCATCGCACTCTTGTCCCTGGTTAGTCGTGAGCGTGAGAGAGACACAGAGTAGTTAAAGCGCTCCACCGACATTTTCACTCGTGAAGCAGAACTTCTAGTTTGGTACCAAATTCATAGAGAAGCCCACTGAGATTTTCTCTACGAAGATGCTTTGATTTTATGTAGGGTTCACCTGAAGCAAGTTCATTCATTGAAAAGTAAACATTTTTCTGACGCTCCTCATCTGCCTATTTGGCCCTGAATGTGGGATCCTGTTCAAACAGGTTCAGTTCCTGCTCCTAGGAGGTTACAGTCTGAGGGAGAACAGTACTTAGACAAATAGCTCCACACAGAACTAGAATCAATGTCATCGAGTGCTGCGAAGGCCAAGTGCAGGGTCCTGCAGAACTCGAAAGGAAAATCCAGTCTACCTGAAGGAGGGATGGAAGTATTTCCTAAAATAGTATTTACATGGAACATAACTGGGCAGCTATAGGGTGAGAAGAAGAGCCTGTCGCTCAGAGGCCACGCGGAGAGTAGAGAGCCGCGGGAGGGGGAGAGGAAGCAGATGTGGGCGATCCGTGAAACGACCCCTCCTGCCCGAGCGCTCGCACTCCTCCGCCTCTCCCTCCGCTACGGCGCCTGCTGGTTGGTATCATAACTTCCAACCTGCCCACTAAGTCGCAAGGACTTAAAAGACCTTGGTATTCCGCAGACTCCAGTCTCTGGCACAGCGGACGCAGCAACCCACGACAGACGGACGAATAAATGAATGAACACCTGTGAAACTGTTTTGACGGTTGAAGACCAGGGCCCCTGGTATCCCTCTGCATCTTCCCAAATGCCTAAAAATAATATAAAAACACTTTAATACTTAAATCATAAGATAGGGCTTTTGATGGACTGGAAAATGGGAGAAAATCTTGAAATGTAGAATGGATGTGGAAAGGAAATGGAATGGAATTTGGAAAGGAAACCACAGCCTAAAATGGGTGAAATAGGATTTGGTGTGAGGATATATTGCCTTCCTGTGGAGAAGTGTTGGAAAATGAAAACTGCTTTCATCTGCCTTGAGCCTCAATATGCTCCACAATAAAAGACATAGAATGTTTCTATACCATATCCAGTCGGTATCAAGTGAAATGGTAGGTGTGGACATGTTCCACCATGCAGACACTGGTTATCTGGAGTTACTGCTTTGTTCCTTAACCCTCCATGAATCTTTAAATAGCAAAAGAATACTTAACTTTCGCTTTTCTTAGATGATCTCAGATAGTCCTGAGGTAAAGGAAGAAAAGGAAGAACTATGTGTCCTGTTTGTTGTTCTATTTTACCTCAGGAAAAACAGAACTAATGGCCAGTCCCTCTGATGTGCAGAGAGTAGGCGTCTGGCTGGTATCCACTCATTCACACGGACCCCGGGACAGGGCTGTCCGGGTCCAGGTTCTGTGCTGGCCGAGTGGGTTAGCCTGCCTTTTCTTTTTTCTTTTTTTGTAATGTGGGATGTGTTTGAGTGTGTGTGTGTGTGTGTGTGTGTGTGTGTGTGTGTGTGTGTGTGTGTGTTGGGGACAGGGAAGGAAGAGTAGAGAATGTCTACAAATTCCTAAGTGATTATTCTAAAATGTTATGATTCTTATCATCAGATAATTGACATTTTTGAAAAAAAGAGATGGAAAAGCTAAGAGATTGCTTTGTCCCAAGCAGGGGGTTTAAAAGGGATGGGAGACCCCAAAGGAGGAGACATGTCAGACAGAAGAATGACCCTCATTCGAGGCAACAAAATCAATGTGAAGAATATATACGTAAGTTTAAAAAAAAACCAAAAAAATAAAAAAAACAAGAAAGTGTCTTCGAGGATTAACTGTTCTGGAAACATGAGCCGGCCGTCTTCAGAGAGGCCACTGACACTTATCCCCCAGACATGGCGTTTCTTTTTGAGGGATGAAAATAAAAATCATTTGGAGTCAGTAATCGCGCCCCTCCCTACTGATGTGACAGTGTTAGACCTTGCCTCGGGCAAGCCCAAGGAAAAAGACAAAGAAATACAAGGAATTCAGAGTGCCAACGCTTATCAAAGTCAAAACAGTATCTTTTTAAAATGGCAAAGAAGGTTGAAAAGATGATTTAATGGGAAAGAACACCTAACCTAACCAAGTGGGGGATTCGGGAGAAAAGGGGAGGCTCTGAAGGGCATCTGCTTTCACACTTGTGATGGTGCCAACGGGTCCTTGGAAATCTAAAATCGTGGCGAGATCGGTAAAGTGGATATTTAAAGAATTAGTGTGTGAGAGTGCATAAAATCTAGGAGGATCCTGAACTTGAAGCAGTTGAAAAGGCCCAGAGCTGCTGTCCCATTGCACATGTCAAATACAGAGAATATTATTAAAACCGACACCAAACTAGACAGACAGTACACCTCGTTTTTTTTTAAAGTGATTTATGATGTGTTTGTTTTGTCTCTAGTAATCTCTCCCCCCGATTATCCTGAGGGGGGTACAGAACCAGAGTGAATGAGTTCCTAAGTATGATTCCCAAAAGGAATACGTTAGCTTATTGGTCCAACCAATCAATACTTTTGAGCACTTACTAAGTGGCATGTTTACAGTGGTCCCAGGGTTTACAGAAAAATACACGAAGTCCAGAGCCCCCGGTCTCAAAAATCCAGAAATCTGGACCATGGAATAAAAGAACAAGAGCAATAATGCTTAAAGCATCAAAATCCAGCCATTCTGAGAACAGGTGGATTGGAGAGGATAGGAAATTAATTACAAAGCATGGAGGAGAGGAGGTCACGTCCCCACCTCGCCATGTGCCCTCCGGACTGGGAAAGAGCAGGAATAAACGAGGACTGATGAGACGGGTCCGTGCAGAGGGCCTCGGAGGAGACCTGCCAAAACGCTGAGATTCTGTACGGCAGATGTAAAATAAGGCCCCTGGGCATCAGCAGCTAGGGAAATATGCCCACGTGGAGCAAAGGAGCAAATGATTTGATGTCGCCTTGGCGGTTTTGGGGCTCTACTGTGACCATTGGTAGTTCCCATTCGGTCCTTCGTTTTATACCCCCCACCCCAGGGCACCAACTGGGTTTCTGTGGGTTCCCAGGTAGCCACAAAAACTCTCCTTGACCCGATGGGAGACTGAGGCCAGCGGAGGATGGGACAGGCCTTGCGACTGCGGATCAGCCCAGCACGAGGGGAACCGAGTCGCGCCCCGGCCCCCCGGCCTCACCGTGCGCACCGGACGGTGCCGGGTCTACACCTTACTCTGAATCAGCTGCGGGTCCCCACCGGACTGTTTCCATGAGGTCATTTCTTGTTCATCACCCACGAGGATGCCTGCCCACAAGCCGTGGTCACAGCACAAAGGACAGAAAGCCCTCAAAAGGAGAAAAGAAATCACGTCAGAGCCAGCCCGCATAGTTTCCATGTCACAATCCCCACAGCCTGACATTCCGTTCTCGTCGATGAGGAAACAATATAATGTACATTCCTGTCACCATAGCTATTAATAACTTGGAAGACTTCCAGAACCACACGGGTACAAGGGAATATTCTGTCCTCAGGAATCACATCGCTGTTTGGATGTTTTCTTCCTGAGACCATGCCTCTGTGTCTCCTGCCTGCCACGTGTGAAGGTTCTAATTTTCCAGTCACACGTAAGCCCTGATTAGTGGTGATAAGGCAGTAAGTGGGACCGAATTTTTTTAAGCGACTTAGAAAACCACAAAGAACTCTGAGTCCCCAAACACTCTATTAGCACTTTCCAGCCCTATTTTAGAAAACCAATGGGAAAAATGTAACATGGGGTGGGTTGGGAAGGTTTTTCATCAAAGTGTAGCTGTAATTTTAAGTAGGAGTTTTGTGTTTAAACCCCCTCACGGCAAGCATGATTAAGAGAAGCTTGGCTTCACTGTTTACAGCAAACCTTGATTAAATATGAACAAGCTAATGAAAAGGGGGGGGAAGAAATCTCTTCTAGAACGTCCTGCGGTCCTTCCCCAGAAGAACCATCCCAGAGGAAGAACAGACAGAAAGCGCGGAGCTGGCCATCTGTCTCTCCCCTTCCCTCCGATTTGCCTCCATCCGTGGTCTGTCTGTACAGTTTGCCCGCTCTAACCTATCTTCTGAGTTTCAGCTTTTCAGAAAGCAAGTACGACACCAACCTCCTTTATATTCAGCATCTGTGGCTGGGGGCCTTCTTAACATCAAGGAGTAATAAGACCCACGATGACACTGTGACTCCCTGAGACGTTGTGTTGAAGTGAGCAAGACAGAGACGTCTGCGTCCGCATTTTCCTCTGGACCTTCGGCGGCAGGCGACCAGGAGCCTGAGGATGGGGCAGCAGGGAGAGGGGTCGGGTGATCACACACTCCTGGGGGCTTCTTTCCTACACTCTTTCCCCTCTCCCTTCTGTTCCCGCTTCTATAAAAGGAGTGAGCCCACGGCCAGCATCCCATAAACCAGCAGCAGAAAAACAAAAAGAGTTCATCTGTCGAGAGGAGAGGATGCGTCACGCTGCGGAAGCGTTCCAGCCAAGTGAGGAAGGCGTGGAAGGTGGGCAGTCCCGGGACCGTGTTTCAGAGGGTCCGATTCTGAGGTCAGGGGAGAGGTGCAGGGGGTTTGAGAGGCAGAGCGTGATGGGGAGAATAAGCAACACCCCTGACAGCAGCCCAGGTGGCATTTGGGGATCAGCCAGCAGAGGGAAGGCCAAGGGAAGGGAAGTTGGTGTCTTCACAACTTGGAGAAGAGTTGTGGAAAATCTGGTTCTGACAGAAAACAGTTCTTATGTTTGAGGCGGTTCACGGGTGTGCTCTAGGTTAGGCTGCAGCTTTACCTCGTCTCCTCCTCATCCTTTCCCTTCATCTTCCTCCTACTCTCCTCCTTTTCCTTCTTCAGACTGCACGAGGTAAGAGTTAAGTGTCGTGACCTGCTGCGTAACGTTCATTCAAAAGGAACTTCCTGGGGTGCCTGGGTGGCTCAGTTGGTTCGGGGTCTGACTCTTGGTTTCAGCTCAGGTCCTGATCTCAGGGCTGTGGGCTGAGCTCCACGTCGAACCTCACATCCAGCCCCATGTTGGGCTCCACACTCAGCCTGGAGTCTGCTTGGGATTCCTTCCCTCTCCCTTTCCCCCTCCCCCTGCTCGCCCTCTCTCTCTCTCTGTCCCTTGAATAAATAAATGAAATCTTAAAAATAATGAGCTTTCTAACTCCAAGAATTTGAATGAAATGAATGGATTAAATAATACTAAGTAATAACATATACTACAATGAGAAGTGAATAGCTTTACTAGTATAATTAACATATTGTATATAATGTGTAATAATAAGATAATTGATTATTAATTACTTGAATTAATTCATATTGAATTAAAGTGAACAGTCTCCTCTGCCCTTCCTTTTTACCTGACAAAGATGCCAGGCCCCCCATGACTCTTTATTTGGAGGCGTGTAGTTGTGAGATTTTGTAGCATGTGTGAGGTGGCCTTAAACCACGGGCATTTTGCTCAAAGGTTAAAATGTATGTTCTACACCCTAAAGAAACCACTAAAATAACACATTAGTTATAAATGTTATAGCCAATAGGCCAACATAAGACATTAAATGGAATCATAAAAAATACTGAAATCACAAGAAGGCAGGAGAAGAGGAGAAATGAACAAAAGAACAGACGAGATGAACAGAAAGCAAAGTGAGGGATGATTGGCTTCAACTTATCATGTCAATGATCATACTTCATGGAAATGCTCTAAACACCTCAATTAAAAGATAGAGATTGTCACGTTAGACAAAAAGAAAACAAGATCCAACCCTATACTGCATTTAAAAAATGCACTTAAAAATAGACACGCAGGGGTGCCGGCTGGTGCAGTCAGCTGAGCACCCAACTCTTGATCTTAGCCCAGGTCTTGATCTCCGGGTTGTGAAGTCAGGCCCCACACTGGGCTCTGCACTGGGCGCAGAGCCGACTTAAGAAAAAAACAGACACACAAAAAAGTTAAAAGTAAAACTATGGAAGTACATCATGCCCAAACTCATAGAAGTAAAACTAGAGTAACCACATTAATACCACACAAAATAGACTTAAGAGCAAAGAATACCAAAGATAAAGTCATTTCATAAAAGACTCAATTCATTAAGAGTATATAATAATTCTTGAGCACCTGGCTGATTCAGTCAGTAGAGCATGTGACTCTTGATCTCAAGGTTGTAAGTTGGGTGCGGAGAATTACTTAAAAATAAAATCTTGAAAACTAGTGTATAATAATTCCAAAACTTTATGCACAGAGCAATAGAGATTACAAATATGCAAGAGTCATAAGTCACATATTGATAAAGAATGCATGTCCAGAATGTTTAAGAAACTTTTTCATACCCAGTAATCAGAAACCAAACAACTCAATACAAAAAAAAGAAGAGGGGGGCAAAAACTATTTAAAAGGACACTGCACCAAAGAAGGCATTTGAATGACCAATAAGTATGTGAAAAGAAGCTCCACATCATTATCCATTTGGAAACGTAAAACCACGTGATGCCACTACATATCAATTTCAACGGCTAAAATGACAGAGATTGATAATATCAAGTGTTGGCAGGGATGTGGACAAATCTGAACTTTCATTCACTGCTGTTGGGGATCTAAAACATCATAACCAGTTTGGAAAACAATTTGGAAGTTTCTGAGAAATGTGAATGTACGTTTCTCATGTGATCCAACCATTCCACTCCTCTATACTTCCTCAGGAGAAATGAAAGTGAATCCATACAGAGACTTATAGATGGATATTCATGGTGGCTTTATTTGTAATAGACGCAAAACTGGAAACCATCCACGTGTCCATCAACCAGTGAACAAATAAGGAAATGGAGTAAACCTGTACAAAGAAATACTGCCCAGCCACAAGGAGGGTGAAGGGGACACACACCACCACATGGGTGACCTCAAAGTAATTCTGCTGGGAAGGAAAATGCACAAAAATAGTACAAAATGTATGATCCTACTTACATACATTTTTAGAAAATGCAAACTAATCTATAGTGACAAAGTCATGCAATGGAACGTGAAGATACTCTGAGGGCTGATGGATGTGCTCATTATTATGATGGTTTTGATAATTTCACAGGCATTCAGACATGTCAGAACTTACCAGATTAAACACTGAATCAGTGCAGTTTAGTACATGTCAGTTATACCCAAGGAAAGCTGTTTCAAAAAGAAGGCAGAAACATTAATTACAGGGCTTTGGAAGAGGCCCTTTTAGGTAAAAAGACGAATTCTCCATTTTTAGTGGTTGGTTTCACAGCCAATATTCCTCTCCATGTCTCTCTCACTGCAGCTCCTTAAAGATTCAAGCTGGTATCCCTGTGGCTGTCATGTGACAATCACTCAGTTAATTCTTTTAAGTGACTCATCAGCCCAACCAATCAAAGCTTAGTCTCCAGTGGTCTCCAAGGTCATGAGACAATGCCAGGTGGAGGGTAAATGCAGGGTTGTGGACAAACCAGCAGATTCAATGAGTCTACCTTTGGTCAAAGAAGAAGAGTCACTAGGATGTAACAAACCATCATATATAACAAAGGACGTGTTTTAGATATTTAGCCTCAGGCAGCTGTAGGATCTGGGGAAACGCTCAACAGAAGCTGTTTCCCTGCGTTCTGGGGCGGCAGCTTGAAGTCAGCAGAGCAGACGGGAAAGGAAACGGAGTGGGGACACCAGGACCTCCGGAACCAGCCACGGTGGGAGGGCCCTGAAGGGGCCAGACCAGAATCTTTCAGATTCTGAAAATCTGAAATTCAGAATCTTCAGACCAGAATCTTTCCCCTTCTCTCAGCTTCCAATTCTCCGCCTTTGATGACAGGTCCTTCAGGAGAACTTCATCCCTTTGTCATGTAATAAAGAAAAGAAAATGGGACGCCTGGTTGGCTCAGTTGTTTAAGGGTCTGACTCTTGGTGTGATCTCAGGGTCGTGAGATCGAGCCTCACCTCGGGCTCCACACTCAGTGTGGAGTCTGCTTGAGATTCTCTCTCCCTCTCCCTCCACCCTCCCGCTCGTGCGCTCACTCTCAAATAAGTAAATAAATCTTTTTAAAAAGTGATAGAGGTAGTCTTAATCACACATTCACCTTGGTCTCTCTTCAAAGTTACTTAAAAAATGTCCTCAGCGATCCAGATGTCTATCTCACGACTGCCAGGCATACATCCTATACTCCTCTCCTTTTCTCAGCACTGATTTTTCTCAACTCTTCCAAAGGCAAACTCCAATGCTCCCTAAGCATACGAGGAGCCAAGCACAGTATAATGATTTTGTAATTTTTTTATATGCTCTGTAGTAATGTTTATGGTCCTGTGGGGCTGGAACTACATGTTTTTATTTCTGGTATTTATTTAGAAGGTGAAAACTCAGTAGACACATTCTCTCTGACTAATTGGCTAAAGGTTCTGAACAGTCTAGTTGGGTTTACACAGCAACCTTCCTTCCTATTGTCATTTGAGCAATTGCCAAATTTTGTTTGACTTCCCCATCCATGGAGCCAATGGGATTTATTTAAAGTAATATAGGGAGTTTTCTAGATCAATATTGCTAAGTGTTCATTATCAAGAATCCCCTAAACACCACCTGCAAGTCTGAATTGTTGAGTTGAGGAAGCTAATTGGTTTCTTCCAAGTTCCTTGAATTAATACTGACATTTTCCAAGTGAAACTCCAACCTTAATAGTTCACAAAGGCATTTTATGAGCTCATTATACAACGTTGAATAAGTGTACCACATTAGAGGTCATTTAGATGTAAGGATGTGACAAGAAAAGCCAGGACATTCAGAATGACTGGATCATTGAGGGTTTTCTTCTCTGACAACAGGTTTAAAAAAAAAATGAAAATACAATGGAAAACCAACTGGAAAGGACTGGAGAGTACTGAAAGACATATTCTCTCTACTGAAGTGTCATCAAAATAGTTTTCATCATATTAAAGGTATAATTTGTACTTCAATTAAAGGGCCTGAAATAGGATACAATGGTTAGGTGCTCTTAAGCAGGAACCTAACCAGATTTAAAAGGAATCCAGTTCTTCATCTTGGAAAGGAAAACCGTGGCATTTGGTCTGATTTAAACTATGAACTGTAACTTTATAAATCTTTTCCCTCATTCACGCCAAGTACTATAAACGAAGCTTTATTCCTTTGAAAGAGAGTATTGAAGATGAAAGAAAAGAAAGAAGAAAGAAAGAAAGAAAGAAAGAAAGAAAGAAAGAAAGAAAGAAAAAGGAAGGAAGGAAGGAAAGAAGGAAAGAAGGAAGAAATAAAGAAAAAGAAAGAAAGAAAGAAAGAGAAAGAAAGAGAAAGAAAGAAAGAAAGAAAGAAAGAAAGAAAGAGGGAGGGAGAGGGGAAGGAAGGAAGAGAGAGAGAAAGAAAGAAAGAAAGATAGAGAGAGGGAGGGAGGGAGGGAGGAAGGAAGGAAGGGAAGGAATGAAGGAAAGAAAGACAAGCAATGTTGCTTTTCTAGAAAGTCGATAGTTGGTCTTAACTGGGACCCCGGAGCTTACTCTTGAGTCCTTGAATTCTGCCCTGAGAATGTTCTAGGTAATAGTAACTAAATCTCAAGAGCTTTGGGACTAGAAGCAAGACCCAAAATACCTGGAGAAAACTATTTCTCATTATGACTGAGTTGGCACAATTTGTTAGGTCAGGAATAAAAGGGGTTTTCGTTTGTTTATTTTTTGGTACAGCGGTTCTGTCAAGTTGGCCAAACTAAAACATTGAGTACTCTTTCCAGAAAACGACCCTTTGTTCTTAAGGGATTTAATCTTTCTCAAGCAATCATGACAATTTAAGGGAGATGCTCAGGAAGTGACAAAAGGGGAAATTCTTTCACTAGCCACTTGTATGCACGTATCATGGCGTCACCACCCACACCACCTTCACGCTCCGAGGTGCCCAGGACAGCATCCACTCCATCCCCAGCCATTCGGCTGCGTGCGCCCACATCTCCATTCTCTACCCACATTATGAAAGATGACTCGGAGAGAAGCACTGTCAATGTGAGATGAGTGAGCATTTTTTTTTTAAACAAGAAAAGTACGCAGGAAGAGAAATCTAGATATAAAAAAAGAGGCAATGAATCAAAAGTAAAAAAAAAAATTAATCCCTTAAATAAAATATTAGGTAATGGGGGGGGTTTAAAATTTTTATTTTGGGAAATAATATTCACAAATGAAGTAGACAGAATGATAAAACAAATCCTCAGATACCCAGAACCCAGCTTCAAAAATTACCAACCCAAGGTTGGTTTGGTTTTATTCCTACCCCATTCACTCTCCTCCCTTATTATTTTGGAAAAAAGCCCTAGGCATCACATCATTTAAGTTTTCAATATTTCAGTATGTATATTTCAGTATGTATTTCTAAAATATATGAAACCATATTTAAATGAAAGAACCACCATACCATTGTCACACCTAGAAATGAATAATTTCTAATGGGTTCAAATACATAGTTAGTATACAAACTACTAATTATCCCATAAATGTCCCATTTTTAATAGTCTATTGGAATCAGAATCCAAATAAGGTTCACAACTGCAATTGGTTGACATATCGCTTAAGTATTTTATGTTTTAGTTCCCTTCCATCTATGTCATGTGCTTCTAAAATCTCTAGTCTGAAGCATAACCTTTTCCTAAAGCATCCACCCAAAGAAAAATCAATATCCGTGCCCTCTACTGAAGTGTAGGAGTCAGATCTACTTATTTGAGTTCACACACAGTAAATATCAAGGAACAATTTCCATTGTCAATGAACAAGTTTTTTTGGAATATTCTTGCCATCCTATTAGACAATGTCTATTCTTTTGCTTTCCTTTGGTCTTGAGGTATGTGGAGAAGATGTATTCATCCGTTTTCTCAAGAGAAGAAAGTATCATTCCAAAATCAAATAAGGAATTGGGGCAGACCAACGCTGTGTCTTCACCAAAGCCCATCTCACCTTGTCCTGTGCTTTCTTTACCGCATGTTTAAAATGGCAGAATCCTGGGACGCCTGGGGGGCTCAGTTGGCTGAGTTTCTGCCTTCGGCTCACGTCATGATCTCAGGGTCCTGGGATCAAGCCCTATGTGGGCCTTCCTGCTCAGCAGGAAGCAAGTTTCTCCCTCTGCCTGTCGCTCCCCTTTCTCATGCGTTCTCTCTCGCTCGCTATTAAATAAAGCACTGGGTGTGCTGCATAAACAATGAATCACGGATCACTGAAAAAATAAAATAATAAAAAAGGAAAAGAAAAAAAATACATTAAAAAAATAATAAAATGGCAGAATCCTGGGTCCCCCATACCCACTTGGAAGACGCCTGCCTGACCCGCATCAGTCTGGGACAGAAGTGTCACACCAACTGAGATCTAGGGGTCTGTCACTGTAGCATAGTCTAGCTTCAGCTATCCTAACAGAATCTGGGGACCCAGATGTAAATGCAGGCATACCTTGTTTTATTGCATGCCACTTGATTGTGCTTTGCAGATACTATGTTTTGTTTTGTTTTTGTTTTTGTTTTTTCAAATGGAAGGTTTGTGGCAACTCTGATCCGAATAATATACCAATGCCATTTTTCCAACAGTCTCTGCTCATTTTGTGTCTCTGTGTCCCATTGTAGTAATTCTCACAATATTTAAACCTTTTTCACCATGATTATATTTGTTACAGCGCTCTCTGATCAGGGATTACGACCCTCTGAAAGCTCAAGGGATGGTTAGCGTTTTTTAGCAGCCAAGTATTTTCTAGTTAAGGAACGTACATTTGCAGACATAATGCTAGGGCGTGCTGACCAGACTACAGTCTCGTGGAAATGCAACTTTTATATGCCCTGGGAAAGCAAATGAAGAATTTGACTTGCTTTATTGTGATACTCACTTTGCCGACGCGGTCTGGAATGAAACCTGCGATGAGTCTCAGGCTGCCCAACACCGTCCGTGTCTAGATGAGAACAGTACGAAACCCCCGTTGAAGTTAGACTCCCACTTTCCTAATAAGTTTACTTATTTACTCATACATTTACCAAATAAATTAAACGGAGCAGATTTTGAAATTGAACAAGACATATAGGCTATAGGGTTACATATTTTTTAAAGAAAACAGGAAAATACTTAAACCTTTCCAATCGTATTTACTTTAAAATCTACGTATGTATTAGCCATCAGTAGACTGAAGGGAAATAAAATGGCTACTGGAAAGAGGGGCGCCACTCCTCCGGCTGATCCCAAATCAGCATAGAAGAAAACAGCATAGGTAAATGTTTGATTTGAAAAGCAATTATTTTTCAGCATTGAGAGGAGTTTTCAGCCCAGTGATCTATGACTCTGACACAGACAGCTAAAACCAACTTTCCATTATACGAGTTCTTCCCCAACTCAGAGAGAACTTATTTAATCCACTCTGGCGGAGGTGTAGAGGTGACGGGCGACACCTGTGTGACTTGGGGCCACTTGTCATCTCCGAACGGATTCTCTGGGACAGGTGGCGGTCTCCCTGGGGCCACGGTTAAAAGTCAGTCCTCTTGCCTGCCGGGGACCAATCCCCATAAACCATTCTATATCATTTAATCAAAACCTGTTTCTACTCTCTCTTCTCGATTATGAAGTACACAAGCCATAGAGATTGAAAGAAAACATGCATTTTAGCCAAATGATACAATATAGAATCACAGAAACGGAGCCGTGGGAGAGCGTGAAGATGGTTAGCTCAGTCCTTCACCGCACTGATGAAGGAGCTAAGCCACAGAACCCCCAAGAGGCTTACCCAAGCCCAGAACACAGGCAGCTGTGACCACTACAGCTCTAGACCCCATTTTTGACTCCTGGCCCAGAGCCCTTTCTGTCTGCCTTTGAATGGAACATCATCTTAATACAATTTGCATATTCTAAAGAAACTGACTCATTATAAATCGGATTTAAATATGTATGGAACTTAGAATCAGCACTCTTGTCACTAATGAACATGGGAAACCATGGTTTTTTAAAGCAGAATAACCTAATAAGGGGCAGATTATTAAAATATAGAATGGGTTTTGAAGGTTTTGTTCAAATCTCATCTCTCCTGCTTTCTACCTTTCTGACTGGGTAAGTTACTAACATTCTATGAACCTCAGTGTCCTTGCTTATCAAATGGGGTAATAACAAAGCCCTACAGAATTCCTGGGGTGGCTACGAGTCCTTAGCACTGAGCAGACTCTAAGGTCCTTAGTGCTGCTAGAGGTCTTGCAAAATCTCCATTTAAGATCTGGGGGCTCCCACAGTGCTATTTTACTACAGTTTCAACTTCAAATTTCATGCATCCTGGCAAACAGTCCCACAATAGTCTATTCAGTAACCACTGATGGGAATACATTTTCCAGTGAAATCAACGCTGTATGTTTTCTAGAAACACAAGTCAACAAAACCCTATCTTGCTTTCATGCCAATTTAATTACCACAGCCAGCTCGACGATTCCATTTTAAACCTAATTGCTTCAAGGTGGCAAGAAATGTATAGAACTTTATTTGTTTAGGCTATTTGCGGGAGGAAATACAGCCTGTCACCAAGCACATTCTATTGATGTGGTAAGTGGCTGCACATTGGGAACACAGAAACACTTAAAATTGTGAGCATTAAGCCTAGCCCTGGGACGATGGAGTGTGAGACAAACGTGACACAGCACTTGAAAACTAGGAGCAACCCACACTTCCGTTGCAGTGAAATGTCCATATGATGTGGTCCGTGGGCCAAAGGGCTTCGGAAAGGACCCTCTCAACTCTCTCTCCAACCCTTACTTAATCCTCACTTTCACTTTCTAGTCACAAGCATGTATTTGTCATATAGAACGAAAGATACAAAGTTACAAAATACTCTTTCATCCCCCCACTAAAATAAGCACTATATGCCCCAGGCAGTGACGCGTAAACTGTGTAGCATTTTAAAATGCTAACAGCTATGCATATGAAATCTGTTTCCTCTTTGAAAACAACACAAGTTGAACTTCGTTATGATGCAGAGTTTAGGTAGGCAATCGTATGCATAACACTGAAGAACATAAAACATAAGTGTTACGTTAGACGTGCAACAGAGGTGCCGGTGTGAAATACTGCTGTTAGTGTGGTGCATAAACAATCTTGGAACACTGAAAAAGTAAAATAAAATAAAATAAAAAAATAAAATACTTCTCTTAAGTCACTTTAGAATAACTTTTGCTATCATACTTTCACATTTTGAATGGTAAAACAATTGTGGACTGAAAAGGGCTTCAGTGGAAATTTAGGTTTCTCAGAGTTTTTTGTTTATTTGTGTGCTTGTGTTTCAGTTTTTGTTGCTGAATGTGAGTGTGTGCACACGTGGAAGGTGAGGGACGGAATGCTTGTTCCCTGAGGTCCACTGAGTCTGATCCCTACTTGACTGTGCTAAGGCAAACAGCTAAGTCCAAACGTGTCCAACCACTTGACTTTCCAAGTCAGCTATCAAATCAGATACTACGGGATTCCATCACAGAGCATATTAGAGATGCCTGGGTTAAGGGAAGAAAATACGTGTGGCATTCCTGACAGCCGTGATGGGGCTTGAACTCTAGAAGGAGACTGTCATCACCATTGACACATGCTTGTTGCGTAAGGAACCAGACTCCCTAAAAAGAAAGTGATGACCGACTTAAATAAAAATGTAAGCAACCCAAGCAAGGCGTGCTGTTCGAGTTACCCTGGACTTTCCTGCCTGTTTCCACACAGATAAGAATCCTCGTCTCTACTGAAACCGACAACTACATTGGCACACAACTCCATGACAGGGCATGTGAGCACAAATAGTTGAAATTGCTCAGAGGGAGAAAGTCAAAAGTGCATTGTGCAATCCGACTCTTTGGAATGTCAGTGTGATGCATGAATCACCTGAGAGGCTTTGCCTCAGTCCATTTAAAGACATTATTCAAAGGAACTCTGTCTACACATCACTGCCCAAAAAGGAGACTTCTCTTTCAAAACTAAATGAAATCCTCAGCTAATTTCTCGGCAGCAGGTGTCCTGACTACTGAATATGAGCTCACCTACCATGTGTTTAGCCTTTGTGGGATCTGAAACGTAGACTCTAGGAAACTCAGATTTGTAAAGAGCATGGTACAAAGAGCAGGAATCCTAGATTCTAGATTGTGCCAAACCACTTCCCAGACAGGTGACCTTGAGCAAGTACCTTAATCTCACTGAGCTTTCATTTCCTTCTTTGTGAAGGAGTGCCCAAACCTTTCATCACGCTGGAATTGTGGGACAGTCACAGGACAATAGTGACTGTAAAGTTTGATGCAGTCTACCGCATAGGCACACTATAATGATTACTATACTATTTCAGTATCATGCCAATAGAAGCTTCTGAAATTTCCTCTGAGTACAGTTTTAGTGGAAGATATAGGAGTAAATAAAACTGTCCAAGAAAACTCACAGGGCCAGTCAGAAAGAGGCAAAGGGAATAAACGCCAAGAGGAAGACTAATACTGAGGAAGGAGGCCCATCACGAACAGAAGACCAAGTAGGGGATGCTGAAAGTGGTGCTAACAGGCATGGCTCATGTACAGAAGAAACAGACCCAGAGAGGTGGTCACAGGCATCACGCAACCCAAGGGCAAGTAGGAAGATCACAACTAAATTGAAATCTTTAGGTCTGATCATCAGGAAGGCGCAGCCCTGTTTCTATTAAGCGAGTTTTCTCCTGCTCGTGGGCCCCCCGTCTAGTGATTTTAACTGGACACTTGACATCATCCGTATTGGTCAGAGTCTGGATTCCTGCCTTCCTTCCAGAGCCCTGGGCTTTGCTCTGGAAGGCTGTTGGTCTACGTGAGCATCGGCTTGACCCTTTAATTCTTTGGTGGGTTGTTTCTATGCTTCGTTAGAATGGATTTAGGGAAAGCCTAGTTTAGCCTTACTTCTGCGGTATGGCCTTTCTAGAGGCTCTACTGAATGTCTCGGGTATTCCTCCAGGTCTCTCCATGCAAGCTAAATGGAGGGCAAGTATCTCTCAGCTCTATGTGAACCTCAGGAGTTTTTTTTAGCTTGTACTCCCCTGATAGTTATCTTTCCTTACTAGTTGTTCTTTACCCTGCTATTAGTTCAGAAGAATGTTCTAACGGAGACCCAAGGGAAGCTCACAGTAGGCTCCGGAGTTCTTCTCTGTGTGGCGCCTGGGTCCCAAGTACTCTGCCCACAGATTCCAGACATGCATTCCCTGTGAAGTTACCTTTGAGCCAGCAATCTCGGCCTCCCCGACTTCTGATCTCTATCACCTCATCTCAGGGAGGCCCCATGCTCTTCTTGGGCACCCCCTTCCTGGGCCACAGTGCAGAAGAATCATCCAGGCAGAAAGCCGAGACATCAAGGGATCACCTCATTCGTGGCTTTCCTGTCATGGATTATGTTCCCATACTTTCTTTTGTCTGATATCCTCAAAACACATATTTTATACCATTTTTCTAGCTGTTTATAGCTTGAGGGCTAGTCCAGTACCAGCTACTACATTTTGGCCTGAGTCAGAAGTCCCACGAGGGCTCCTAGAAAAAGTACGTTCAGTAACAGCAGAGGAAGCTGAACTACGTTTTCAGAGGATTGGGCCATAAATGGAAGAAAGAAATGAGTCAGTACATAGAAGAGACTAACAAAGAAGAGGGAAATGGAGTCATGACCTGAGAAGTCATATTAATCATCCTTACTACTGTTCTGTCACCTATAATTTCATCTGGACAGTATTTCTTAGAGTTAATGTTCGTAAGTCCTTGGAAGTGTGCTGGGCTCACCCGCTAATATAGGTTTCTGAGACTGAGCCCTAGAAGTCTCAAGGTCTGTACTACTTATCACAATCGGAAAAAAAATTATGTGTATTTTCTCTTTAATGACCCTTTTCCCACTCAGATCATAAGCCCTATGTGGGTAGGAACTGTGTTTACATTTTTAACTCAGTCTCTCTACCCATTAACAAAATGCCCATAACACGGGCTCATAACAGGGATTCAAGACCTACCAGCTGGATGATTGAAGGCGTTAATAAACCTTGTAGGATTAAACCCCTTTCCTGTGGGATCTGAGTCTGTCTCCTGGTAGTGTCAGAATTGAGTGGATGTCAGAAGGTCACCCAGTCAATGACTGCTGCCAACTTGGAGAACTGACAGGTATGGGGAAAAGCTTATTCACATCTGGTCACAGACGTGTTCACAATGAGCACTGGAGAAGAGGAAAAAACACAGGAGTGTTTTCCACACAATGACCTTCAAAAATAGTCCCTGCAGAGGGATGGAAGGAATACATAGGAGAGGCAACCACAGAAGACAGTCTTCCCTCAATAGGCTTCATTTTGTAAATCTGACAAAAAGCCCAGGTAAATACCTGATATAATCTTAAATGAAATTAACATTAGCTAGGCAATTTTTTAAAAAGCAAAAGAAAAATAAAAACAATGAATCTAACTGTTTAACAAGTTAGTGGCATAACCACGTGGAGAGGAAAACTTCCATGTAACTTTAAGGAATATTAATGAGCTGTACTTTCCTAGTGGCTTGGATGCTCAAACAGAACTGGAGAACGATATTATACTCTTTTCAATAACCATATTGTTAGTGATAGTATTGAGATAGCCATTCTGAGACAATACTACTACCCTGTGTGTGTAATGAGTGATTGGTGTGAGATAAACGAGCAATTACTGTGTTATCATTGAAAACAGGAATTTTCAACACGGGAAAAGATACAGATGTAAGGTGGTGGAGATGAATAATATTCTGTAGTCCTGAATTTAATTTCCAATTATCGATCACTATGAACTCACATTGTATCTTGTCTTTAGGGATGTGTGTGTGTATTTGTGTGTTTAGCCCTGTCCTCTGAAAACATCTAGAAACGGTGACTAACCCAGTAGCGATTAGCACCCCTAGCACGTCCAAAAGGAACCAGGAGTCCTTGCTGAAATGACTGCTTCCAGCTTGAGGAAGAAAGTGTTCAAGATAAGTCTATACTATCTAGTCATTTCAGAAAGCAAGAAGCTAGCAAAGACCACTACCCTTGTGACCAAAGAATTCAGGAGCCACTTTCAAGAGACTTTCACGAGCCAATGCATAAATTTAGGATTAATAAATTGAAGTACATCAAAGACGTTAATTCATGTGTTTATAACAATACTCAAATCACATAAGGAATATTTAGAGCACACTAGGAAAACAACTCGTTGTTTTGAAACTAGTAAGAAGACATAATCAAGCAAATATAATATTTCCTGTAAATTTTCTGGTGGGATTTACTTCAGGGTAATTGAATGATATGTGAGGGGAAAATACCCTTTAAGACACGTTTTAGACAGTAAATTTAAAAGGAATGATCACATTAATATATCACCATTTTACAACCCCTAAATTATTTTTAATCTACTCCTGGCAGACTATTAATGGGAGCTATCATTACAAAAAAGAAGGACGGCCAGACATTGAAATCCTTATACTGCCTATAAGGAATTTTTGCATAAAAAATAAAGTAAAATAAAATTATAACTCAAATCTGATCAAATCTCTAGGTCTAGCTACCAATTTGCAGAAGACCCAGGAGGCAAAGGAATTACACAATAGGTACACAGAAAAATGTAGACAAAATCAACCAAGTTCCTTCAACAAATAAACTGCAATGGGATATCTGGTGGGCTCAGTGGGTGGAGTATGGGATCTTGATCTCAGGGTTATGAGTTCAAGCCCACATTGGGTGTACAGATTACTTCAAAATATAAGATATTAAAAAGAAAATAAGCTGCAAGGAAAACCACAGAAGCCACATATTTATTAAGAGTGATTTAAGAGACAAGTCAATGAATTGCAGTGTAGGGACCTTTACAAAATTCCTGAATTAAGCAAACCATAGGAAAGGAAAAGAAGATCAGAAACATGTATCACTGGATGGATATTTAATGATAGTAAACAATTATTGATAATTTTTTGAGTGTGATAATGGTGTTGAGGTTACCTTTCGAAAGAATCCTTACCTTTCAGAAATGCATTGAAATATTTACGGAAGAAATGATATTGTTGTGGAAAACTGTCCTCCATGCTTCAGAACCAAAATGTTCCCAAAAGACAGTTCGGGACAAAGAGGAACCCTGGGTTTATTGCCTGGCCAGGCAGGCTGTGGCCTTCAGAAACCTGGAAGCCGATTCAGAGGAAGGGGCTGTGGGGTTCTATAGCGAAATACGGGATCTCGCTGGTTTTGACAGGGATTGTGTCCGTGCTGCCAGCCTAGTTCCTTACGTTTCCAGGGTGGAACCGGGTTCCTGAGAGAAAAGGCCAGGAAGGGAGGAGGGGAGGTTTGCAGAAGAGAGGAAGAAGGTTACTTTAAAATTGAGCTTCACAGAAGCATTCATGCAGCCATTTTGATTCTTGTTCAACGTCCTGCTTTTAAAGGGTTTCGGTGTGACCTATGGGGTTTGCTTCAACGCTACCAGGGAAGGGAGCACAAGGTAGGGTTACAGATGAAGCAAGACTGTCCTCGAGTTAACTTGTGAGGCTGGGTGGTCAGTACATGGACTTATTATGTCATCCTCTTTCTCTAATTCTTACAGGTTTGAAATTTCCACAATAAAAAATTTAAAGTAATGTCTTTAAAAGTGCCATGTCATGGATATTAGTTTAAATAAAAGAGGTTTTGAAATCTGTAGAAATATGATAGATCTCGTGATAGTAAAAAGAGAGTCAAAAGTTAACCTTCTCTAAATTCCAGAGGGAAGGAGGGAAGGAAGGAGGGAACGAAGGGAAGGAGGGAGGGAAGGAAAAGCTAGGGCCAATACACCAACGTTTCCAGTATTTGTATAGCGTTTTAAAAAGTGATGAAAGTTATAAGTCTCAGTCACCTCAAATTACTACGAGGTAAGGTCAGCTTTAAGGCATTTTACCGCGAGCTCTGGTGAGATGCCCCGCGAGGCATCAGCGAGAAGTCACGTGTGGCAGAGCAGACACCGCACCGAACAACTCGGCACAGACTCCTTGCCGCCACGCAGCCACACCAGCAGTGGCAGGCGCACCGGTCCTGGGGCGGGGCCTGGGGGGTGGGCAGCCCCTACCCGACAGCCTTCAGCTGGGAGCAGGCGCAAGGCTGAGGCTGCAGGGAGGTGCTGCCGGGCCGCATCCCCGGGGACAAGGTTCATGGACACAGCAGATCGGGGTGCATCTCACCACATTCCCAGGATAGGGCCGTAGTCTCTTTTCCTAGGAAAATCCTCCAACGTTGTCATATTCTAACAACATCCAGACCCCCTCCGATGCAGCGGGGACTCGGGGTGAGCACCTGCCCCGGCTGAGCGTCCCCAGCACCCAGGAGCAGGACTGAAGTCCTGTCAGGGACCCCTTCGGCTCTTACAACTGGCCACGTCCTGGCAACCCTGGGCTTGGCTTTGCCAGCACGTGAAAGAGGGAGTTGTCCTTGAGTTTCTCAGAATTCTCCATCTCGGCTTTTCTTCACCGAAGATGTCATGGACCTTCTTTTCTCCCTCTCTGCCTGCTTTTCCCGTTTTTCTCTTAAATGTCAAAAAACCGGAAAACTTAAACCTGGAGGCTCGTTCTTGGGTTGGACGCACCAAACGAATGAATGGTTTCGCACTGACGAATCACCTTTCAGTCCCCTTGGAAATACAGGTTAGTTATGCGCACGGAGGTCTGCCCACTTTCCTTCAGGTAGCCGGAGCCCCTGGTGATGAGCCATAGCTGCAGGGATCCTGTTGCGTAAATAAAGTGCCACATGTGAGCTGTGACAGGCCGACCTCCTGAACCAATCGGGAGAACAGACACATCGCCATCACTCATGTTAGCGCCTCTTTGGGAAACGATAATGTTTGAAATAATCTACCAATTCATCAAAGGCAACATCGGACTTGGGGTGGGGTGGGGGAGGGGACGAAGGTTCTTTTTCAGGACTGATGAAAGCAATGACATTTCTGTTTACCATTTGTCAGCTTTAAATAGTCAATACGTGTTTGCAATGACTTCCAGATTTTGAGATGCGATTTCACGTATAAGGATATACAATTTTTAAGATTTACGGAGAGGGTATTTCTTCCGCAAACACTCAGCTTTGATAATTATCAGGATTCATTCTGTCTCAGAAGTTAAGTGCACGATAAATGGAATGCCTCTTAGGGGTTGCAATTTTCAAAATGTAAAGAATGCCTATTTCTTTGATAATCACCTCAAATCCATTAATAATAATTGTAAGCATTTCAGTGCAGCAGGTTGATAATAACCTGTGCATATAGAATAGTATGATCTCTATATTAATTTTTTTTTTCATTCTCAGAACAGACATCACAAAACTCAGAAGGATCTCAGTGTTTCCGGCGACCCTCCCCCAGAGAGTCCAGGCGGGTGACAGCTCAAGGGGTCCCAAGCTCTCCCCTCTGCCACCCTGAAACCCAGCTGGAACCTGGAATCCGAAGAATGTGTTTGCATTATCCAAGAACTCTGGCTTTACCACGAGGTCCACGCTGGGATTCCATTCTAGTGACTTGACCGAAGGCATCTCTCGTGACTCATTACTTAGTTCCCACAATCCGTTTGAGAACTTGTTTATGTTACCAGGAGGGTGGGGTGCCCAGTGAGGAGTCTCTGACAATTGACCGTCACAACTAAGATAAACATGTCTGAAGTGATCACACTGTCCCCGAACACTTGAGCTGGAGGGAATCAAGAGATCAGTGAGGCCTTTCTGATTTTCCAAATGAGCACATGGGAAAGGTCACCCCAAAGTCACTCCGGGAAATGTGCCTGCCTGTGATCCCATTCACAGCTCCTGGAACCGGCCGGTCCTTCCCCGGTGTTTCACGCAGCCTGGTGCCCCTGGAAGAACACGGCTTGGATGGACACCCTCTCCCGTCAGACTGCTCCTTCCAGAAACACACAGGCCTGCATTCAGCCCTTCAGGGCTGTTCCTCCTCTGACCAGAGCACGACCGCGACCCACTGGGAGGGAGAGACCAAAGCAAGCCCCCACCTCTCCTGGGCCCCGAGACCCCGGCTCTCGAGGCTCCACAGGCTCCTGTGAGTGACCCTTCTTTCTTGGAGACGGTTCAAGACTGGGGTCTCAGGGCCCTCCCGTAAGACACCTGCCCCAAACCGACCACGTTTGGTACCTTTCCCGCCTGTGTGACGGCCGCTGGCCCGAGTGTCTGGGACAGTCCGTTTTGTCGCAGGGATGCTTGGCTGTGTTCACTAATTTTCTGCAAGAGGATGAAGCCGTGTTGTCTAGGGAACGGGAGGAGAGGAGAGAGGTTTGGGAAGTGGGAATCTTATTCTTGCCCAGACGCTAATTCTCCCGTGACCTCAGCCCAGCCCTATAAATTGTTACTATCTGCAAAGTGAAGATAATGGACAGGCCCTGCCCTCCCCCGGGAGGGTCCTGGGGATTAATTAGGCAGCTCATTTGAGATTCAAAGTGCCGGGAGCCCAAGGAAAAGTGACTGGAGAACAAAGGGGCTCGCAGGCGTTCTAACAGCCAGGGACCACACCAAAGCCACTCCCAGGAATCCATTTGGTGGCTCACCCGTATTTGTTAATTAACTGGGAGGAGGAAGTCATTATGGCTACCAGGGGTTAATGGAAAGCTTGAACTTGCTCAAAACGCCCTATAGAGGTGTAAATCGAGGGCTCCTTTGTTCTGGAGGAGGGGTGGGCCCTCCAGCCTCCCAGCCTCCCGCCTAACCCGAGTGCTTCTGGGTCCTTCCAGCACCTTTCAGCAACGCCAGTAAGTCCTTGGGAGCTTGGACAGTTTTTCAATGAAGATGAAATCTAACGCTTCCTATGTCAGGAAGAAAAATTCTTATTAAAAAAATGAAAAGGAAGAGCACAAATTAGCGAGTACTCCTTCTGTCATCCTTTCACGGAAACGTGCCATCTGGTGCCCAAGCAGCGGTGCAGTGTGAGCCCTCGCTCACACGCTCACACTCACACACTCACGTGCATGCTCACACTCACGCACCCTCAGACACACCTGCTCACACACTCACAGGTACACGCACTCACTCAAACGCACATGCCCATGCTCACACACTCCCTCACACTCATGCACACACGTGTGTGAGCACATGCTCACATGTTCACTCGCATGCACATGTTTACACTTATGCACGCTCTCACCCACACACTCACACTCACATGTGCACTCATGTTACCCATATGCTCACACTTATGCCCACTCATATGCACATGCTCATGTGTTCACGCACATGCACATTCACACTCACACACACGCCCATGCTCACACACCCATGCACACACACTCACACGCACAGACACGCTCACACTTACACACTATCGCACAGACATGCTCACACACTCACACACACTCACAGACTCACACACACTCCAATGAGGAGGCTGCAAGAAAGCAGAAGAACACACTGGGGGGATCCCGAGAAGTCCTCAGCCAGCCTCGGGGAGCAAAGGTGAAGGGCACGGGCAGAATGAAATAGATCTGGAATTTTCGAAGCACCGTCAGCTTTGCAAGAGAAGCCTGGAGGAATCCAAACCAGCTGGGAAAGTTATGGACAGAAATGAGATGTTTGTCTTTCTGTTGAAGGCAGGTATCTTTGCTGGGCCCATTTCGCGAGGGCTCCTGAGGGAGGGAGGGGTATTGATAAAGATCCAGAGGACAGCATTCCTGGGCTGGTCCCCACCCCCTCCCCCGGGGGAGCCCAGGCCCCAGGTGGCTCAGAGGCACTTAGAACAGACTAACCAGTTCCTACCGAAGAGCCTGTCTGAGCGGCGCTCAGTGTAGACAGCCCGTGCGACAGGCATAGTCCCCGGACCCTTCCCCCTGACAGAGCCGGGCACTCCCCGCTTGTCCCTTCCCGGGAGTCACGAGAAGACGCGGGAGAAAGGCCAGGACCAGCTGGCCCTGAAGCAGGACGGGAAGAAGCGGGAAGAAGCCGGTTCCCGGAGAAGGAAAATCACGTCCTTTCGCATGGTTCTTCTGGCTCCTCTGGCCTGGGAAGGAGCAGCCGTGTCGAGGGAACACTATTTCACCAGCCCCACAGGAGGACGCACCCCCGCTCATCTCGGAGAGAACTCTGCGAATGCAGACCCTGGTCCCGAGACTGCTCTCAGCCAGAGGACATTCTCTGTCTACACCGGAGAGCTCTCTGGGGAGACAAGACTCTGGTTTCGGGATTACTACCACCGGCAGGGAGAACACAGCGCTGGGGGTGTTGGGCATTCTCTCTGGTCTTGGAATTTCTGAGTCCAGGGCAGTCAGAGCCCGTCAGGTGTTGGGGTGTGGCGCGGGTGCCCCTGCCTGTTTAGGGGACCAGCCTCTGTGTCTCGGGAAGGGAAGTCCCCTGGGCAGAGATCTCTGGAGGGAGGACTGACTTTCCAAGAGAGGATCATGCGAAGCCACATTTCAGGGCTCCCTCCCTCTGTCCAGCTCAGCAAGATCAGAGAATGCAAATTTAAAGATTTAGGAGAAACAGATCTCTAGAGGAAGTGGTACCCCAGGGGATAGCATGCAAACGTAAACACAGAAGTTTTCTAGCTTAAGAAAGTGGCCAGACCCTCCTGGGGTCTGCCCTCCCCAGGGCCTCCCCTCCTGCTCTCTTACCTTCTCCCTCTTCTCTTTGTCCTTGGCCCTTGGATCAGCAAGCATGGGAAAGGGAAGCAGAGTCCTCCCACATCCATGCCCAGATAAGGCCCCGAGGGGTACCGGAGGGGTGCCGGAGGGGAACCGGAGGGGAACCGGAGGAGTACTGGAGCGGTACCGGAGTGGTACCGGAGGGGAACCAGAGGGGTACCGGAGGGGAACCGGAGGGGAACCGGAGGGGAACCGGAGGAGTACTGGAGCGGTACCGGAGTGGTAACGGAGGGGTACCGGAGCAGAACCGGAGGGGTACCGGAGCAGAACCGGAGGGGTGCCGGAGGGGAACTGGAGGGGAACCGGAGGGGTACTGGAGGAGTTTGAGAAAAGGGCTCCTCGGACCTTCCCCCATGCAGCCCGAGACAGGTGCAGAGCCTGCTGGCCGTGGTGCCTTTCCCGGTCCCCGAGGACGGTCCTTATTGTCCTTATCTCAGGAGACACGGGCCCCGGAACATTGGGAACCAGCTAAGTCTGCTCCCGCCCCTCCTGCCCCAGACCTGTGCTCCTCGTCCGCCCCTGCCCCCACCCCTTGTCCAGCCAAGGTCATCACTCCCCTCCTCTCTTCTCCCGCTTACTTAATAAATAGGACCCCTACTACTCATGTTCAGTCCGTGTGTGTGCTTTCCCATGTGAGCTGTCTCGGTCAGCCAGCGCCCCTGAGAGGGTCCAGGTCGTTTCTCGTTTCTCTGTCCTGCCCCTGCTGCGGCCCCGCAGAGCCGGACGGCGTGTGCCGCTCCCGCCTGGACCTCCCGGCTCCGTGTGTCTCTCAGCGTGGGAAGCTCAGGGCTCCGCAGGTCCTGGCCGACTCCATCCGGGTGCCGCCTGCCTTCGAGAGCGAGTCCTGGGGGGCTTGCGTGTCGGCCTCGGCCTCCGTGGGACCCTGGAGCAGACCCTGTGCCCTCGGCTGCCCGACTCTGGATGCTGCGCAGGAGGACGAGGATGCCCACCTTACCATTACCGATTATCCTTCACTCCCACCCAGGTAACAGGGGAGCAGAAGGCAGAGCATTAGACAAGCAGTCATGGACCATGTCCCAGGACTTTGATCTCGAACATTGTAGGATGATTTTTACCTCCAGTGGGAAGTACACCATCAGTTTTTCATTCTGCAAACACTGAGTGCTGAGGACAAACAGGGATGACTACAGAGCTGGATCTTAGTCCCATTTCCTCTTATGCTATTATTTAGGTACCAGGAAAACACCTCTGATACTGCTGGAGAGAGGACATGGAGCTGTCAGCCACACGAGCCAGGCGAGGCAGGGGGTCAGGCAGAGAAGGCACAGTGACCCAGCAGAGGGCTGTGTCCCCCAGATTTGGCAACACGGGTCCAGCCAGTGGAGGAGAGAGCAGGGCTCAGATAACCCGCGGAGGGAATGGGGCCGGCCCCCCATCAGTGCTGCTAGATGAAACACAGGGCAGCCGTGTAAGTGTGAGTGTCAGGTACACAACCGATAGGTGTTTAGTGTAAGCATGTCCAAGTGTTCCACGTCCCGTAGCTGCCCCATCTCATCGGTTCTGTTTCTCTGGAGAATCATTAACCCTGAGAGACTGACACCCTGGGGCTTACGTGTCCAACATCTGCAGTCGTCGAGGGGGCTGGAGAACCATCAGATTGCTGATGTTGCCATTTGAGTTCCAATGCTGTCTCCTGGCAGAGCTCCCTCCTCCTCCGGAGAGGTTAGGCTTTGGCTACCGGAGCCTTCCACTGATTAGATGAGGCCCACCCACGTGGAGGAAGGGAAGCTGTTTTATTCAAAGTCTACTGATTTAAATGCTAATCTCATCTTTAAAATACCTGCACAGAGACCTCTAGAATAATGCTTGTCCAGTGGTCTGGGCACCGTAGCACAGCTAAGTTGACGCATGGAATTCATTATCACATTAAGAAAGATAACTGTCTGAGCCCTGTGTTTGAAAATCTAGTGACTTTGCAGCAATTTGCAGCACATTCGTGGGAATCTAATCCCAGACGTGTTGAGTCATAAAGCAAAACAGCAAACACACACTGAAGCTTCCAAAGCGCTCTGGGCATATGTCTTGCGGATGAGGAAATCTGTTTTTTTTTTTTTTTTTTTTAAGAATTGGTCACCTAGAGATGTTTTGTTTTGCTTTGCTTTTTCCTTCTTCTTTGTTTGAAAGGGCAGAGCTTTCTGGAGCCAACTGAAATTTGAAGTCTCTGGATCGCTGCAGACAAAACAAGTCACTGTAGCCAACTCATTTGGCCACAGAGGCACTTAGGGCCTCCCGTTCCAAGGCTAGGCTGAGCTCAGCCATCTCTCCTGCACAAAGGTGACAGCTCGGTCCAGGTAGACCTTTGAGGACTGTTTCACGACAAGGGATGTCCTGCTGACGACATCTAACTAAGTATTACAACGTTGAGGATCTGGAACCCAGAGCTTGCTGGGGGCAGGGCGGGCCGTGCGATCCCTGCACACGCTTTCCATCTCCCTCCTCTCCTGTGCCACTTAGCTCGCAGCCCCCGCGAGCTGTCCTTAATGGCACAGTAAATCCTTCTGGAGAATACAGTCAAAACCCCAAAGCAAGGCCATTTCCTCTACCAAGTCCTCAAGGAGAAAGGGGAAGTTTGAATGATTAGCACACAGAGCATCTGCCCCACCCCATGCTTTGTTTTTTTCTGCCTTCTTTGGAGATTGAGAAAAACTTTGTCCTTAGCTTCCAGAGGGAGACAATGGGGTCTTATTTTCTGGAGCTGGTAGTGGGAAACGGGAGCGTTTGAACCCAACCAGAGCTGGCTCTACGGAACCCTCCCTGTGAATGAGGTCCGCTCCTTCCCAAATAACCCACTTGAAGAAATGTCCAGAACCGACCTTGATTCTTGTCTTATGTTACCAGAAAGGCTTTAGACAAATGACCCTCCCCCTGGGTTCTCACCCTGTTCCCTGGCACACATGTGAATAACAGTGAACCTGGCAGGAAGCTTTTTACTCTTACTTCTCTAGCATTCACCGTGGGCTGGATGCTGCTTGAGAAATTGGCACATACTCACTTCTTTAATCCTAACAAGAACCCCATGAGTAGGCGCTCCACATGGCATCTGGCCCCAGAGCTCACTCTATTTCCCATGGGAAAGCATTGCTTGGGGACATCTCAAAACGACAACTGACATACAAAACAAAACGTCCTAGGATGCTTTAAAAAGTGTTTTCACAGAACTCATCTAATTTCCCTTCCATTTCCGCCTGTGAGCTAACCCTTTCCTTTCCCTTGTCCCATCTGGGGGAAGGAGGAGGGAGAGCGCCCTGGGACAAGTGCAGGGTCAGAAATCCAGTTCCTGGCTTAGTGTCAAAGTCTTCCCAAACTCAAGCAAGCCGAAAAGCAATCTATGATCTTTCCTCCGCAAACCCACCTCGTCAAGGATGACCAGCAGTCTTCTAGTCTCCTGGTCTCAAAAGCTAACCATCGGCTTTGGTCATCTCTCTCCTCCCTCTTGCATCCAAGCCAGGCTCTTGGAGTGTCATCTGGAAGGCATGTGTGCAAAGGAGAAACCGCGCACCCCCAGCAGGACCGCCCGCAGCGCGCTCAGACCTAGGGGCGCAGTGATGGGCAGAGCAAGATGGTCCAGAGGCCACGGTTTTATCGTCTCATGGAGGGGATGCAGCCGGGACGTGGATCTTGATGAGTCAGGGTAGGAGATGACAGGGACACAAGAGAGGGAACGCATATCAGCCCCTCACTGCATGTGGTGAGGGATCTCGGAGCAGGACATGCTCACCTCTGAGAAGCGGGCAGGCAGGGAGCTGAAACTGAGCCCCTCAGAAGTCACAGAAAGCGGGGCAGTGCTGGGGCTCGGAGGGGAAGGGACAGGAGACAGCAATGAAGGGTCCCTTTCGGCTGATGTTTAGGGGGCAATGGATATCAGAAGAAGGAGGTCTTAACGTTAAAACTTCTTAAAATCTCATTCTTCCTCTCTGGCTGCAGCTGGATCCCGCTGGCGGAGGCTCTTGCCACCTGCTGCTAGCTGGACCCCCCCCCCGCCGCCCTGCCAATCACCAAACCTTCGGCCTCCCCCCTGCAGAGGGCTGCAGGTGGCCTCACACATCCCTTCCCACCCGTGTGCTCATCATTCACCGACTGCTGTATACATTGCCCCCACGCCCTCCTTCCCTCGTTTCCAGAATCTGCTGAACGTAAAGCCACCTCCTCCCCTGGGCTTTGGAGCCCATCTCATCTCACCTGGAAGCCACACAGTGTGCTTCTCACCGGTCGCTTGTGTGTCCAGCCTTCTCCTCACTCCAGGGCCCTTCGAATCTTCATGGAAATATCCCCAAGTCTTTCTCCTTAAAAAAAAAAAAGAATTCTGCCAACACTGCTTCAGCCCCTCGGCCCCCCAGCTATTTCTCTGTGACCATCGTGCCCGGAACACGTGCTCTGTAAGGACTTGCTTTCGGGGCTGGACCCCGGACCACAGCAAAGCAGAGCTCGCTCGGACGACGGCATCGCCAATAGTGGAGCTGGGTTGGGAAGAGCAGGAAACCCAAGGAAGAGAATTTCGGTTTGTATGGAATTGGTTTTATGTCACAGGAAGCCCCAGGCGGACACGGGGGCTATGAGACGCCGAGGGGACCCGGGTGGTTCCCTCTCCCTGCGATGCCCTTCTTAGCAGCTCACCTGATCTTCTGACAGGTGCAAGATGGTTGTTGGGCGCTCAGCCGGCCCTCTGGCCCAGGCAGGAATGAGGAGAAGAGGCAGGGGCAAAGGCCAAGTGTGGTCTTTCAAATCCCCCAGAAGAGTTGGGAGGCCAGGGAACTCCTTCCGCCAGGCCTCACGGCGTGGTGGCCGCCGTAGTCAGGGGACGTGACACCCACCCGGACGAAAGTGGGTCCTCTTGGGAAGGACACAGAAGGTGATCCTGGACGGGTGTGTTTTCTGCTCTTACCAAGATCTCCACTCTTCAAACACTGACGACCTCAGATGTTATGTAACTGGGCCTCTTGGAAGACTTCTCTCTTCCTGAATTGCTTTCTGGTGGCTTCCAGGACGGCACCCCTTGCTGCGATTTCTTCCACTTCTGTTCCTCCTCCGTCGCGTCTGCGGGCTTGTCCTCTGCTGCCTGGCCGTGTGGTCGGGGTTCCGGCGTCCCGCACCCGGGGCGGGGCGCGGGCTCCCATCCGGTCCTGCAAGACCGACCTCAGGCGTCGTGCACCGGCCCCTCGGGTCACGAGCTGCGGCAGGAAGGGAAAAGGAGGGAGACGGGGAGTTACGCGGGTGTGGAGGCTGAGGGACAGCGGCCAAGACGTCTCCAGGGTGCCTGGCCTTCCCTTCGTGGTGTCGGATGGCTCTCCCAGTTGTGGCGAGAGTGAACAATGTCTGCAGCCCTCTGCTGGGATTTCCACATCCTCCCTATTTGTCTTCACTCTTCTGAGTTGATCCTACCTCCACACACAGCAGGAACCCTCCCCTGCTCCTGTTCATCTTCCGACTTAAATCTGTGCGGACTTCCCCCGGCTGCTGGGGGCCACACAGAGCATTCGCCTCTTGTGGGGCTGGATGTTGTCAACCTCTCCGATGACCTTCTGGGCAGAGGGATCGACACGCAAATGCCAGCAGATTTGGACCCAGTGAACTTACTGGCAGAAATTGATCTAACGGAATGAAGAGACAGATGCACAGATACATGCAGATACATGTAAGAATGCTCTCGGCTTTGCTTTCCCATAAGATACGTAAGAAGCCTAATGACCACACACACACATGTCCATTAAGAAGGATAAAACCTTATCATGTACCCTTTCAAAAATTATACGCACAAATATGCAAACATGGAGAAAAACATTAACAGTGGTTTTCCCCAAAGGATTACTAGGATTTTTTCCTTCTTTGTCATTTATAGTATCATATATTTCTTTTCCCACCATGGTCATGTTATCACTTATATAACAAAATAAGCTCTCTTAATCTTGAAAAACTCACGTATGCCCCCTGTCCTGCGGTTATCACCCAGTTTGTCAAGGTCCGGAGAGATCCTGGTAGCCCCAGGTCCAAGAGCCGACATCCTACTATTGATTTGTCCTGAAAGAAGGCATCGGTGTCATCACTCAAAAAAGGAGGGGAGACAAGAGGACGTGAAAGAGGGTGAGAGGGGAGGGAACTTATCTACTGGTGAGGTTCAGCCTGTTTGTCTCTTAAATTGGATTTGAATTGTTACTATATGTAACAATTAATTATAATTAATTGTAACTATATGTAACGCCAATAGTCTAAACCCACACATCAAAGAATATAGTGAAGTAGCCCATCTGCACCCTCTGAGAAGCTGTGGTTTTCCTGGGACCAGAGGTGATGGACGCATGGCTCCCCTGCCCCCTGCCCCTTAAGACCGGCTCATTCTGAGCACCACTTGGGGTCACGTTCGACATCGCGGTCTGAGTAGACTAGTGTGTGCACCGTTCTTTCCTATGTGAGTGGAAGGGGGTGATTGATTTCTGGTGGGTTTTCTCATACTGTTTGCAACATCTATTTGGGATTAGTTTCTGGATGTGCCTGGTTTCCGAGGCGAAGGCTCAGAGAAAACCCGAGGATCCTTTCTCAGATTCTGCCTGTTTCTGTCTCCTGCTGCTGATGGGAGGCCAAGGGGACCCCGTGTCCCAGAGGAAATGGGCTGTGCCACCCCAACGGTGATGGCTGGAAGAGAAGGACCCGCTTCCTCCCTGGGTTCCAGCCGGTGACAATGGTGACCCTCCTCTGGCTGGGGGCCCAACACAAGCCAGGAAGCCCACTCTCTCCGGCTCTTTGCAAGCCTGCCTCTCAGACACACTTGGCCGGCTGTTTGTCTTTGTTAGAAAGAGCAACTCGTCCTTTGCCAGGGGACCCCACCACTCTGCCACCAACATCCGCACAGAACAGAACGCTTTGGAGGCTCGGATGACAAAAACACTCCCTCCGCAGGGGCCGAGAAAGATAGTAGTGTTTCTGTGCGAAGCCACAGAATGTGTCAGAGAAAGTGCCAACCGAGCCCCAGCAATGAGCCATGGTGAGGTCCGTGCTTGCGCATAAGAGGGATCTGAGGCCGCTAACAAAGGTGGAGGGGACGCGGCATGGCTTCGCGCTGCAGTGCCACCCGCATCTGCCTCCCGGAACACAGCGCCATTCTGCGGCCTTCTGTAGCCCCTTGTGTGCTCCGGCCTGAAAGGCACTTCACAGTGTTGTTTACCTTGCTTGCGATTTGTCTCTTTTCTCCTGGGGGAAACTCTGTGAAGCACAGGCGTCTGATGAATGTACCCAACCCGTATACACGCTGGGTTTGGTGCCCAGCAGATGCTAAACCAAGAGCTGAAGGGAGGAGGGGAGACAGGAGAAGGGGAAGGAGAGAGGGAGGCAGGGCAGAGGGAGGGAGGGATGTGCACCCTTATCCCATGACGCTGCCCACACCTCCCGCCCCTGACTGGCTGCCGGGGAAAGGACCACACCACCCTCTGCACCTTGCGGCTTGCCTGGCAGCAAGTGATGTCATCAGTAAACATCTGCTGAATGGGGTACTGTCTTCAGTGCTCATTGGATTAGCAGGAGATTAAAAATGAATGGGTTTTATAAAAAGGAAGTTTTCCTAGCCATTCTGATAGCTAATTATTTTTGTCACTAAATATTTTAAACTCCAGGCATATTTCAGAGACAGAAGCAAGGGACCGGCCACTTTCCAGGAAAGTCAGCACTTTGCAGGAGGCAGGCAGCCTTGATGTGCCATGAGGCAGGTCAGTTCCAGGGCCATTTGCAGGGCTAGTTCCTGGGGCTTAGCCGAGATGGTCCCACTACTCAGTTGTCTTGCGACATTAAGGTGAGCCTGTGGTCAGAGAGGCAGTGGCCTGTTCACATAACACCCTGCCAGGGTGACAGGCACGTGTTACAATGCTCTGGAAGAAAGTAGATGGGAAACCAAGATGAGAAACTACTCTTTCCTCAACTCTAGATTCAACTATTCAGTTCGATCTCTGGGCTGTTTATGACTGAAAACACTGCAGGTTTGAGTTCCAGCTTTGGCCCTTAGGTGGTTGATTTGGGTGAGCCAAGAGACGTTTCTCAGTTTTCTAATCTGTAGAATGGGAATAAATAACGTCGGTCTTGACGTAGTTATTGCCAAGATTGAATAAAGGTGATCGTTGACATGATTTTGTAAAGCATAAATTACTATGCAATGTATCGCTACTGGTAAAAATACCTCCTGGTTATTTAGCCCTGATGGTGTGTGGGTGTCTTGCTGAGCACCTCACTGCCGACAGCATTTAAAACTCACAAAAATCACATAAGAAAGCTAGTAGGAGCAGTGGGGCTATGATCATTTATCTACAGGGAAACTTACACAGACGTGGGAGAGGATGTGCCCCAGACAATGAACGAGACAACCTCATCCAGGCTATTGTGATAAGGAGGACCTTCGCTGATCACTGACAGCTCAGAGAAAAGGGAGGGGCTTGGGGTTTCATAGAGGCAGGTGGACAAGGGCACGTGGACCACAGGGTCCCCCGTGGGCCTGTGGGAGCAGGAGGAGGTCTTATCTGGCCCCTGAGGAAGTGTGAAGGTGAGTCTTATCCTGGAACGGTAAGAACGGGTGGTCTTTCCTGCTTAGTGGTTTTCTGGAACAAAAAAGAGTGGTGGGGGTGGGGGGGTTGACCATCGCTGTTTACCAGGAACACAGGATGGGGTGAAATTCCACACTGTCACGGCTTCAAAAACATGCCCAAGAACCCAGAGCGAGCAGTACCAGCGGTGGTGATACGAGCAGTACTAGTAGCAGCGCTAGTGAACATTTCGCGATGGTTTACTAAGGGTCCAGTCACACACTCTCTCAAGTCTTGGTGTGCATTCCCGTACAATAATTACACAGGAGAATTCTGTTCCTCCTCTCTAGTGTACAGGTCAGATGCCCATAGTGCTTCCGCCTCAGAGACCGGGGAGCTCAGCAGGCTCCGAATGGCCCCGGCAGAAGGAAGTGTGGCTTTGCCCCCGGGCTCTTCCCCCCACTCACCTGCCACCCGCCACAGCATGGGAGGACCTCCCCACCTGACAAAGCTTCGTAACACCACACACCCGCGTCAGGCGATGACAGTAGAAAATTAGGCTGTTGTTGTAAGCCTGTGTTCTCTCTTTCCTACACAGCTTTTAAATGAGGTCCAACCATCACGTTAGATTCCGAAGTCTTGTGAGATTTCTGGTAAGGGATAACGTACCACATGCTGATGGTTTTTAAGTTTAAGATAATTGGGATAACTGGGCCAAAATCCGAAAAGCGCGCAATTTTCTTTTTGCACGTCTCCCACCAACAAGCTCCGTGTCCCCAACAGCGCGTGGCTGTCGGCTCTCTGAAAACAGCCGCCGTCCCCCGACTGGCAGGAACGCCTGAGGGGGCCGTCTCGCTGTGACACTGCCATGGGGGCCAGGGCGCCCCCCTCAGGACACCCCAACCTCATCCCATGCCCGCCATGTCTCCCATTCATGCTTGTTTGATCCTCGGCGGGCGTAGCGCGGAGGAGCCAACGCATTGCATGTTGCACGAAACTATTCCGTGTGAGACTATCAGCTGCTATATTTGAAATTTGGTTGGAAAACTAACTTCAGCAGGTCAGTTTTGATGATTTGAAGGAGGACAACACTGTCCATTATCAGGACAACATTCCACTCTTCAAGCAACCTGGGTTGACCATGCCCCGTGAAGGGTCCCAGGATAGGCCACCCAAATGTGCCTCTTCAGCTCATGATCACTTTAAGGTAAAGGCAGAGGCACAAAAAGCCCTTTACACCCCACTAACTGTCTTGAAAATAGAGAATAAATTTTTCCTTTTGTAAAGAGAATTCCCATTGGTAAAGGTGTCTCTGTAGGAGGAAGAAAGTCACTCTGGGAAACAAGCCTTAGGACCCGAGCAGCTTTCAGTTCCATGGCGGATGAGGCTTATTTACCACGCCTCTCCTCCCTCACCTGCCCAGGACTCACTTCCGCCCCCAGAAGCTCAAAACTCCTTCCCCCTCGTGTTGCTGAACGAGTCTATGGGCCTTGGTCACCCAGCTGCCGTGTTGAGTTGGCATCCTGTGAAAACTCTTGCGTGTACTTCATTCATCAAATTGGCTTTTTCTCCCATTTAATCTTTTCTCCAGTTTGATTCGTGGGCCCCCGGCCACGGCACAAACCCTACTGGCCAGGTCACACGTGTAGTAAACCCACTGTCCTCTGTAAGCCAAGACGAGGGGCGGGATGATGGATTCAGTGTTCCTACCACTCCCGGGACGAAGGTGCTCTGAGTCAGGAAGTACTCTGAGAATCCCCAACAGCAAAGCAGTACCACTGTTGCGCCCAAGCAGGTAGAGCTCTGCCTTGGGCCGCACGCTTCAGAGCTCCTTGTGGGTCTCTTTCCCACACACACACGCTGCACGCATGCACAAAAGGAAATTATTTAAGAGCGCATGGGTCCCTTGGTCATGCAAGACCGATGTCCCACGCTGCGGTTCACTTTCCATTGCCTTAAGCATCATTCTCGGGACAAAGGCCCACAGACCCAAAGCAACATGTCACCACAGCTCTTTCCACCAACATCTTTAAAACAAGAAGCTACTATATCCAAATGCAAAGATCTGGGGTTGAACCTTTGTGGTATAAGTGACAGGCTCTGCCGAATGGCAGGATGGTTTATGAGGCCCCTAGGTAAGAGAAAAGACAAGTGAGCATCCCACCTGGCCCTCTCTTGGAGTGTGGTTGGTATGGTCTGGGAGTGGCCCTCTACCCTTTCCCTGGAGGGCGGGCCTCCTGTTCTCTTGCCCCTTCCCTGTGCATTTTATGGGTCTGAAATCCTTGCCAGGCAGCTCAGCACGCCACAAACTAGTTGCAGAAGACTAGTCTGCAATGTGAAAGACTCAGCATTCCTACTCAATTGTTAGGTTGCATGTTTTTTTTGCTGTTACTCACCTAACTATTGCTGTCCATCAAGAGAACACCCTATTCCCAATATGAGTTAAATTACCTCCTCTTTCATAACTTACTGACATTCTATCCTCAAACCCCAAATTTGCCCAGGTTGTCTATTTTGTCATCACTTGGGTACATCTGGGCGGGTAGCAAGGCTGGGACATTTTTGATTGGATGGAATTTTGGGGCTGACTTAACGATACTGAGACATGGGAAACGTGGGTCCTGCTGGTATGATTGCCGTGGACGAGCAAGGCCCATCTGTGGGGACCGTGGTGTTTATGAAGGGGGCTTCCCACCTCTCCGCCTCCAGGGCTGGCCGTCAGAAGCTCTCAGCTTGCTCTTACCGTGAAGGCGGCTGTTGATGATGACTTATTACCTGTTAAGATCATTTTCTTTGTTATTGAGGGAGGATCCTTCAGAGTGCGGAAGCAGGCGTCCTAAGTAGATGACATCTGACCAAATGCAGGTGACCCGTAGGGGAGGCTTGGCCCTTCCCTCGTGGAGAGAGAACCAAGAAGTTGCTGATATTTACAAATTAGGCATTTGCCCACCAGTTCCCCCAGATGAGATCTAAACCCCCAGGGCCTGCATTTCTTCAAGGTACCGTGGACAGAGGCCGCGTTCCAGTCCCCTGTCAGCCACTGCGTCTGCCATTCCTCACGGACCCCACTGCTCTCGTCTCCCAGAGCCCGAGGCAGCTTCCCTTCGCGGCCTTTCTTCCTCCGTTGTTCTTCGAAGCTGGGGTTAGTCCCCTCTGCCTGCCCGGGGCATCCACGCCTACCCACCTAGGCTGCAGACATGGAGTGAGCTGGTGGGAGCGTGGCCCCTGGGCCGCCTGGCCTCAGAGCATGGGGTCCTCCAGCCGGAGTTCTGGGTGGTGACAATTCACAGGTGTAGACAACGTGTGCACAAGTTCTCGGACATGTGGATGGATCCCAGCGGAGTTCATCAGGTCGAAACAGAAGCGCACCAATGACTGAGTGTATTTTGGAAACCTGAGCTCAGGTCCCATCAGCACAGGGTCAACTCCAACAAGATGAATACAATAATGCAGGAACGGATTGCCTGCTCCGGGGTGTTACGGTGGGACCTCGCTGCTGTGGTCTCCGCGTCAGACCACACTTAGAAACGGGCCCCTGGGTCTCTCCCAGATCCGGTGTAGACACTGGGATTTTATTCATTTTCCAATTAACCTTAAAGTCATCCTCAGATTCTCTATTTCTAAACACCGGCTATCATTTATTCTTCTCACTGACGAAGTACATTCCCACTATTGAGGGGATGCGTCTGAGGTCTGGAGTAAGCAGGAATTCTGTTTGTGTGCCTGCATCTGGAGAATGAATCAGAGCTTCTATTAGACATGATTACCCTCATTAGGGGATGGGACTTTCAGCCCAGCCTCTGGGGTATTTATCACGAATGGGGTTGCGAGGGAATTGGGAAGGAGAATAAAAGATCCTTATTGTAGTCATCAGAATGAAGAAGAAATATACAGAGTATTTTACTGACATGTGGATGACAAATGAGGAAGAAACTTAAGCTGAAGCTGCCGTGTGAGATTATTGGATGTGACTTTGCAAAGCCTGCGATCAGCTACGTGTTAATTAAACAGTGGAAATTTACCAGGTGCTGATAGTCTGTGGGAGTCCGCAAACCTCGGTCTGTGCATCAAATCCCGCCACCGCCAGCTTTTGCGAATGGTTTCATGGCAATGCCTCGGCTATGGACAAGACCTTGCCCACTGCAAAGGTGACAGTGTCTGGCCCTTTCCAGACATGTTTTACAGACCCCTGCTCTCTGAGCCTCAAAATCCTAGTGACTTGAAGTAATTGATTGCCAGGCAGCATAGCTGTGGTCAGGAACACACAGATACGTCAGAGGTAGATGGACCCAGTTTTAAAATCTGACTCGTGTATTCATTCAACAAACATTAGAAGGGTATTCACTCTGTCAGGTTCTACACGAGGACGACAGAGTGGGCAAGGCAGGGCCTCCCCTATCCAGGAACTGACATTCTAGTGGGCCCGTCGATTGAGGGCAGGAATGCGAGGAACATTTTTTTTTGGAGGCAGGTCAGTTTCCTGAGCAGTAAAAGAGGACCAGGAGTCAACAAAGTGTAGACTCACTATGGAGATTACAGGAGAGACTAGAGCGAAGTACTTACCACAGTTCTCGGGGTCCTGTGGTGTCCGAGCCAATGGTGTTGTGTAGACAAATCTTGGGAAGTGAAGTGGGCATGGTGGGGCCAAGGCCGGCCCACGGAGACCTCAATGGGCCTGCCAAGATGCTCGGACATCCAAGATGAGGGCCTGGTGTGGAGTCTGAGGAAAACTCCTACGACGGTCTGATGATAATCAGATCCAGGGTTTAAAGAGAGAATTCTAGTGCATGTTTGGATGATGGGTTTGATTGGATAATCCTCGTTTTATAAAAGACCAATAACCCACCTATAAAATGGTGCCCACTGAATAATGCAGACCTGAGCTATCAGTATGGTAGCCGCTGGCCACGAGAGGATATTTAAATTTACAGGAATTAAAATTAAGTTAAATAAAACAGTTCCTCAACCACACTCACCACATTTGAGGCAGTCAACATCCACCTGGGGCCATTTGTTACCACTCTGGGTGATGCAGACGCAGGATAACTCCCCTATCGCAGAACATCCTACTGCATGGTGCTGATTGGACTTTGGGAAACACACAATTTAAGAATATTCTATACCTGGCATCAAAGCGTCTTGCTCAATGGCGCTCAATAGTTGGCGGTGTCTTAGGAGGAAATGAGGGAAGCTGTTGGATTAGAAAGGACAGAAAACCATCATCTCTGTGCAACCAGAGCCTTTGGGCTGGATACACCGCCCAGCACGGTCCGGAGGGAATCCTGCCAGGGTGTTGGCACTGACCTGTGCGCTCAGACCAGGGGTGAGTGCTCGCCCCAGCTCACGCGGCTGTACGGGCACTGCCCGGCACCTCTAGCAGCGGCCACATGAGCCGGGCGTCGTCAAGGATGCTGGGACCCAGGACAACGGTGGCGGAGATGCCCAGCCTTGGTCGGGCACATCCGAGCTGGGGATGAACTCATGCGATCAACACGGTAATAAGGACGCGTGCTGGTCCCATACCGCAGCAGGACCCACCGCGTGAGGTCCTGTGGGACCCCATGGCTCCCGGCCTTGAGGCTACGCACAGCAGAGCAGCATCCCGGAGTCACTGGTCCGCGGGGCAGCCGCAGGTGACAGGGGAGAAGCTGGAGGGGAAGACCAGGGGTGCTGCTTTGGGACGGCGAGCTCTCAAAGCCTTGCACAAAGAGCTGGACAATGCTTGGAAGCGAGCTAACGCCTACCAAGTGGGCGTGTGCCGTTGCACACTACAAACGCTGGATGGGAAAGTCTATGACTTTATAGCCAAAGCCTGGTGAGGTCTGGCGTGTGTCAGTTGTCATTGATTGTTTTCCAGCAAGAACAGTCCATTTGAAGGCCTTTTTACATTACGAAAGTTAACAATCCATAATTCTCTTTAGAACATAATAAAAGTCGCTCAGTTGAAATGGATCACCCTTGGCAGAGCAGACTTAAATGACCCAACGGTCATTAGTAGCTCTGTCTGACTCTGTCTGTCTGTCTCTGTCTGTTTCTGTCTGTCTCTTTCTCCATCTGTCTCTCTCTGTTCACCTCTACCTCTTTCTTTCTCTTTCTTCCTTCTCTTTTCCTCTCCTTTTTTTAATTTCTTGAATCAGGAAAAGAAACTTGGTCATGCTGCCCACTTCTTCATCGTTTCTCTGATGGACAATGACAGGTTTTAAAAAAGTTGTATTTACTTAGTGGGCTTTTCTGAATAGATCCTGGGGCTCGATGCTGGACAGAGGGAAGGCTGTGCTGTCTTTAGGTGCGCAAGAAGGCACGTGTCACTGGGCCCTGAGGTTGGAGTTCCTGGAGGACATGGGGTGCAGCTGGGGCTGGGAATTGCCGTGAGCAGTCCAGGGATGGGCTGCAGTGCTGGGAGTGGGTCAGGTCGCCTCTCAGATGCTCTGTTGAGCGTCTGTCCTCTCCGGAGTGTGGAGGAAAGAGCAGAAGCGGGTGGATCCCTCTGCCCTGCCTGCACTTGTTGAAAGAGCGTGAACCAGATTCATGGGAGACCGCATCGATCCTAGGGCAGAGCACGCGGTCCGTGGGGCAGGACGGGAGCTGTGGCCTGTCCCAGGAGCTGGAACGTGCCGGGCTCAGCCCAGGTGAGAACGGAGTGAGTGTCGGTGAGTGCTGGCATCCTTCCTCGTGTGGACAAGGGCTGGCTGGAGGGACCTGCAGGTGAAGCACTTGGGGGGGGGCAGGGGGCACATAGCTCTGAGAGCTCCCATTTTCTGAAGATAGCATCTGTGTTCACCTTTAATTGGGAAGGAGAAGTTCCTCCACAGAAAACCCATTTTTGGTGCCCAACTAGGCCTTGCCTTAGTAGAAGGGAGTGTGCATGTCTATCCGGAAGACACACAGAAGCTCCCCCAAATCCAGATAAGGTGGGGACAGGACCCTAGAAATCAGGCTCTGGAATCCAGCACAGCTGGGTCCTGGGACTGAGAGGCCCCTCCCTGCCTGGGGGGGACGGATGGTGTGTGTCCCCAAGGGGGGCACCTCGCAGGTGTCCAGGGTCTGCTTGGGGAGTCAAGAAAGGCAGGTTTGTGACCTGAGCCCCGTGTCCAGAGAGGACAGAACCATCAGGTGCTTGAGTCGGAAATGACTACCTGGGCCGCCATCTTGCAGCCATTTGGGGCCGAAAGAAATATCCCAACCAGACATGAGATCCAGACTTGCAGTGGGCTCTTCAGTTTTGACCCAGTGAATCCTCTGACCACCAACAGGAGGTCAGCGGACCATCTGTGTTCCTCTCGTGGCCACTTTGAGCCAAAGATGGCATAGGTGCCCTCTGAGACTTTACTGAGTGCCTGGGTCCCCAATCCCCAGGAAGAGATGTGTCTGACACTTGGGTCCTCCTGAGAGCCCTAGGTCTCCACACCTGCACAGGTGTATTTTCTGTGCACGTCTGCTTTGGCTTGGATCTGACAACACTCATGTTGGGCTTTGTCATGGGGATGTAAGGTGAGTCAGAGTCTCTAGGAGGGAGATATCAGTGGTATAGAAATTCCCCTGTAGAAGGACATCCACACATCTGACAGCTGTATTTCTAGATTTAGCACATCCAATTTGCAAAAATAATGGAGACCCATACGTTCTCTGTAGGAACAGCATCCTTGGTCGATGAAGACCCAGAGAAATCCAGATTATCTTCTGAACTTTGCATTCTTTCCTTCCACCACCATTCTTTCCAAAACTATACATATACCCGAATATGAATTTTATTATTTTCACACAAACCATTAAACTCTCATGATCTATTGAACTGTTGCTGAGTCATAAGATTTTTTAAATGCAATTTTTTCAGCTAAGATAAAAGCAAGGTTAGATGCACCAAGGTGATGAATATCTATGAAACACAATTTTTTAATAATAAAGTTTTAAAAATATTTTGAATATGCCTTCCTCTTCCTTTTGGTCTAGTTAGGTGGGAAAAATTACTGTCCTTAGCATCTTAATTAAAATAACATTATAATGTTAGCAAAAAGGAAAAATGATTTGACATATTCATGTGGTAATTACATTAAAAAAAGATTACTCTCCATTAGTCTTCCTGATTGTACTAAGCCATCTGTGCTTGTAAAAATAATAATAAACAGTGAATTTCATATGCCATATGTACTTTGCTGTTTAATAGTAATTAAGTAGTAATCCCAAAGCAATCACTTGTTAACTGTGATAATTGCTCAAAGGTAATTATTTTGTAATAAATGATAATCAATTATTTATAATATTAACAATAGTTTTCTTATTTTTTTTTACCTTTAGAAATTGATAGTGGCCATAGCTTATCTCAGCAGCTGTGCTGAAAAATCACTAATATGTTGTGTTAAGAACAGATTTTCCACAAGTCAAAATTCTAGTTATGGTCTATTAGATTTGTAATATGTGTTTATGGTATTTTAAAAATGAAACAGCTATAAATATCTCATCTACCTTATTATTACAAATAAATGGCTTTAATAAAACTTCTAGTATGCTGTAAACTGTGGAATGATCGATATTACAAAGCCTGGCTTGAATGTGAAAGTAATAGAATGTATGGCCAAAGTCAGAACAGGTGGACAGAAAACAAAGTTTGGTTTGAGGGGGAAGAAAACATAAAATATAACCACTTATTCCCAATTGTATCTTTTTCCCAATCTACCACTCCCGGTTTTAGCTTTAGACAGCCTACTGTCACTTCAAGAAATGATGCATAATATTTAAGTATGGCATTTCTTGTAACAGAGAGGTGACTCAATCAAACATATTTAAGCAATAAAACAATTTAGATATTTATGATTCACAGCAAGTGTTTCATCTTATTTTTTAATATAGCAACAAAGAAGGCGTTGGACTGAAACTATTCTTTCTGAATTGCACATCTGGAATAAAATCCATGGTTCTGTCTCTGGATTCCTCACATGGCGTGGACATACAGAGAAGAATTCATCCCCTGCCTCTGATCAGTGGCTCTCTTGCCCTAGGGGGACCTGGGACGTGGCTGGGGACGTGCTGGTCCTCGCACGCAGGGTTGGGGGGCAGCCAGCCCCCGTGGGTAGAAGGTGGGGATGCTGAAGGTAGGCTCCACAGCACAGGACAATGCCCGGTAGAGAATGACCCAGCCCAACGTGTCCATGGTGCCAAGGTTGAGAAACCCTGGCACAGATGATTCTTTGCAGCTGAATCATTTATAAAGGACATCAGGCATTTCGACTTTAAGTGTTCCCAGTGGGAATTAAGAGACCAAGGTGCCAGGAACTTGAGTCCCCTCCTCTTCAGCAGAGCTAACAGGGAGTATCACAAACACAAAAACTCCTCCCTCCAGATCCGGTCCTAAGCTGCGAAAGCCAAGTCCCACGCTGGCTACGTGAAGCCCAAAAGTAAGGTTAGTATGAAAGAAAATTAGGTAGCTCAATGAATCATTGTGAGGACAGCCCTGAGCTCCCCACGTCTACTGCTACCCACATCACGGGGGCCCCTGGTGCAGAAAGACAGCTGGCGTGGTGTCCGGGGCCAGGGACACGGCCTCTGTCACCACCCAGGGAAAGGGGGGCCACACAGGGGCCTCTGCTCCCTTCACAGGCTTTTCAACCAGGTCTCCGACGGGTCCATCTCATGGATGACATGGCGCACACAGGCACTCTGTGTCGACGGTGGCTCAGAAGAGACACCTGTCCTTTCAGAAGACAGGGCTGGGGACCTGGGGAGCCGCCAAGCCCTAGGGGGCTGTGCAGACATGATTTGTGGTCACAAACGGTACTTGTGCTTCTTGTCTGATCTCGGGATCCAAAGTGCCCCTTGTTCTTGGAAATCATAGGGCTTGAATCATGGAAGCCCCATATTTGAGGGCTGGAGGAGGCCGGAGGTGTTATCAGCTCTGAGCGTGCCCCTTCTCACCTGGACCCCCCACCTCCAACTATGTTCAGTCCATGTCTCTTGCTTTATCGTCTTCCTTCCTTCCTTCTCTCCATGAGTTGACAAGTGCTTATTGAATGTCTGCTCTGTGCCGGGGGCCGTTCCAGAAGACCCTGCAGTGAGCAGAACAGACAAATTCCGTGCATTTATGTTCAGATTTGGGGAGAGAAATCAACAAAATGAATATGTAAACTTAATAAGGATCTTTGGCTATCCAAACCAGACCTGCACATACAGAGGTAAATATTTGGACAAATCTCTTGTTATCCAAATTCTCGTTACTGGCTATCTGAAATTCAGGCGCCAAATAAATTCAGATAATGCGTTATCTCTTGCTATTAAAACTCAGCACCCCAACTCAAGAGTGAAGGCAAATTTATACAATTTGTCAGACAGTGATAAAGGCCAGGGAGAAAAGCAACACAGGGAGAGTGACAGCGACCGCCCCGAGGGGGAGGGATGGCAAGGCTGATGGGCGTAGAGAGCCTCGCTGGGGAGGTGCTACTAGGGAGAAGTTCCAAGCAGACAGAGAGACTAGTGCAGAAGCTTCCAGAGAGAGCCTCCTGCTAGGTCTGAGAACGTGGGTCTGAGAACCTGCAAGGACCCTGGTGAGGTTGGACATGCGCAGGGAGACGCAGAAGATCAGAGCAATGGAGAGGCCGGACCAGGCAAGGGCTTGCAACCGTTGTGCGGACTTTGTTTCGGGGAGAAATGGAGAGCACTGGCGCACTCAGAGCAGAGGGGTGGCTAGCAGGCTGACCACTGGGTGGGGACGGACACAGTTTCCTCCACTCTCTGTTATGATGGCCCACTGGGACCTTATACTCAATAAGTACACAAGAACCTTTTCTGGGCTCCAGCTCTTAGATACACAGCCAATCTGAGAAGGAGCTGGCTCGGGTCTCTGCAGGGCATGGGTCTGGGTAGTATTGGTTAAAATCGTGTAGTTAGAGGGAGGCAGGCAGTGCCCTTAATGAGACTCTTTGTCCGTATCCAGCTCTACACGGTCCTACGGCAAGGGTCTGAGACATGGCTTGAGGTTAGGAAATACCTGCATTCTTCTGGGCATTCCCAGAGTGTAACCAAGTTCTAGACGTCCTGGACATAAATTAGTATCATTTGATATTCCTGAGGACCAGTGTGGATGGCCAGAGGTTAGAAGTTGGAGCCCAGGGAGGTGAATGAACATGCAGAAGATGGAAGGAACAGATGAACAGAACCTGCGAAGGAAATGAGATAAGCTTGGAAGACTGGAAGAGTTTAGGAATTTGGTGTTGACCAAGATTTTTACTGAAAAGAGGAAAGGGTATGTTAGAAAAATTGCGGGAAACCCAGTTCAGATGTGCTTTCCTTATTCACTTCTTGACGGCTAAACAAGCCATAGAAATAACCAGTGTTGTATGAATACGTGTTTAACAAATTGTTCTCCAGAGAAAGCAGGAGCCCTGATTTTAGTAGCTGTCTGATTTCTTTGGCATAATGAGTCCCACTGCAGATGGTTTCAGACTACCAACATGACTTCCTCAGATGAAGAATTGAGACAACAGGTGCACGGGTAGCTCCCATAAGCTGGGAAAGGCCAGCTCTGGCAGACCCCTGGAGGAAAGGATTCTTCTTAGGAGTGTAGGTCTTAGGTCAGGTTCTTGCAGAATCAACCCTGAGTCTAGTATTTGGATGCATGGGTTTTATGAAGGGCACACTCCCATGAGAGCAGGACAGGGCTGGAGGAGGGTTGTGAGTGTAGAAAGTCCTGCAGTGGGCTGTCCAGCCAGGTCCCAGGAAGAACTCTGGAGTATGAGACATGGCCCCATGTTGTTACGGCTCTCAGACAACCAGACCTCATGGGAGGGAGCTCTTTCGCTTTGGTGGTGGTGATCTATGCACCTGTTGCCTCCTCGAGTTCAAGATACGGAGGAAAGAGCAACTCTTTTTTTTTTTAAAAAAAAGATTTCATTTATTTATTTGAGATGGAGAGAGAGCACAAGAGCTGGGTGAGGGGCAGAGGGAGAAGCAGGCTCCCCGCTGAGCAGAGAGCCCCATGTGGGGCTCCATCCCAGGACTCTGGGATCATGACCTGAGCCGAAGGCAGATGCTTAACCCACTGAGCCCCCCAGGCGTCCCAAGAGTGACTCTTTTCACTAGTGGTTTGGAAGATGGAAAGAGCAGAGACTTTATTGCAACGATTCACCCAGTGAAGGGCTTTGAAGGGTCAATAAGGGTTTGCCTGCAAGACAAAACTATGACAGAGGGAATTTGACACAAAGAGCACAGCTTGTCTGAACAATGTGGTCCAACCGTGGCTGCCCGTTAGAACCATCCAGAAGCCCTGAGAAGACGCAAGTCCTGGACCCCACCACCCAAATCTGGGATCTGATTATTTTAGACAGTGGTAATTGCTCGACTCCTTGGTGATTTATCGGTGTGGTAAAGGTCACGGATCAGTACAGTGAGGACGCACACAGTTTAGTGTTGTTGGAGCACAGAGGGCTGGTGTGTGTGTGTTACGGTGTACATGCCTGGTGCTGTTGTGTGTGTTACATTTTGTTGCATTTTGTTCATAAGTAACTTTTGGCAAAGCTACACGTACATATACGTTAGATGTTAAAGATAGATGTCGCTTTGCCAAAAATTAATATATATGGAATAAAAGTATTTCAAATCCAACTCAGCTTTTGCCTTCTTTTACAAAGGCTGCTCTCTTACTCAGTACTCATTACAACACCTTGTCTCATAAATCTGGTTGTCTTTATAGCCGGTTAAGTGCTTGACTATCTACTAAATTGTATTATTCTATAATTACTTCTTGCCCATAAATCTTCTCATCTAGGCTTTGGGTTCTTCCAGAGAAGTACAGTCTGCCCTGCTTTCTTGTCTGGTCCATAGTTGGTCCCCCACTGGAAGAGGGAAGAGGGAGGGTCTCCTTCTTATGGGGACTCATGGTATGGGCTGACAGGTTGCAGATCTCCGTGAGATTTCACGGTCCCCATCCAAGTCTCCGACACAGCATATCACAGCCAAATAAGGTATCTCAACGTTTTAGAAAAAGAGGGCAGCGATTTGATCGTTGGCCTCTTCTGTCTTACACTAATTCAGAGGTTAGGTGAAAAGCTGGAGGTCTTGGTGGTTTCTCTGTAATACATAGAAAACCCTGCTTGTAGGGTTGATAATAAAGACAGAGCTGTCACCGTGGTCATCGAGTGCGCTCTCCGGAAGCTTCACAAGGACCTGGGTTATGATCTGCTGTGTGCCCCACACCCTGGGACTGTGTTTACATTGCACTAAGTTAAGTGAGGGTTGGACAAATACTTGGATCACATAATCAATAAAAATAGTCAATGCTGTCATGTCTGGGCAACATTTTCAGAAAATTTCATTTGTTTTTAGCAGAAGAAAATAATCGAGGCTTTAGCATGGTGCCAGGCACAATTTGGGAGAGAAGCGTGAAAGTGTGGAACAGCTCTCTGGAAGCGATCAATCAGACACATAAGGCAGTGGGACGGTGTCCCCGTCACCTCCGCATACCACGCGGGACGGCGCTGATTCCAACCATTTCTTCACGCTCTAGACCTGCTCTCGGAAAAGCTAACATTTATCTTTCCTGTTTTGAGTTTGGCTCAGTAGGAGATCTCACTGAAGGAACAGGCAAACAGCACAACTCCCCCTGATAAGGTAAATATTGTGTTGAGATAATTGTTAACTTTGGAATGAGCCCCACTGCCGGGCATGTTTAACCACTAGCCAAAATCGCACACATCTCTCTAATTAAGCAAACCTCCCTTTCCCTGCAACACAGGCCTGTTGAGGAGAAAACAAGGAGGAAGGAGCCCAGAGTCGATATGAGAGAAAGAGCTCTGGATCACCTTCAGGATGAAATACGGGAAATTCTCCTATGTTAGCACAGCATCTATTCCCAGAGTTTTGAAGAATATTTAATTAGTGACTGTAACCATTAATTGAAGATTTGGGTTGTGCCAGGGCTGTGGTTTACGAATGTCTTAGGTTTCACTGGTGTCTCACAACCATCACACACCAGGAAGGGCTGCTCCTCCAAAAAGCACCCCCCGCACATTGCAGAAGGGAAGTAGGTCATCCCTCGCGGCGCCATCTCTGGACCTTTGCACGTCCCTGCTCCAAGAATGCATCTGTCATGACACCGCCCCCTGCGCTGTGACAATTTGTAATCAAAACTCCAGGCAACAAGTGACTATTCTTTTTCAGGGTCAGATACTACTTCTTAAGTCTGCCTACAGACTTTTAGGGATTGCCCTGTTTACACCTAATAGACTGTATGTCACCCAGCCCATTACTGTGAGGATCAGACCACAGGGTCAAAAATTTGGTTCAAATCAGCACACACAGGGAACCTAATATGTAGCTATTAATAACACAGATGCATTTTTTTCTTATCTAAACCTGTAGGTGAAAGATCACTGAAGGTTTGCTCTTAGGTGATAGGGTGGCAACCTACTTTCTCTTTCTTTCTTTCTTTTTTTTTTGTTAAAGATTTTATTTATTTATTTCACACACAGAGAGAGATCACAAGTAGGTGGAGAGGCAGGCAGAGAGAGAGGAGGAAGCAGGCTCCCTGCCAGGGAGCCCGATGCTGGGCTCGATCCCAGGGCCCTGAGATCATGACCTGAGCCGAAGGCAGAGGTTTTAACCCACTGAGCCACCCAGGCGCCCCTACTTTCTCTTTCATACTTGAAAACTACATCCATATTCTGGTCAGCAGAGCCCTTGCCCACCTTTGCAACCCACAGAACATTATGCCAGGCATTTGATGGTACTGTCTTATTGGTCTGGTCAGCAGGAATAGCAATTCCCTCAAACCCCTTAGGAAGACACATCTCATAAAATTCAGAAGCCTGACATGGAATTTCTAGGGTACCTGTGGTCTGGGGCATGTTGAAGTATCCCTTCCACAGTGAAGAACAGGTTACTGTATCTGATCCCTTTTCCATCTAAGACAGCGATGAAATGCCTACTGAGCCTCTTTGGATTTTTGAAGCAACACGTAACTCATTTGGACATGATACTCCAACCCATCTATTAATCATCCAAAATGCAACCAGTTTTAAGTAGGGCTCAGGAAATGATTCCAAACGATCATGGAGTATGAAGATATTTATATCCATGGGAATGCTGAACGAAGAGAAATGCTAGAAGAAGAGGTCTTTAGTAAGCAGGTGGATAGACAATGTGGTCCATCCATGTGTATCAGTCAATCTCCGGCCCAGCTACCCTCACTCTTACTCAATAGACGCGTGAACAAAGTGACCATGACAGCAGGGATGGAAGTTATGCAAGGGCTCAGCCATGACTTTCACTCACGGGGATTAATCTGACTTTAGCCACTGCTGAGTGCCCACTCTGCCAACAGACCAATCCCCAGTTCCTGGGGGAACCATTTCCTACGGAATCAGACATGCATTTTCTGGAAAGTTGATTAAAATAAGACTCTCCTTCATGGAAGGGAAGTCACTTTGTTATCATTGCCCGTAATGCTTTGCCAAAAATATCGTCTATGGTCTTGCAAAATGCATTCTCCATTGTCATGGTGTGTCACTCAACCTTGCTTCTGATTAAGAAGCTCATTTTATCTCAAAGTGCAGGGATTTTCTCTTGCTTACAGAATTCCTTTGTCTTATCATGTACCTCATCATCGAAGTAGCTGACCTGATAAGACAGATGAATAGCTCGTGGAAGAGTTACTTTTGGTGCAACTGGGTGGCCGTTCAGGGTGATCCTGGGCTCATGCCTTACAGAATGTGGCATATGTTCTCTGTGTCAGCAAGCAAGACACGGTGATATTTCTCTTTAGCCAGGACTCAGGCCGGGAATCGAGGTGGAGTTGATCCCCTGATTTTCATTCTTTCACTGATACCTAACTGGTAAAAATTTACCTTTTTGTCTTTGCAAGTTTGGACTCTGATGACTCATAGGTCTTAGTTTCCAAAGAGGATTGCCTCCACTGAGGACCAGGGACAGTGAGACTACCTCTGGCCACTTTCACATCTCATGCCAGTGAGCCAACAGTCAAAGGAGGGGTTTACTGTACTGGCCAGAGTGATCAATCTGGATGACTAAGGAGAATGGGGTTGTTTTTACATGGGGGGAGGGGTGGGCAAGGAAGAGCATATCTGGGATATATCTGACTTCTCTCATGTCTTGTGGTGAAAGTTAATGAACAACTTTAACATCATTGAACTTTAATTCAGGTAGGACGGCTAGTGTCCCGGCCCCTGCAGAAATGTATGTTGGTGCACCTCACCAGAAGACGATAAGCTGAGGTTCTTGCTGAGAACTGGACACTGGAGGTCAGGCTTTGGGTCCTAGCACAGCTGCATCCTGGGGGCTTGAGAGTTCCTCCTGTGGGCCCCTCCCCATATGGCGGTGGGACACATGGTGCATGCCCCCAGGGAAAACTCATTCTCTGTTAATGATCTGCCTGAGGAGTCATGGAGGAAGTATTGGGATGATCCTACTATCAGGAGATGACAAGAGGGACGTTTCTAGAGTCAGAAATAACACAGAGGCATCTCTTCCTGGGTCTTCAACCTGTCGGCCCACCCTGTGGATTCGGGACTTGAACTTCCACGATCGTAGGAGCCAATCCCTTCAGATAAATCCCTCCCCCATGAATAAGTACTCTCTCTCTCAGTACATCAAATGGCTACGTTGTTATTCTTAAAGTTTGTAGTGAAAAATAACAGTCGGGATGTTTCTTGACTAGCCAGGGAGCATAGTGACAAATATTAATTTCTTGGTAGTTATGGTAAACAGGTAGTCTCTGTAGAATGTGAAAGCTTTTGGCTAATTCAGGACTACATTCAGTAAATTTGAGAAAATAGTGTATCAAATCAACTATTTAGAGTCACGTGGAATCAAGAGGTTATCCCAATAAAGAAATTTTTCTTTCTCCTACCCGGTGTGGACACAACCAGTGTCCTTGGCTGTTCCTCCTACCCATCACCGGGGACAGCATTTCGCACGAAGAGAGCAATCAGGAGGGTCAAAATAAGCTATTCTGGTACTGTTCCACTCATGGCCAATAAAAGGGAATAAAACACTGAAACTTCTTTCTACTTGGTAGAAGCCAATGTTCTGAGAGCAAGACGGGAAATACAAGTCACGAGTATATTCCATGTCAGAACACTGTGGTTTGTCTGCAGAGATTTGCCGAGAACTCATGTGCCATGATGTAGATTCAGTCCAGTGGACTGTCCTGCACCCAGAAGCCCTTCATCCCTTACCAGAAGGAAGAGGGTGGGTGGGAGGGAGAAGCGTTCATCCATTCATCACGTTCTATTTTAACGTCCTGGGGGCTATTCGCAGAGAACATGCTTGCAAAACGGGGTGTTCGCTGCGGCCGAGGAGGGAGGAACGTCAGAACTGCTTAACGGATCGCGGACTACCCCCGACACCCCGCCCAGACTCTGGTATTACCACTGGAAATAACTGCGTGTGAGTTCTAGGGGGAGGCAAGGCAAGGACTTGCGAATGATGTCTCACCCTTTGGTCCTGTTGAAATAGAAAAAAAATCACTACAGAGAAGAAACTGAGGGCTGCTGGAGGGAAGGTGGGTGGGGGGCGGGCTAGCGGGGNCGGGGGGGGATGGGCATCAAGGAGGGCCCTTGCTGTGAGGGGCGCTGGGCGATTTATGTAAGCGATGGGTCGGTTCTTCTGAAACCATTATTAACCTAGGTGTTAACTAACCAGAATTTGAATAAAACCTGGGGGGTGGGGGGCGGAGAAAAAAATTAACTACATTGGAAATATTTAAAAACAAAAGGAAATTGTGATTTACTCAGCCATGTGTAATTTGTCCATTTGAGTGTGTGAGAGAGAGAGAGAAGGAGGAAGAGAGAGGTTAAAATTGGGGTAGGTCCGTGCCGCCTGTGCTGTTAGAAAAAGGTAGAGAAGTCAAGTTTCTATACATTTGGAAACCATTATCTCTTTAACTAATAAAGCGAAAAGCGGTTGTCGGGAGGAGGCCGGTTCCAGGCTGTGCGGGTAGCGGAAGTGACCTGACCGACCAGCCCCTACGTGACAAATCCCCCCACTGAGCTCGGTGCCAGGCACACTCCTTGCTGCGCGCCTGCTTGCCCGGAGAAGCCAGTTGTGGAAGGGAATCCGGCCTGCGGCAGACGGACCCCCCCCCCCCCCCCCCCCCCCGCCCCGGGACGGCCTCTGGAGACGCGGCCGCCGTGTGTCCCCCCGGCAACTGCCCGGCTCGCGCTCCCTGGGGTTGCGCTGCCACATCGCCAAGCGTGATTTTAAATCCTAACGTACGTGAGTGAGACAAGGCCGTGTGGTCTCCACCCCACCCCCGGTTAGCCCTCTAGAGACTCAGGGACGAGGTCCCTTCTCTTCCTGTCAGAGCACGGACGGCAGGTGTCGACGGGGCACACAAAGGAAAGCCACTCTCTCCCCGACGGTTGCGTCTTCACCTCCAAAATGTAGCAGAAGCTTGAAGAGCGAGTCCCTTCCCCCAATAAACCAAAACTGTCATGTAAAATCCAACTATTCAGAGATCAAAATTCAAAACAATTTTTATTATCGATGTCAGTCCCGGGCCAAGGACTTGATTTCTTCTCCTTCCCCCAAACCCCCACGACCAACAGTTAATCTGCATTTGTTTCTGTTCCGTAAGCGTTAAGTGTTGACCAGCAAGCCCTCTTGCAGCGTCACAAAGCTGCCTCTGGAGTTTCACAAGCATTCGTTTTGCTTCTTTAATGAATTGGCCAAAGGGGAGCTGATAATCAACTGGGTGTCTCCACTCTGCGAGGGGATGGCTAAGGGGTGTGTGGGCGTTGGGCTTCATGGCCTCCTTTGTGGGATTTGGGCGCTTAGGAGAGCAGAGCCCCGCAGAGCCCCACGGAACCTGCCCCCCATGTGCGAATCCTCAGCGCCGGACTCTTCATCCTCCCCTCTAGAATCTTCTTCCAGTGCACAAGCTTTGTCTTAAGGGATTATCGCAGGAGAAAATGAAAATAGACACATGCCCCCGCAAATGAGCCCGGGATCTGGAGTGTATTAAGGTAATTGTACTTTCCCCAGGCTGGTCGGAGTGATTCCCGCCACGGCGTGGCGGAGAGGACCATCATTTCCATCTGGGCTACAGTTCGAAAGTGCCCATTACGGATAGCTAAAGTGAGTTAGATGCAATGACTTCGGAGAAAATAACATGCCACTGATGGTCACTAACAAGAAGAGTCATACGGGCTATTATTTTTGAGAACTGCTTGGGGTGAGTCTCAATCATTCCAGCCTTTGGAAAGGACATTAACTTCCCACACCCAGGGCTGTATTTTGCACTTCAGAACCCTGGCAGAAATCGGTGGTTTCGCTTATTGAGAATTCTCCATTTATTCGTAAATTGATGAGAAGTGCTCCACACCCTTGGGGAAAGAAAATACAGTAAGAATGCGGTAAGAACATTAGTTCTCTGTGTGCACCTGCAGATTCAGATACAGAGTAAGATGGTGTGGGTTTTGGCTCAATATCTATACGTTTAAAGGGAAGCATCTCTATCTGGCTCACAGCAGAGGGTCATTTTGGTCCTTCCCTCTCCCCCATCAGTTATAATAAACCATTTGTTTGCAAGAGGAATCAGGTAAGCGTGTCTTTCCCCCACCCAGGTACGCCCTCTCCCCATCATTATCTCTGAAGGAAAGTGCCTGGTCCTGGTGGGCATTATCAGGGCTGAACACCTACAGAAACCTTCCCAAAGGTGATGTCTGCAAGGGGGATGCCATTCTCATGCCTATGAAGTGTCAGGTCACCATACAGGTCCTAGGAAAGCCACTGGTTGCATTCCAGGAGACCTGGATTCCAGATCTCCTTCTGCTGTGCCACCTTGGGCAGGACGCTTGCCCTTTCTGAGGCTCCGTGCTTGCCTGGCCTGTCAAATGGGGATCGATGCTCCTGTCTCAGTGCGTTCTGAGGGCTCAGTGACCCCGTGAAGCTCTTCATTCGACGCCGAGCCCCTAGGAGCCACTCGGGGAATGCTTCCACCCATCAGGACATTCGGAGGAACCCCACAGAGAACGTCCAAGTTGCATCCTTGACGAGTTGAAAGAAAAGCCCTGCATTCTTCCTTCCGAACAAGTTCAACAGGGAACCAGCTGCAGGAAGAGAAGGCGCCTCACACAAAGGAGCTGCGGGGAGCCGTCGCCAGCCCGACGAGGATTTTTCAGCAAGGACCGAAAACACAAGAAGCACTAGGTCGGGGCCCGGGGCCGACGTGGGTCCGACAACCCGGTGGAACGCTCACAGACCTTCGAAATCAAGGTCAGCCGTCCTCCTAAGGTGCCGTGTGCGTTTCTCATGTCACACGGTCGTGAAGGAAAACTCACCGTGAAAACGAAGAAACCAGAACTTGCGCTGAGTGCCCTCTTGTAAACATTAAATAGTTTTAAAAGTAAACTGCTCCAGCTTGTAATCAGCTTTCCAGAGGAGCAGATCTCAAAGGCCTTGTCAAGAAGGCAGAAATTCATACGGAGACAAGAGATGAAAGCTGCGGGGATGACCGTGCGGGACACCTTCCTGGGACACAGCGTCGCCGGGGGACGCTTGGCTCTGTGGCAAGGAGCAGCCCCGGACTGTGAGGCTGGTGTCTGCCTCTGATGGTCCATCGCAGGTGGGGGGGGGGGGGGCAGGGGGGCTCCTCTCCACTCCTGCCGGCCTGTCCTCCCTCCGCAGCTGGGGCCGAGAGCAGAGGGATGCGGGCGCTTGTAACCGAGGGAAGGGCACGTCCCTCTGGGTGATTCGTAACAGCGACTGGATGCTCCGCCTGAATAGGACGAGAACTCATTTCTCATAAGTCGCTGGCCGCAGCTGCCGTGTGGTCCTAACTCCACCACGGGGACCCTTCCAGGAACCCAGAGGTGGGGGACAGGGGAGATTTGGTAAACAGCTCAAAAGATGCTGCAGCCCCTTACGTGGGCATGTTTATGCGGGCCTGGAAGCCGGGGCTGTAAGCAGGCGCGTGGACGGGGTGGGAATGGAGGGGAGGCAAGTGCAGGGGCCTTGGCAGGAATACCACGTGTCTCCACCAGCTTCCAGAGACTTGAGTCATCCCGGTGTCCCCGTGTAGACAGGTCCTGGCACCATAGGGAAGACCTGCAGGTTCTGCCGCTGGGGCTGGGGGCTTCTCCCTTCTGGAGCCCCTGCCGGCTGAGCGGCCACAGGGGGACCAACGTGGCCCCAGGGCCTTGGACCCATCCCAGACACACCTGTGCTGGACAAACGTCCTAACACGCTCAGAGCACGGGAATCGCCCTGGTGTGTGTATCGCCCAAAACCGTTTCCGAGTCGTACGTGAAGACGTGTATTCTTGTGCGGAGATCCTCAGAGTCTGGGCCCCAGGCAGCAGCATCCGGGCTACTCAGACACGTGGGAGGAGGACGAATTGCCGGGTCCCCGCCCCCCAAGCCCCACCGTCGAGGGGCGGCCCCAGCAGCCCGGGTCTGCGCTGTCAAGGATTCTGACACACACACAGAGCGAGAACCCCTGCCCTGGAACACGTTATTTCAGCATTCACAGAGAGTTTACGAGTTTATCTTGTACAGTCTTTCTAAATCCTGGGTGAAATTAGAAATATCTGGAGAGCTCATTAAAAAAATCCACACGCCCTTGTCACACTCCCGGAAACTCCAGTTCAGCCGGCCTGGGACAGGACGCCGGCATCGTGTCCTTAAAAATGTTTCCCAGGTACTTGGATTGTGCCACAGGGGCCGAAAGTCACTGAAGCCTCCCCCTGCCTTCTGATGCGCAGGAGGCAGCAAGAGAGGCTGAGGGGCCCCCGGCCCCCGGCGTCAGCCCCACGCAGGCACGGCGAGCCTCGCGCAGCATGGAGGACAACGTGGGCCGAGTTATCCTGTAAAATCAAGTCATCAGTGCATAGTTGCAAGATTCATAATCTGTTCTGGGCCCGGATGAGTCATAAGTACGCATCTCTGTTATTGCTTCAACCCGTTATCAACAATGCCTTTGCTTTCACAACCATCCTCGATTTTCTTTAATATCCAGAATTGTTCAGTCTTGGAAGGTGACAAGCTACTGATGTGATAATGATGTCAGCAATAGACCAAGAGGTCACCACTTGCACATGCAATTTAATCAGGGTTCTTTCCTGTTTGTGATGCACACGTCAATAGTCACGGCGTGAACATTAGGTTTCAAGGACGGTGTTTGTGGTCTTTGAAAATCAAAGAATGGATCTATTTCAGAACCAGATGATTCAACCCTAAGTGTGATGTTCCTACATTTTCTGAGTCAATCTGACTCTGCAAGAAGTACCACAGCACTTTCCCTCCGAACCCCACGTCGGGGTGACAGGCTGGGCGGGGACCAGGGCACCCCCAGCGCCGGCACCCGTCCCTGCCCTCCCCGGGGTCCCCAGCCAGGCCCCAGGGCCCAGCAGCTGGACCAGCTGGTGCTGTGTGGCCGCTTCCTGAGCGCACGTGGGACGCGGCCGCGCAGAAGGCAGATGGGAAACGAAGCCGGTGTTTTCCAGGCACTCTGCTGATTTCTCCCCCTAAACACAAAAGAAGGATTTCCCAGACTCTTTCTTCTTCCCGAGGACGTTTGCAGGGTAGGGTACTTGCTGTGAAGAACACAGAACTGACTCAGGGCCTCAGGGAGACGAAGCATTACTGGAACAGGATTGTCTGATGACGTCTGGGGCCGATATTTGCAAACCCGGACCCGGGCCGTACGGGGCTGTGCGCTTCTCCCACTGGCCCCTCCGTGTTGGGGAATCGGGCCTTCCTTCCCTGGACAGCGGCGGCTGGCCTTGCAATCTGACCCCTTCTCCACTGTCATGCCCTGGGAAACCCGCAGCCCCTCACAAAACCGGCTGGGGGTTACCATAGCAACGCTACCCAAACCAGCCAAAGGAGGCTTGTGGGCTTGGGACCCGCTGCCATTTCCGCGCTGACTTTCAGGCTTTGGAGCAGGACTCTACCGGCCCGTATGGGAATGCAAGGCTCGGCGTTGCACAAGGGCGTGGAGCTCGGCGTGGGGTTTCCGGACGCGGCTTGGCGGCCTTGTGTCCATCAGTTGCATGGAGGGTGCACAAGCCCGTTTCTGTGGCCGTGCAAATCTGCGGGACATGTCTGACTTCAGCTTCCCCAGCCTCCTGGAAACACAGGCTGGAGGGGCTCGGGAGGCAGAGCCGAGGACAGGTCTGGCCGAGGGGGCCCGCGCTGTGCCAGGGCCCCGGGGGACAGCGAGTGGGGCGACAGGCCTGCAATCTCCTCCGCTCCGGCCACAGAGCCTCACTGGCTCACTCCTCATTAGCATCCCCGCTCCTCCGTCTGTATTCCTGTCCTTCTGGGGCTGTTACCAGAATCTTCGAAGGCAGGCGTTCAAGTGGGCACGGTCCATCTTTATGCTGTGCTCACCAAACCCCCGGGGCACGGGGGGGTGGGGGGCCGAGAGGAGAGCGGGCCCTCCCGAGAGGCGTGCCCGACATGCCGGGCCCAGGCCCTGCTCTGCGCGGACGGGCAACTGAGCTAGTTCCCCCAGGGTCCTTTTCCCTGGTCGGAAAGACGCCCACCTTGCCCCACTTGTTAGGATTAAGTCAGATTGGGACTTGGGGCAGAGCTCTTCCCAGAGTCAAGCTTGTAAGAGCCCAACCAGGATGATGGGCCACTTGGCTGTCCCTCTTAGGCTTGGGCAGCGGAGGTCCCCGTCATGGGCCTGATGTGTTACACGCCCCCTCCTGGTTCCCCCGGCCTTGCCCTTCTAAAGGAACAAGCTACCTGATGGCCCAAGGGGACCTGGCCCCCTGGAGCCATGCTTCCTCGGCTAGTCCCAGGGGATGGATAGCCTGAGAAAACGGTCAGTCTTGAGTTCACGTCCAAGGACTGTGAGCACGCTCCGTCCATCCTCCCGGACGGTTTCACAGCCCAGGGAGCCGACAGGGGGCTGTGTGTGGGGAGTGGGTGGAAACTGGACATGAGGCTGGGCGCCCACCCGCGACCCCCGGGGAGGTGAGAGGCTTGAGCTAGTCCCTCTCCTCCTGGCTCTGGTGCTGAGATTGGAGTCAGAGAATTCCAATCGCAAACTTGGCCTTTCCAGACAGGAGCTCGGTGTGTGTGTCCAAGGAGGCAGACAGAATGTATCTTATTTCACTGTTTGCTGGCTTGATCTGTGACTTCATGATATTGATACTCATGGTGTGAAGGCGCCGTTTGTGTGTGGAGTGGGCTCCCAGGGACATCCGTGCCAGACCCCACACACACGGAGGACACATCATAGACGCAGAACCTGTACGTTAACACCGAGACACTATTCTCTGCAGCAGCTACTTCATGTTCTTTTTCCTAAAGGTTTTTTTTAAAAAAACTGTACAGCGATTGGTCAGGCAACATTGGGATGGATGTGTTAAACACACAGCAATGACATTGGAAAGGGGGTCAGAAAGGAGGGGAAAAGAGTGAAAATTCCTTTCTGATAAAAACCTGATTCCAGTTTCCTTCTTCCCTTCTCTCTAACCAGCTTTCTAGAATTTGTAATCCCGGAGAAAATGACAGCAAAACCCAGAACTAAATATTCTTGCTTTAGCAAGAACATGAAGGCAGTCTAGTCTGGGGGTAGATGTTCCCTTTTATATTAGAATGCATTTGAATTGTTTTTCCATCCTGACCTCAGATTGTCTACGTGTGATACGGATCCACGGGGCAGAGATGAATTAAGGCGTGCCAGGGGCGGATTTTGCAGAAAGAGCAGGTGGTTGCCTACAGCAGCGCAATATTTCCTGGAGTCTATGATGGGAGGGTCTGTAAGCTGTGGTGGTGGGGGCTGCCTTTGTGGCTCTTTTTCCCCATCTTGCCTAGGGCAGCAAATTTCCAGCACACCCCAGGGCGTATGCGGCAGAACATTTGAATATATTTACATCCCTAATTGCAACGGGGGAGGGAGGAGAGGAGACCATTCGTTTACTATTTCCTGTGCTTCTGAGGAGTGTTTAACTTTCGGTCTCTAACCCCACGGTGGCTCCTGTGACATCTCATGGCTGGGAGAGACGGCGGTGACAGTCAGGCTTTTATGTAGGTGACATGAAGGTCACATCAGGGGGGTGCCAATGCAGGCAGGCCAGAGGGACAGCTGGCTCTCCTGCCCACACCCCTTTTTTCTGCACCCCTCTGCAGAGAATGTGCACGTCGTCCTAACAATACGGCCGGCCTCCTGAAGCAGGTCCAAATCTGCACCTGGTTCCCACAGCTGCCAACACCATCTGCACAGGTCATCACACTGGTTCAGGTTGTCCGGCCCCGCGGGAGCCTGGGTGAGGCGGAGCGCACTCCCCGAGCAGACCCGCCTCCTTCCAGCGCTCACTCACTCTGTGATGGAAATCACCCCTGGGTGCTAGTCCACGCAGCCAAACTGCATTGCGACCCAATGTGCCACACGCCAGGGACGGAAGGATCCAGAATGCACTCCGCCGCAGAGCTGATTCTGTATTTTGTGTACGGTACTATGCGAAATGATCCCTTGCAAGTCAGATTCACTGTAATCACGCTGAGCCTGCAGGGGACAGGCAGACGGGCTGTGCAGAGGAAGTGCCGAGGCTTGGGCACTTGCCGAGAAGTAACCCGTTAGAGGAAGTACCAGGGACAAGTATCTTAAATTAGCCATGATCCTTGGGACGGTCGCTGGAGTCAGTGGCAGGCCACAAGGGAAAGGCTTCTGATTGGAGGCGCCGTGGGGGTACATCCACAGCTAGTGCCCTTTGTGTCGGCAAACGGATGCCCTATGGCCAGTGAAGGGGTCCCCCTTTCCCCTCACAGGCAGTGCAGCTATAAAAAAGAGTGAATTTCACCCGAGGAGACTCTGGCAAGAAGGAACGGGGTGGGAGTGGGGGGAGGAAGGAGGCTGGAATGAACAAGAGTGCAATTCTTGCTGCGTGCCTCATTTGGGGAAAAGTGGTCTGCAAGGCTTGGGAATTGTAGCTTGTCGTCCTCTCAAACCAAGCCCTGCCCAAGTCAGCAAAAGATTTTTCCTCTTTCTTTCTAAAGTAATTTTCATTTTTTCCTGATGTGAGCGATAGGCATCTAAAGTACTTCCCAATTAACAAAGGTGCTCTGCACGTGATGCTCAGGGGACCTGTTCTCCTGTCCATGTGTCCCCATGACGCCCCGTTAATGGGAACTCAAGAGGCACAGCAGCGGAAGAAAAGAAACCGACCTAACCCAAATGAATAAGCTTTTCTAATGCAACATTACGGCTGACTTTTCCTGAGAAAATGCGCTTAACCCTGGAGGTTAGGGATAAATCTGCCCGCAGTGAAAAAGCCCAAAGTTATCTGAGAGATCAAGACTGTGTTGGAGCCCGAGGTCCGAGGCTTTGGGGGACACTCCGGGGCCTTGAGTCCACGGCAAAGGTGCTATGACTGCAACCCGTGTCCACTCCAGAGGGAGTGAAGAGCAGCAGCAGATGTTCAAAAAAAAAAAAAAAAAAAAACCGCTTCATTTTGCTGCAATAAAAAAGGTACAAAGCCCACAATATAAAGTGGCAATTTATGTGCCATCGCAAGATAACGATAGTATCTTAATACTTCTGTGAAATATGCCCTTTGTGCGTGATGGTTCGGAGTCAGCGTCCAAGTCCAGGAGCTCTTGCAAAAAGAGGAAGCTTAAGGTTGGGCTTCATTACTTTCTTTCTCTCTCTCTCTCTCTCTCTCTCTCTCTCTCTTTCTTTCTTTCTTCTTTCTTTCAAAAAGATTTTATTTATTTATTTGACAGAGAGAGAGAGATCACAAGTAGGCAGAGAGACAGGCAGAGAGAGAGGAGGAAGCAGGCTCCCCGCTGAGCAGGAAGCCGGATGTGGGGCTCGATCCCAGGACCCTGAGATCATGACCTGAGCCGAAGGCAGAGGCTTGGACCCACGGAGCCACCCAGGCGCCCCAAGGTTTCATTTATTTCTGTGTGCAAGACAATGCGGGGTCAGTAACATGGGGCAAAGAGCAAACCTGTCCCGTTTTGAGTGGCTTTGCCTTCGCCCGAGGGCGGTCACGACCACACGCCTTGTCTGGCACTTTACAGTGGCAATTCCCTGAGACAACTGATCAAAGGTGGAGGATATTACCAAGTGAGAAGGAAAATTGGGTTTTTAGTTTTGACAGTAAAAATGTCTATGCCGATTTGGAGAGTGAAAGACAAGATGACCAAATCCTTCCCAGGAAAAAGCAAATCGTGGTGCTTGTCCCTTTAACACCTGTAGGATTTAAGGCTATGCAAAGTTGGCCTTGAAGGTGAGCCAGCTCACGGGCTGGAAGCCCAGACCACGGGCTGGAAGCCCAGACCACATTGGAACCATTAGGTTCACACACATGCCTTCTCGGTCTGTCTCTCCCTGTTCCCAATTCCAGTCGCAGCGCGTCTGTTCTTAGAATTCAAATTCATAAAACGTTACACTCTTGACCATGGGCTTTTTTTAATCCTTCATATGGCTTCCTTACCACCGGAAAGAGGAAAAATAAAGAACCAAGCTGAACAATTCATGCTCTCATATTTCCTACTTGCGTAAACCTTGGTAATTCACGAGAAAAAAAGAAAACAAATACAAAATTCTTTGCCGAGATGTCAGAAGAACTTATTGCCAAAAGTCTTCCTTTCCTGTGAGCCCTCACTCACGCTCAGCATCTCCCTAGTGATGTGCCGCCTTCTCGGATCATTTGATTCTGAAGAGAGGCGTGCCAGTTGGCTAGGCTTGTTGTGTAAGAGGTCTGTTGAGATGATCCCATAAGAAGGTCCGAAAACAGCTGTGAGAGGTGGCGCACCACTAGCAGAAGGGTCCTGGGATGCCAGCTTCCATTCTGACTCGAATGCTATCTACTCTCTGTGTGAACCTCTGCAGGACCACCTCCATCCTTATGTGTGATGAAGGAGGGAAGATGGGGACCAAGAAGGTCACAGCTCTCCAAAGTGTGCTCACCGGTACAAAAGTTCTGGGAGTTGGCTTTTGAAAAAAAAGATTCACATTTCTTGTGAATTGGGAAATACTACTTATTATATTTTCTTAATGATTTTCAGTGATTCTTTCCCAATGAAAAGGTTTGAGATGTTTTCAGTTAAAAATTAGTTTGACTCATATTTTTTCTCAATCTCTATAGATGTGGAAAAGCCCTTAACAAAATTCAACACCAGCTCATGATAAAAAATACTCAAGAAAATAGAATGTTTTCTTAATAACAATATACATACCATATGCACACACCATCTAGACACAGATAAATATATAGATATATATAGTCTTCAATCCACCATATTTTATTTTATTTTGTTTTATTTCATTCCAGTGTAGTTAATATACACTGTTATATTAGTTTCAGGTATACAATATTCAACAATTCTACGCATCAGCTAGTGCTCATGATGACAAGTGACCTCCTTAACCCCCACTATGTTATTTAATGGGGGAAATTCTAGAAGTACTAGAGACATATCTATTAGGATTAGGAGCAAAGCAAGGATGCCAACTATGTTTGCTATTACTCAACATTTAGTAGAGGTATTAGACAATTCAGTCATATAAGATAAATCAATTAGGCATGAGTAAAAAAATAAGACTTTATTTACAGATGGCAAGATAATCTATTGTAAAACCTCAACAACAAAGAATTTTGTGGTATAATAGAATATGAAATTAACACGAACGTCCAAAGCTTTCGTACGCACAAACAGTAAACAGAGAAAGTTCCACTTGCAATAGCAATAATAAATTTAATACTTAGAAATACATGTAACAAGAACCGCACAAAAACCCATAGGAGGAAAATTTGAAAGTGTTCGTAAAAGTTGCAAAAGTCACCTTGACCAAATGGAAAATCAGTTCTGTTTTTTGGATACGAAGACTCAACATCACAGAGATGTGTGTTCTCTCTAGGTTGATTTATAAAATCAATGCTGTCTCAATAAATACACCGATAAGCCATGTTGTAGTGTTAGACAGCTTGATAAAATTCCTGGGACAAAGTAATGTGAAAATATACTCGGGCGAAGTATGGAAGACAAAAACTAAGCGTGGGCCTCACGCTACCAGATATGAAGACACGCCACATGACTTCTAGAATGCAACCTGGACTGACGCGGGCATAGACAGACGGACCGATGGGAAAAAATACATGAAGTATAGAAGTAGGCCCAGGGACATATGGAAATGCACACATTTACAGTGACAGTTTCTTGAGCTACTGAAGGAAAAAAATGACGTCCTCAATAAATAGCGCTGGAACAGAAGAGTAACCATTTGGGAAAAAAGATAAACTTAGATTCATATCTCATTCTATACTTAATAATACACTCCGCCTTGATTAGGGAACTAAAAGTAAAATCCTACAGTAATCCTACAGTAAAAGTAAATCCTACAACTACTCGAATAAAAATGGTCAAATTCTCTTTAAACTTGGTGGAGAGGAAAGCTTTCTAACTAGGGCTCAAAATTCAGATGCAATAAAAGAAAAGACTGACAAACTGGACAACATAAAATATATAAAAACTGTATGTAAAAAGCCAGAAGCAAAAGGTAACTGAAACGGTGAGAAAATACACAAAACAAATAACTCAAAGAGCTGATATCCCTCATATATAAATGTCTCTTAGAATGGAGAGACAAAAGCCAAAATATTACAGATAAATGTAAAGAAGGTACGGACAGATGTCTCTCTGTTTTACTCTAGCTGGAAGGCTGCCAATGATCTTTACCTTTGCAAAAAGCCAGCTTTTATTTCAATAATCATTTTTTTAACTGCTCATTCTTCTTGTATTTTATTGACTTCCATTCTTCCTTTTCCCTTACTTCTACTATTTTGGCTTTTTATTTGATCTTCTTTCTGTGGTCTTAAGATGGAAGTTTTGATCACTGATTTTGAAACTTTCTTCCCGTCTTATGTAGCCTTTTAAAGCTAAAAATTCCCTCTAAACATTGCTTTAGTTGCATCTCATAGGTTCTGTATGTTGTGATTTCTTTCCAGTTTTCCCCCATCCCCCTAATTTTAATCGATGTTATATATTTAACAGCTTTGGAAACACAGAATTAAGAAGATACTGGAAAGAGCTCCCACAGAGCGGACGCCCAGCTTCCCTTGGAAAGTAACACCACCTGTGACGGTAGGGTGCACTCATTACAACTGATGAACCATACCGATTCTTTCTTATTAGACTACGCCCATAGCTTATTCAGGTCTCCTTAGTTTCACTTAATGCCTTTTTCCAATCAAAGATCCCACCCAGGATCCCACATCACATTTCCCGGCCGTGTCTCCTTAGGCTCCTTCTTGGACATGTCTGTCTTGGCCATGCTAGGACTTTCCTTGCATTCGACAGTTAGGAGGACTGGTCAGGTATTCTGCAGGAAGCCTCGGTACGGAATTTGTCTGATGTCTTTCTCACGATTAGACCAGGGTCATGGGTTTTTAGGAAGACCACCCCAGAGATGAAGTGTCATTTTCATCAGCCTGTGTTAGGGGTACTTATTATCAGCAGGACTTAACATCGTCCATGTCGACCTTGGTCACCTGGTTCAGGCTGTGTTGGAAGCTGGAAGTAATGTTCCTCCAAGGTGAAGAATCTACATGACTTATTTGGAATTCTTCTGCATGTTTTCCCTTATTTATTTATTTAATCATTTTATTTATATCAGTTTGGACTGATGGGTATTTTTATAATGGATATTTATATAATAATACTTCTGTATTATGGTTTTCACATCCTCTTGTCAACATGTAAATACGTTAGTAGAATAGATATCTAGAAGTGGAAATGCTAAATCAAAGCTTAGGTACATTCAAATTTTAATAAATGACCAAACTGCCCTCCATATTTATATGTCATTCTCATGTTTACTCCCCTAGTCAGGTATGAAAGCAACTATTTCAGGACACACTCGCTGACACAGTGCCTTGCAAAATGTATTCAACTTTGCCCAGAACAGAATCTCACGATGCTTTTAATGTGTTTGCTATTTTTTCATTAGCTCTAACTCACCAAAGTGTGTTTTTTGTGGTCCTTCCCTCAGGGATGCCCTCTGGGGACACACTGTGTTCCCATCTTGTGGCTGCGAGGTTAGATCTGGCCCTCCAGGTTGCCACCGACTTTCAAAAACTGGCCTCTGCTGACCTTTTCTGGGATCTGAGACCACAGGTGTCCGTCCACCTTCCCCATCTTCCATGTTTGACACTCAATGCTTTATCCTCCTATTCTTTCCCTTTCCTTCCTTCCTTCCTCTCTTCCTCCTTCCCTCCCTCCCTCCTTCCTCCCTTCCTTCCCTACTTCCTCCCTCCCTCCCTCCCTTCCATCCTTCCTTCCTTCCTTCCTTCCTTCCCCACTTCCTTCTTCCCTTCCTCCCTCCCTCCCTCCTTCCTTCCTTCCTTGCTCTTTTCTTCCTTCCTTCCTTCCTCCCTCCCTTCCTTCCTTCCTCCGTTCCTCCCTCCCTCCTTCCTTCCTTCCCCACTTCCTTCTTCCCTCCTCCTTCCTTCCTTCCTTCCTCCCTCCCTCCCTTCCTTCCTTCCTTCCTTGCTCCTTTCTTCCTTCCTTCCTTCCTCCCTTCCTTCCTTCCTTCCTCCGTTCCTCCCTCCCTCCTTCCTTCCTTCCTTCCTTCCTCCTTCCCTCCCTCCCTCTTCTTTCTTATTTGTTTCATCAAAGGGGAGATTTATTTGGTTCAATTTTGTTTACCTTGGATTAACGTTTAGCGGAGGAATGTCAGCCTCACGTCACCATGGTCAAAGCAGAAATCCTTACTAACTTTGAGCTGATGGCTAGCTACCTCATTTTGAAGCATTTCTGTGGAAGAAATTTCTGACATTTTCTTTTTAGCTTCACAGGGCGTGTCCGGATTACCTGAAGCTCACTGTGCTCACCCGCTGTACTAGATTTATACCCCACCCCATTGTTAGATTTTCACTAATTAGAGAAGCATGTTTTCTATGACTTCAAGGAAGTGAATGGTAAAAGCATTTGACTGGACTTAATCATATCAGAACCTTTTGGCTTGCAGCTAATAACTTCCTTCCAGGTTGATATCAGTACATTAATCACCACTTTTATTTTTTTATGGTTATTCACTACTTTACATTGCATTCAATTTTACTATCAGTCAGCTCATGTCATCCTGTTGTTTCCACGAACATTTTATAAAAGGTTCTGTCACAAGCTTTGATGAGACCCAGATCCACCATGTCCTGTCATCCCGTCTGCCAGTCTTATAAAAGCATCAGAGAGCAAATGAGGTATGACTTGTTGGCAGTGAACCCCGCTGACTCCTAGAAATTATTACTTCTTTTTCTAAAGGGCTTATAAATCTATTGCCTAATCATTCTGCAATCCGCTCCCCAGTCATACCAGGAACTGCCGTGTCATCGAGTAAGGGCATCGGAAATTTCTGGCACTCATGGCTTTGCCTTCTCACTTTCTTTGTGATTCTCCACAGAGAGCGGAAATTGGTTTTGCCATCACACATTTACACTCTGCACCCTTTGGGGTGAAATGCCGGGGGACCTGGGGACTCAGTGTGTCAAGGAGCTGGCGCTGTCTTACCTGCTCAGCTGTGGTGACTCCCACAGCTCTGGTGGACTCTCCAGTTCCCACAGCTCTGGTGGACTCTCCAGTTCCCACAGCTCTGGTGGACTCTCCAGTTCCCACAGCTCTGGTGGACTCTCCAGTTCCCACAGCTCTGGTGGACTCTCCAGTTCCCACAGCTCTGGTGGACTCTCCAGTTCCCACAGCTCTGGTGGACTCTCCAGTTCCCACAGCTCTGGTGGACTCTCCAGTTCCCACAGCTCTGGTGGACTCTCCAGTTCCCACAGCTCTGGTGGACTCTCCAGTTCCCACAGCTCTGGTGGACTCTCCAGTTCCCACAGCTCTGGTGGACTCTCCAGTTCCCACAGCTCTGGTGGACTCTCCAGTTCCCACAGCTCTGGTGGACTCTCCAGTTCCCACAGCTCTGGTGGACTCTCCAGTTCCCACAGCTCTGGTGGACTCTCCAGTTCCCACAGCTCTGGTGGACTCTCCAGTTCCCACAGCTCTGGTGGACTCTCCAGTTCCCACAGCTCTGGTGGACTCTCCACTTCCCACAGCTCTGGTGGACTCTACTGGCTTCGCCAGAAACACTGTTCCTGCTAGAGAGAAGGCTGGGGGGAAGCCGCAGAGGAACGATTCTGCCTTCTGTCTTCGATTAACATTGAACTTGGACTGTGGGCTCCCACAGTTCCTGAGAGCACATCTTGTTCTGAGCAGTCTCACCAAGCTCCTCTGGCTGTGAGTCCTTTGGCGAATCATTTTTCTTTTAAAGTGGGGATGGTCACCGTGCTGCCTGCGGGTCCTTGTCCAGGACAGAGATTATCCATTTCACCTGCTTAGGACGGTGACTACCTGCAGCACATCGGGGTTAGCGGACTCATGGCCGCTGTCATTATCCATGGCGTTCTAAAGGGCAAAGTCGCTCTGACATCAACTTTCCTCTCTTGAAAGAAGAGCCGTTGGCTGCATTTCTACAAGTTCTTGATTATGTGTTGTTTTCATGCCCGACTTGAAAAATCTGAACTCTTTAGAAACAAGATTTTATGATCAGCCTCCCCAATTTTCTTTCTCACCAAGCTCACCAGTGATACAATAAGGATTTTTTATATTATTTATTTGTCTCAAATGGTTGCTTCTTTTAGAGTATCTGACAACGAGGTTCCTTTTCTCTCTGTATCAAATAGAACTACCAATTCCTGCTGATCTGACCTTCATAAAACTGCCAGTTCCACTTCCTTCTCTTCGTCTCTTCCACTGTCTTTCACCATTTCCTAGCATTTCTCCTTTTAACTAGTTCAACATGTTTTCTGCCGATTTCCCTGATGTTAGATCTGCCCTCTGCCGCCAGAGGGATATTTCTAAGACATTAATTTAATAATGATACCAGCTTGCTAAAGATTTTTTAACACATTGAAACCTCTTCTAAATCAACGAGCAAGAAATGGAAACACCAATTAAAAAAATCAGCAAAGATCGTGTTCATACTGATCACATTCAGATTTGTTTCACGTATCAGCATTAAACACACAAAAAGGAAAAATCTGACAAGGCCACTTCTCTAAAAGTTACGTGTTTGTTCTCAACTAACGTGAGAGCTGTGGAGGGTAATGAGCCTAATCAATAATTATTATAAACCTTCCAAAAGGGAACAGATTCGTTACCTCTTAACGTTTCTTGGAGTTGCCTTAATCTCTAAATATTGATCTGTGTGATCCTCTGCAGATGGGATTTCCTCATGATGCCACAGCTCGAAAATATCTAATGGAACTATGTTGGTTCACCCTTAGGAGCAGCAGAGGTGATACCTCACATGGGCAACGAAATATGTAGGAGAAGAAAATGCTAGGTAGAACTGTCAGGCATCGGCATTTACTAATTCTACCGACAAAATTGTTTTGTTTTTTTGTTTTTGTTTTTCTTTTTAAGATTCCATTTATTTATTTGACAGAGAGAGACACAGCAAGAGAGGGAACACAAGCAGGGGGAGTGGGAGAGGGAGAAGCAGGCTTCCCACCAAGCAGGGAGCCTGATGCAGGGCTCGATCCCAGGACCTCAGGTTCGTGACCTGAGCTGAAGACAGACACTTAATGACTGAGCCACCCAGGTGCCCCCAACAAAGTTTTTAAAAGTGTTTACTTTCATTGGAATCAAATTGGCTACATGTAAAAAAAAAAAATAGATGCATGTTTGTCCAAAGAAGTTTGAGTTAAAATTGAGAAAAATGGGATGCCTGGGTGGCTCAGTGGATTAAGCGTCTGCGTTCAGTTCAGGTCATGATCCCAGGGTCCTGGGATCGAGTCCCACACTGGGCTTCCTGCTCAGCAGGGAGCCTGTTTCTCTCTCCCCTCTGCCTGCTGCTCCCTCTGTGTGCGTGTGCTCTCTCTCTCTCTGACAAATGAATAAAGTCTAATAAAATAATATAAAATTGAGAAAAATTGCCACTTGTGAAATTACCACTTGTGAAAGCTCTGAATAATTCAAAGGCTCACAACTGATTTTTTGCTCCAAACAAATGGGTGGAGCGTTACACAGAGCTCTAGATACTGGTAGAATCATAAATATACAGATAAAATACCTTATCTCCAAAAAGTGGGTGACAAAGTTACTGTGTCATATTCTAATTCCCAAAGATTTTGTTTATAGCACGTTTGAGATACACTGTTGTCAATGCTGTTCCCTCTTCACTGCTGTTGTATTTTCAGTCGCTTAGAAAATGCTACTTTACAATCATTACGAACAAGATCCTAATTCTGTACTAAGTGTAGAGGCACCGTGCCTAGTGCACCATAGGTCCTCAGATGAAGTCTTGCCAAAGTATTAATTTCTGTGAATGGAAGAAGCCAAGTACCCCCTAGAATTAACGTTTTCTAGAACTGTCTAGAACCTGATCTCACACTTTCCCTGACAGCATCCCCGTTGTACACGTTGGTCTCAGAACTCTTAAGAATTAAACTTCTAGAGTGAAAATGAACCAGGAAAAAGTCGAGGAAGAAGAGAGAAATACCCAGAAACTACGTGAAAATGTCCAACTATAGAAAAGCGTGTGACAAAAATGACTCTGGAATTTACCCAGGAAATAGTAGGTGTGTACCTCTGGCTCTCGGCCCAACGTGTTTGGCGGTCCCTCCTTTGCTAGATGGGTTTGTGTATATCTTGATGACTTTTTCAAACAAAGGTCTCGCTTCAGTCAGAATGGCTGAGAAATAGACACAGAATTCAAGGGACGCTGTATGACAGGAAAAGAACAACAGAAAGATCCCATATATTGATGTAGCACAAAAGAAGGCAGGTAAGAGTCCCTGGAGGAGGGGCAGGGCTTCCAGAGAAGAGGAGATAGGGAAAGCGCTGAGCTCTGGAGGGATGAGCAGAACTTTCTACATGAACAAAGGGTCTGGAGAGGGTCTCAGACACTGAGAACAGCAGGTGCAAAGGCCAGAAGCAGCGGCAGTACAGGGTGTTCAGCAAATTGCAACCATTTGGAAGTGATGGATGGTAGAGACTGGAAGGAAGGATTAAAGCTAGATGTCCCTCAGGAAAAATAAGAATGCATCACTTTTGGTAGGAAAGGTTATTTCAGTCAATAGGACACATTAGGGCTCTCCTCAATAAGGGGCCAAAATTCTAAGGTTAAAAAATCACCTGAAGCCAGTAAATACATATTAGTATTTACAAATACACATTAAACCCCGAATGGGTAAATACTGCATCCAGAATGGGAAGGGATTGTGCAGCAAACAGCTTTGTCCTGGGCTGCGACCTGAATTCTGTCACTGCCACTGATACCTGCACATGACCACACAGAAGCCATCGTTCTCGTTTGCTCTGTAGGTCACAGGGCTCTCTGCAGAAACAGATAGCAATGATGGAAACTTGGTAACATTGTTTAAGCGCTAAGCACATATCGTTTCCCTAAAGACCTTTGCAAGCAGGCGTAACTACCCAAGTATTGGCAGATCTGGATGGTTCTGCCGTTTCTAATGATGAGGCACGATCAACATCACACTTGGGATTTGAAAGGCCAGCAAGGGAATAGTCACGACGACGTTTCAAATAGACCCCCATGATGAGCACTCAACGCCGGTCTGTCCATTTAGTTACTATCGGATCCTGGCTGGAGAATATGCTGGCATAGACAAGTTTGTGACCAAACGTTACGTGATGTGGGATCAAATTTTGGCTGGTTGCCTTTTAGGGAATAACCATAAATTGACCGGGGCTGGTTCTCCATGTCCTCAAGTCAAGGTGCTGGATGAAACCTCGCCATCCCCAGGTACAACTAGGGACTGTGAATCATGTCCAACATGCCTGAAAAATTCCAAGAAACCCCTGATTCTCCCTGGTACCTCCATAATTCAAGCCTATGAGAATGGACAGGAGAAATTTTAATACATTTCTACAAGATACTTGATTTGGAAAAGCAGTAGGAAAGAATGAAGTAGGCTCAGCCCTAGCAGTGGGGGAGTAGGCACCGTCCTTGGACTATAGGACCTGGGACATCTGTGTTGAATTCGAGAAGAGTGGTCCAGGATCCGGAGCTGGGACCTCTGTGTGGGTATGGGGTGGGGGGCTGGTGGTGGGCAGAAGGCAGGGCATAATCCAACTCTGAAGCTTGGTTTCTAGGATCTGAGCTGATATTTTCTCTCAGCTCTTGTTCTTGTGAGTTGACCCACTGATAACAACCAATTTGGGATCCTTAGCCCAACAAATATTGGTGTATGTCTCTGGAAGTTAACTGGGTCTCTTCAAGATCTCTTTCAGGCATGGGATACATCTTCCCATGTGAAGCTATGATTGCCCAGGGGTAAATCACATCTTCTGTTTGACTGAAAGGACATACAGATTCCTGACCCCAAAATATAAGCCCTCCACGCACACAGTGAGCCAGAACATTAGAAACTTCCGACCTCAGAGTCATATCTCATGGGGACTATTTCCCAGAGGGCATAATCTGAACCCAGTCACCTCGGGTGCCATATGTGAAAACATGCTCTGGTAGAATGTGGTACCGTAAACTATATCATATAGATTACATATCACATGAATACACATTACACATCACATGTCATATACTATATATATTACAGATATACCACTGTCACTTCAAGAAAAAGTGTACCTCAAAAGATGATTTCAAAATGTATTGCTATAATTAATAATAGCAACAATAATAGATAACATTTTGAATTGTTCATCTATGCCATGTGGTTGTCTAAGCTTGTTGCATATTTTCCTTTCACCTTAAAAACAAACCTATGTACACCTCCCAAACCCACAGAATGCACAGCTCCAAGAGTGAAGCAGTGTAAACTATGGGCTCTGGGGGGCAAAGAGGCAGCACTGTGGGCTCACTGATTGCAATGAATGCCTCACGCTTTCTTAGCAGGGGTGGGGGAGGGGCGGCGTGTCAGGGGTGGCCCGGGGCATATGGGAAGTCTCTGTTTACTGTTGTTGTGAACCTGACCCTTCCCTTAAAAAAAGCTAAAAGCTATTTGAGAAAGCTTTGAGCTAGGTATTGTGATCATCTCTACTTTACAGAGAGAAAGAGTCATAGAAAAACTGAAAAATTATGTCAGATTCAGATGGAAAGAAAGATCGGTACAATTTTTTGTATTTTTTATGAACATATTTTCAGATAGGTTTGACTAATTAAAAGTACTATAAAGGAGCCCCTGGGTGGCTCAGTCCATGGAGCGTCTGCCTTCAGTTCAGATCATGATCCCGGGGTCCTGGGATCGAGTCCCGCATCGGGCTCTGGGCTCAGCGGGGAGTCTGCTTCTCCCTCTCCCTCTTGCTTGTGCTCTCTCTCTGTCAAATAAATAAATAAAATCTTAAAAAAAAAAAGAGGACCTCTATGGTTTTTAAAAAACAAAACAAATAAAACTACTATAAAAACTTCATTTTCCTGTTTTAAATTGTTTGATTTCCACAGCAACTTAAATAAATAGTGAGAAATGATTTGTCTCCACATGTGGAAATTTTGTATTGTTTTCCATTTGCTCCAGCCTTTGGCCGATGTAGGTGTTTCTAATGAATGGATGCCATTTTGATTAGTGAAGTTCATCTCTAACATATTCAGGTGACTCTTATCTTTAAAAAGCAAAAGCTTGTATTTGAGCAATGAAACACATTCACCTTTTAGAAAAGTAAGATTTAACAGCTGTAAGGTATATAACCTAGAGAAACATAGTTGCAAACAACTATTTTATCTGAAGAAGTTAAATTGCAAACAGTTTTTTAAATCGTCATCTTCGGTTTCTCAAGTGAGATCAGAGAAAACTATTTTCTCAGGAGGAATAATATTGCCCGGAGTGGACAACACCAGCCACATCAGTCTGTTGGGCTCTTTAAACGTGGGTAGTGATGCACCGTTGGTACGGAATATGAAAAGAGACAGAAAAACAGGTTATTTACAATTTTTATGTTGGTTATGGGTTGACAATAATATTTTGGATTTTTTGTTTTAAATAAAGCATTAAAACTAATTTCACGTATTTCTTTTTATTTTTTAACATGTGGCTACTAGACCCTTCAAAATCGCCTTCGTGGCTCACATTTTATTTCTTTTGGGCTTGGCAAGGCAGACACTTCTAGGAAGATATCACTTAGCCTCCAATAAAGAATTGGAATCACGTTTTTCACAAAAGACCCTGGGTTTTCTGAACTAAGTCAGCACAGGCGTTCCTGCCATCTGATAAGAAACGAGAGTAACTTGTAGTAATCCAAACGGGGGGGAAAAACAGAAAAAGGAAGAGAAACGCAATTAGAGTTTAATTCTTCTCAATTATTTTTAACATGTGATTTTAAAAACATGCCACACCAATGTCTCAGCTTTTCACTTTTGGTGGAAAAATTGATTTGAGAGAAGGATTGATCCCTCCCCCACCGACATGACAAGTCCAAAAATAAACAGATTACCCATATCAGCTAATAAGAATGCAGGGGCACGGCGCTCTGGGGCAGGTGTTCTCTTCTGTGCCATGTAGATAGAAAAACTGACAAGGGACATTTAAAATTCATTGCTGGGAGACTCCGTATTATAATGAATCTCATTAATAGTAATTAGGGGTTTTTTTTTTTGCTCCCCAGCTTCCATGGCTGATCCCCTTGCATTTATAGCTCAAAAAAGCTTACATACTGGCCAGCCCCTTAACAACAGACAACATCATTTGGTGCCTTAAGAATATGTCATAGGCTTGAATCGACTTTGAAGCAGAAAATGTTTATGTTCTTGCTTGAGTGTCTACACTGGTCCGACACAGCCACATTGCAGATTTTTAAAAAAAAAAATCATAAATGGAAATGGAAACAGGCTTGTCACGAAATCACCAGTGACTTAATCACAATTATAGACAGGCAATAGGTGAAAGCAACCACTTTCCTTCCCTGGTCTAAAGAGTTCTCTGGGAATTCATTAGGAAGACTCATGACCCTGGCCCATGGACCTCGTCTGGGAGTAGCGGGGTGTGTCTTGATGTCAACGGGCAGAGGAACGCTTTTCTTGCACCGGGATCAGCCTGAAAGAGTGTAATCTCGCTACTCTGCCTTTCACTTACAGGTGCCGACAGGGAGGGCTCTTCCTTTCCAGTGGCAGGGGCTGCAAATTGCACTCCTCCTGTCCGTGCAGGGTGGAAACGGGGCCCCCAACCGCGCGGGGACGGGGGTGCAGCAGAGGCCAGGCCGTTCGGTAAGTGTTTCTGCCGCATCACCCCGCAGCCTGCCTTCACACGCGTCCCGGCCACCGTGCCACCGAGTAGCACAGCTATCGAACGTGAATGCCAACCTAATTATATATTTTGTCTTCCGTTTTTGCAATAGGCTGTACTTAAGCAAAATTTAGTGCCGTCTTCTGTGTTCCTACAGCTGGATAATTACAAGGCCCTTCAGCTTTCGGAGCAGGAAATTAATGATACAAAGATCAGGAGCTATTTAAAGACCATAGGCCCTGTGCTTCCAGGGCCCCAGTCCTGGAAAGCGGAGGAACTCGGCGGAGGGGGTCCGGAGGTGGCGGGCGAGGAGGTGGCGGGTTTCATTCAGCTTCAGCGTCAAAAGGGTTTTGATGTTTGGGTCCACGTACTGTCAAAGGCAGGCTCTACAGAAACGTGTCTTTCTTGCAATACTTCCACCTACATCCCGTCCAATAAATGCTCCTTAGATGGGGGTTGGCTGGGGAAGGTGTTGGCAAAGCCGAAAGCTAGAAAAACAGAACTCCAGGTCTTCAAAGTCCTCTGATTAGTGGAACAGAAATATAAAGCATTAAGGCTGGAGGAAACGCTAGAAATCACCCAGTCAAGGGGTATTGAAAAGCGCACTTTTGAACTACAGATACATCTGAGCAGAGGTGAACTGTACGTCCAATGAGGCTGGGGCTGCCCGGGTCCCTGGACGCCCCCACCCTCCTGTGGTAAGGAAGCTTCCAGACAGCATACTCAGCTCGGCCGCAGGGGAGAGAATGGCATTGCTGGTCCAATTATATTTCCAATATTACCTTGTATCGAAGCCTAATGTATTAGCTGAAGACCGTTCGCTCCTGCCCATCACAGAAGAAACAAGAGCTAAGTGGAGTCACAGACTACCCTCTACCCTGCAATTGTCCCCCCGGGGCAGCCACTGATGCGGGCTGCGGATGCTCGGCTTTGGAGCTGAAGTCTTCACACCATGGGGCCTGTTCGTGTTGCAAATGTTTTAAACTTCACAGGTTGGAGTCAGGATCATTAACTATTTCATGTGGAGTCGGTGAAAATGTTCTGGAAGAAAGCATGTATTAGGCAAAGTCAAGTCAGTATGTTAATTAAAAAAAAAAAGGTCCTTGAAGAAATCAAGGGCAGGAAAAGGAATTGTTTTAGATGAATTCATTCTTTCTTCCAGGTGAAGAGGTTTGTGGCCTCCTGTCATTTAGCCTTTGGCCCTGAGAGGAACAGGGGTCGTCCTCGCAAACCCTTGAAGCAGTGAGAGGATGGCTGACCCCTGGCAGGGAGCAGACACCGGTGCAGGTCTCCTTGGTCTTCCTGCTGTTTGGGACGAGGACACTGACAATCTGCCAGCGCTGTCCCTTCTCTGTTTCCGAGAGCTTCTTTTCCTTCTCTCTTGTTCTCTCTCTCGAGACGATGGTGTGTTCAGATGTGTTTGTGTGGGCATGTGGCGGCGGGTGTTCATGGGTGCGTGTGTGGCTGCGTGTGAATGGGTCTGTGTGCCCCGGTCTGTCAGGTGGAACGTGGGATGTTGAGCCCAAGCCGCCTGAATCCAAATCCCCCATCCATCCCTCCCAGGACGGTTAGACGATAACGCTAACACATCACCACATATCAGTGTCCCCTGGAGACCCTGCTAAGCTCAGAGCACTGGGGCAACCCCCAGACTTTTCGGTTCACTAGGTCTGGGATGGTCCTGAGAAGCTGAATTTCTAGCAACTTCCCTGGCGAGGCTAACTCAGTGCTCCCTGACAATCAAACATTCTGGTATCTCTATGGTGGGAGATAAGAGACCCTCTACCTGGGCAGTTGTAAGGAATCAAGGCTGTAAATGGCCTAGCCTCAGGCCGGTAAGGTGATGAGAGGAGAGAAGCCCCCTACTGTACATCACTCTGTCCTGAGAGCAAACGCACTGCTTGCTCATCGGAAGGAATATGGCAATGGGGAAATTTAACGCCACTTTGAAGCCTCCCAAATCATGCACCATGGGGAGGCCATATTCAGAAATTCTGAATTTTATTACACACCAAAGAAGTGGTTTTAAGAGCAATTTTAGGGGCACCTGGCTGGATCGATCTCAGAGTTGTGAGTTCAAGCCCCATGTTGGGTGTAGAGGTTGTTTAAATACACTTAAAAATAAATAAACAAATAAGTAAATAAATAACATCCATTTTAGGTCTTCACTCTGACTATGGTGGTGACATCGTTTCTATATGTACACATACTTCTACTTCAGAAGGTAACCGATGTATCATTTTCTGGAAATTCAGAGGATATTTTGTTTCCTTTTATGATATGTTTCCATAATCTGTGTACCGCTTCCAGGTTCAGAATGAAAAGCTGCCTCTGGATGCCTTTGGCCTTTAGGGTGATGATTTGGCAACCTGATTACAGCAATTCCATCTTTAATGTCTCGTTGCTACAGTCTTTCCCTGGTGAGCATATCTAGTGACTTTCTGAAAGGCAATGGGGACACAGGCTGTCATGTTTCCCTGTCACCTGATCACGTGTTCTCTCTCACCAAGACCACGGCTACAGGCTCTGGTTGGAAAACCGCCATGCAGTGAACACGATGCGGGGCGTTGGGCATTTCTATCATGCTTCAGGGCCTTCCACTCAGTCTAGCGTCGCTCTGATATTTTGGCTTTGAAACAATTCAGAAAAAAAGATATTATTAAAGCAATCATTATAATCCACACCTTTCTCTCTCCTTTGATACAGTGCCACCACAAGGCATCGGTTTAAAGATGTAGAAGAAGGAAGTTGGGAAATAAGCAATGGACCACTTTGCTCTTTATCTGCCATTTGGAAAAGTTTTTCACATTTAAGCTTAAGATTTCCAATCACGTGAGCTCAATATTCTGAGTTTCATCTAAGTTCTTTTAAATATTTCAATAGTATTGGTTTAAAACCCAATGTAAGTATGGGTCTTTTCGTGTACTTAAAAAAAAAAAACAATATTTCAAAGTAATGGCTTCACACCATGAAATATTGTACCCCTTGATTAAATTGTGTATCCCCTGATTACACAAGAGCTGTGAAATATGACTGTCTCACTGGCTGCCGATAGATGTGGTTAATACATCTGTGTCGCTTCTGTATTTAGGTATATCCAGATCCCTCTGTCTACTCAGAGGTAGATAAATGAGGATGGTGCCATGATCATATAACACAGAGGTGTCAAGAAAACTAGAAAGAGAAATTCAATTACTTCCATAATCCTTCTTACATTTCTACTTTACATAATTCCTCATCATTACAAGAGGCCCCTGGTTCTTTAATTCACTTTTCATTATAGACCGTCTTGTCATATTCTCCAACCCAAACTGCTTACCTGGTCACAAAATGCTAATATACTTTCAGTTAGGAGCTTTGGATCTTGCTGTCTCCATAATTAACATATCCCAGATCTGTCTGGCTTTTCCTCTGCTTTTGTAGACCTAATCTGTTCCACTATAAGAAATAACTATAGACATGCCCAGGAGGCAATTACTTAAGGCACGAACGCCAAGGCATTCTTACCTGCACACCCAGTGGGAATGGACTATTGATGCACGGGTGAAGAGTAAGCAGGAGAGGGGAAGCTCCACCCTCCCAATCATTCGGGACGTGTTGATGTAGAGACACGTCCCCTCCAGGCTGCATGACATATAGACTCAGTCACAGAAGAGAGAGCAGCTTTGACATCCTGTAATGACGGATGAAATTGAAGCTTAGCATTAGTTACAAAGTATCCCCCATCGTGTCAGATACTTATTAAGTGTGATTCTCCTGTGGCCTTGTCCCTGATCCCCGTTTGAGTTGTTAGCGTGGCCCGGGTCTCCTGTTTCTGCCTGGACCCATGAAGTCAGTATTTCACACAGAGTGGTCTGAGGACAAGGCCGATGTTACAAGGACAGTCTGGCATCCATGTTTGGCCAAGCGCAATAGACACAAGCCCTGTGGTACCAAGAACAATCAATCCACTCACAGCCTAAAACGGGAGACCACATCTGGTGCTTCCATCAAGAGACAAAGACAGGTAGGTGTACAGGAGGCAATCCAGTAAGGGGAACACTGGGCACAAAAGGGGTTCAGCACAGAAAAGCAGAAAGCAAAGATGACTCGGCACACAAAGGCAGATCACGGTCTCCCCATGCCTTTTTTATTTTGATCTGTGTATTCCACTGAGAAGACCCAATTAAGAATAAACAGGCTATAAAATCTGTTGACACTGGAGAAAAGAGAGGGAAGAATCAAATCACAACTTTGCCACCTTCCTCCAAGGGAAGAGCATCGGCCACTTCCTGCACCGTCTCGCTCCTCCTATCCTCAGGAAGGTTTCCGCAGCCCCTCTGCCACCCAAGTGCAAGTCTGTCTTTCCTGTCTTTCCTGTAACAGATGCACGTATGGCTTCCTGGGGTCCTTTGTGCCGGCTCCCTTCGATATGTTTCTACAAATCGTATTGGTGAAAAGATGGTTCATCGAGGTGAATTTTTAACTTTCTGGACACTCAACAAGGTTGTCTTCTGAAGGCAAGGGCATATGAAAGATCCCTGCTTGGTACGTTTGCTCCCAGACCAGTCCCGATCCTGACTGGCAGGGCAAACATGTGTGAGGTGTCTGCTGTGTGGCACAGTATGGTAGGTCCTAAAGACAATCCAAAGACATCTACCTGCAGGTCCTGGAGTCATGGAAAAAGTAGATGAAGTCAGGGATGGGCCATCCGGGTCAGCCTCTCCAGTTCCTGATAGAACCACCTGGGAGAAGTCAGGTGGATCAGGTGGTCTTCTCGTCATTGAAATGACCAACTACAAAGAAAGAGAGAGAGAGAGAGAGAGGAAGAGAGAGGGGGAGAGAGAGAGAGAGAATGAAAGAAAGAAAGAAAGAAAGAAAGAAAGAAAGAAAGAAAGAAAGAAAGAAAGGAAGGAAGGAGGGAGGGAAGGAAGGAAGGAAGGAAGAGAAAGAAAAGAAAAGAAGAAAGAAAGAAAGAAAGAAAGAAAGAAAGAAAGAAAGAAAGAAAGAAAGAAAGAAAGAAAGAAAGAAAGAAAGAAAGAAAGAAAAGACGGGAAGAAAGGGAGGGAGGGGAGAGGATGGAAGGAAGGAAAAGAAAAAAGAGAAAAGATGGAGAAAAGATAATTATTTTATTTTATTCTTTAAAGATTTTATTTATTCATTTGACACACAGAGAGAGATTACAAGTAGGCAGAGAGGTAGGCAGAGAGAGAGGAGGAAGCAGGTTCCCTGCCGAGCAGAGAGCCCGATGTGGGCCCCGATCCCAGGACCCTGGGATCATGACCTGAGCCGAAGGCAGCGACTTTAACCCACTGAGCCACCCAGGCCCCCAAGATAATTATTTTAAAATGAAGGTATTTTATAAACTGTATGGTATCATACCACTATAAAGTAACATTTGGTTAATTGGTTGGGCACTGTAGTAAAAAATATGTGAAAGGGTGACAATTGATTTGAACTTGGCCTTGACGGAATTAGTAGAAAAAGTCCTTGAGCCAGAACTCTCAATGATGAGCCTTCCCTGGTCTTGCTTAACAGAGCAGCGCTGGAGAGCCGACCCACAGACACAGAACTCTGCATGCCGCCTGAGTTACCAAACAGAAATTGATGGGTGACCTGCAACCAATCGATCAAACAGAATACTGCCTGCAGACAGAGAAAACCGAGAGCGTCTTCAAAACGTACCCACCCCCCGCCATTCATTACCCTATAAGTCACACACAGGGGAGTACAAGATTCACAGTTTATATTAAGCTATGATCAGTTTGTCATTCCCAGAAATCGCTAGGAAAACAAAAGAACAAAATTGATGAAATAAATAAATGAAATAACCCGAGTCACACGGTATTAGAAAGATACATCTTCATACGTGAGTCCTGAAAATTTATCACCCTTTCTGCATGTAGTAGTCCACATCACCATATATTATCTGTAGTTTAGTGTCGTGTCTTTGCAGGGTACCATGCTTGGAATGCATAAAACTTGTGTCCATGCTTTGACGGTAAGCTGCCTCCAATCCATGTTGGAAGTCGACGGGATATCAATCAAAAATCAATGAAATATGGAAGAGGCATCACACTGTGGTGTGGCTGAGTGAAGATGAGTGGTGCCAGTATCCCTGCTCCGTTTTAAAGATGAGGGAACTGAGCGCAACTTTGAGGCCAAATTGTCACCAGGATCGCTCTATCCCTGTTTAAGAGACAAAGTACCCGAGCTTTAATGATGAAACATAACATCGTCTATGCATTAACTTAATGAAGGTCTTTTTAAAATCTTCATGGTTTTTGTCCGTAAGCATCACAGATGTCATACCCATTTTAGGGATGAGGAGCTTGAGGCTTAGAGAAGTCAGGAGACTGGCCATATGAGTGTGGCTTAGCACAGGAGACATTTCTTCTCTGTAGTGTCTGGAGGCCAGAAGTCCCAAATCAAGGTGTCGGCAGGGTCAGGCTCCCCTGCCATCAGGGGTGGGGGGACCCTTTGCCTCTTGCCGCTCTGGGAGCCCCAGGCTCTCCCTGGTCTGCGGCTGCCTCACCCTGGGTCTGCCTTTGTCTTCACATGGCTACTGTGTCTGTCTCTGAACAGCTACCTGCTTAGATAACTTCTCAACATCATGGTGGATGGGGGGGCACCCTACTCCAGGGTGACCTCATCTCACCTTGACTAATTACATCTACAACATCCTCATGTTCAGCTACCATCACACTAGGAAGTATGGAGGGTTACAACTTCAACCTGTCTTTTGGGGGGAAACAGAATTCAACCCATAGCACTTCCTCTAGTTATCAGACAAAATAATGGCCTGTTGGGATCAGAAGTGCGATATACCACCTTATCCTTCTTACACCCTTTCCCCAGAAAAGGTATCTGGGACTAGGGACGTGGGCAAGAGATGGTGGGCATATCCACACGTTGTACAGTACTGAGCAACCACAGACCCGTGCAAGCAGCTTAGTCATCGTTCGGGCAAGGGAGTGACGACGTGAGCCAACAAGAGCGACAGTGGCTCTGATATCCACAGATGACGATTTCCTGGCCACGGACGCCAACAGAACAAATGGCCAACCCATTAGACAAGAAAAAGAAATAAGGATTAATAGAGACGTGTTGGTCCCTGATAAGTACTGTGTAGAGAACTAAGAGCGTCCATGAATGGGGTACATCTCCCGTCTCCTCGAGCAGGCAGTGTGGGCACAGCAAACGTGGATGGGCTCACTGAGGTCCTTTAGCAGGTGGCTTACATTGTCACAGTTTACAGGTGGAAGATCTCATGACTGTTCCGTCACAGAAGCCCCACCTCACCACAACCCCAGGATCATACCATGGTGGCCTCCATGTCGAGCCCCCTCTCTGCGCCAACGATGCCCACCCAAGCTTGTGCAGCCTTTGGGCTGAGGTCCAGTCCCACCATGCCACGTTCGACTGCGGAACCTGTGAATCTGCTCCAGGATCCTTGCTGGATGATATGTTTGGAAAATTAACAATTGAACTCAACATCACCTAACTCTGTGTGTCTTTTATGGAATGGAGATGAATCAGGACCCCAACTATGACCTGCTCTTCATCCACTGTCCCTCCTTTCATGATGTCTCTGGTCTCCTGCTTTCTCCATCCAAGGCTGGCCATGCCTCCTGCTCTAGTCTGTAGCCTTCTCCATCTCTTCTAAGATCTTGCCTTGCTGGTGGCCACCCACACAAATCCAATCCCTGGCTGTCCAGCAAATTGAGTTTGCATGTGTGTGCATATGCAACCTTCCAGAAATCATTGCCCCTGATGAGCACGACCCTCTGGATTAACCAGGTAAGGCTAATTAACAACAGGGTTAATGTCAGCTTGAAGAATCTAGGAAACATTACTGCCTTCGTAGGTATTCTCCATGATATAGGAATTAAGTAATATCCTGGGCCCCGACTGGCTCAGAGAGAGAGGCTCCCCACGATTTTATAAAAATCAAAATTCTAAGAAATTCTAAAGTCTGTCTTTTCCTACTCAACCTTCTCTCTGGCACAAGAGCTGGATGACCCCACTCACTCAAAGGCCTGGTGGGGCTTGGGGGGACTTGCTGAAAAGAGCTTGCCCTCCAAGGTCTCTTTTCTACATGCAAATCTGACCTCTTCGTGCCCCCTGTGGAAGCCCAGTACTCTCCCCACTGTGGGCTAGTTAGCAGTTAACATCTGAGGGCGTCTTTAACAGAGATATTCCAGATCAATTAGGATAGAAGGCAATGTTCAAAGAGAGCAGTATGCACGTCTGGACATTGAAAACCCAACTGACTCGAAGAAATTTCTAGCATCGAATGAGGAAGGAGTCAACAAAGGGTCTGCACCCTGGAATTTACCACAGGATGAGCTTACCATTGCTCTGTTTTCCCTCTCACTTCCCATCAAACTTCTCAAGGAAGGGGTCATGGCCGTCACCTCCCCTCCCCCCGCATTGGATGGGAGTCTCATTTCTGTTCTTATCAAACCGTCGGCACTGGTCACTTCCTCAAAACCCATCATTTACATGATAGTTCCACTGTCTCTGGCAGGAAACACTTTTCCAACCTCTAAAAACTCTGTCTTTGATTCAGGACAATATTAATTTTCATCTTGTCACTCACACCACTCTTTTTCCATTTCTCTCCCGATTTTTCCTTTCTCTCACCATTTAGACGTTGCATACACCAAGGACCTCTTCTCTTCTCACCTTACAGACCACAGTGTGAGACTTGGCAATTGTGGGATGAGCTATGCGGCCTTGGGCAACTGACTTAACCTCTCTCAGCCACCACATACCCCATGACAATGTGGAGATGATGTCAGGACCAATCTCAGTGGGCTACCATGTGGATCAAAAAGGCAAAGCCTGCGGAGCATGGGGTGAGCAGGGAGGGGATGTCATATGCCCTCTTGCATCTACCCTTTCCTTTATAGACTGTCCTCCCTCCCTGCCCTCGTCAGTTTGTGAGACTTCTCCTCATGCTTCATGTGTCCCCTCAGCCGCCGTTCCTCAGAGAGGTGGGGGTCTGTTTTCCCTCTTCCTCCTCCACGGCAGAGAGAAGTGCCCTTCACCCAAACCTCCACTTCCCCTTCACCCCTGTCTCCTGTAATGTGGTTATTTCTTGTTGATGAGCTCTTTTGCTTTATTCTCCTTGCTGGTCTCCCCTCATAGACTGTGAGATTCTTAAGGCCCAGAGATTCGATCTTGTCTGATCCGGTTTGCAGCCCAGAGTGATAGGAATCCCACACATTTCGAGTTTTGTGTTATTTCTCTATTGCTGCAGAAAAAATGATCCCCGCATTTAGCTGCAGGTATCAGTCAGCTCAGGCTTCCATAACAGAGTGCCGTAGACTGGGTGGCACAAACAACAGGCATTCACTGTCTCCCAGATCTGGAGGCCAAGTCCAAGATCAACGTGTGGGCAGGTGTGCTCTCACCGGAGGCCTCTCTCCTTGGCTTGTAGGCAGCGTCTTCTTCCTGTGTCCTTGCACGGCCTTCCTCTGCACACCCACAGCTCCGGTGTCCCTCCCCTCCCAAGGACATCAGTCCTCTCGCACCAGGGCCTCTGTCTTCTGACCTCATTTCCTTGATCACCTCCTAAAAGACCCCCTCTCCAAATACAGTCACATCAGGGTCAGGGCCTCAAGCTATGAATATGGGGTGGGGAACATAACTCCGTCTCGAACACACTCGAACAGCATTTGTTGCTCACGGTTCTGGTACCTCAGGAACCCGGGCCTGCTAGGCTGGCTCTGGCTCAGGCTCTTGGAGGCTGTGACCAAGATGTCATCATCCAGGGAAGCAGTCATCCTGAAGTCCACCGAGAAGCTCTCTGCTGGGCTCACTCTCAGGGAGTGGGATCAAGGGCCTTGGTTCCCTGCAGGCACGGGCTGGGGTGTCCTCAGGCTCTGTCCTCTAGACCCCTCCAGCTTCACCGGAGCAAGCCCGTCAGGAAGGAGAGAAGAGAGATGGGCAGCGCAGTGTCACCCCTCTGTCACGTGATCCCAAGAGTGGCCTGCCGCCCCCCCTCCTGCACCTGCTCTGCTCATTAGGAAGTGTGACCAAGTCCAGCCAGAGTCAGCATTGGGGGCTGGGGGCTACAGAAGGCCAGAATCCAAGGGCGGGGCCACGGGGGTCCATGTGGGAGAGCTGCACACAGCTGTCCACCCTCCAGCCGGCAGGGGCCGGGGGGAGGGGGCTACGCTGGGACATGAGCAGGTAAGGCTTGTAGGGCTGGACGAGGTGATCACAGGGATGACCACAACAAGGACAGCATCACTGTTTCCCCCATGGCTCTGTTGAAAGTGCACACAGTACTTTGTGAAAGATCATTTCTAAGAAATTGGACTTTTGGCAGAACATCTCACATCAGTGACAAGAGCCTGGGATAAAATGAAAAATCATGAGAGGGCTTGAACGTGCAGTACTCACACCTGGCTGAGGCGCCACTAGGCCGGTCCCTCCTTTCTCCTTGCAGGTGGCCAGGCCATGACCAGCACGCTTGAAGGCAGCTCTCAGGAAGGCCGGGAGCTCTCTGTGCCAGAGGGCCAGAGGTCAGCCTCTCCAGGTGAGATGAAAGTGACCAGCATGTCTGCTTCCGGAAGCCTTCACATCACTGGCTCTCCGTGAACCCAGAATTGTACATTCTACGGTCCGCTATGATACGTAGTTATTTTAAGTTATTAAACATTCGTTACTAAATATTTAATATTTGACAGCATTGTTTTTTCATGCAAACTAATTATGTGCAGGGCCTTTTATTGCCAAGAACTATAGGCTGGTAAAACTAATTAGCATGACAGTAACTGCCCCACATCTAAGGAGGGTTATGAAAGATCAGGATAAATATTTAATTTTAATGCTCTTCGGAAGCTTTTCCCGATTTTATAGGAAGCTCGATCCAGGGGCCTCAGAGGCTCCTTCACAGTAAATGAATGGCACAGAGCAAGTCACGAAGGCCAAGGGTCCGTTGGCCGAGTTTCTATCGGCACCTGTTATGGGTTGAATTGTGTCCCCTCAAAAGAGACCCAATGACTAACTCCCAAAACTCAAAAAGTGATCTTAGTGGAAGGTAGTGGAGTTTAGATGAGGTCACTGGGGTGCGGCCTAATCCAACAGGACTGATATTTGAAAGGGGGACATGTGGACCCACATGTCCACACCGGAGAGCACCACGGAGACCGCTGGCCAGTCCCCACATGCAGGCAGGTGGATGCGAGGAGGGCCAGGTTCCCCTCACAGCCTCAGGAAGAACCCCACCCGTCCTCACCCCTGCCTCAGACTTCAATCTTCCAGAACTGGGAGAGAATAAACTTCCGTGGTGTTGGGTCTGCCGTCCAGTCTGCGGTCCCCAGACCACAGACGTGATGCCTCCACTGATTAGTCAAAGCCCGAGGCTCTGGAATCGAGGACAGACTCATTTTGGATCAAGGTCTTTCCCCTCTGACTCCCTCTTGCTCCCAGACCCCAGCACGAACTGCCCTCTTGTGCTGTTTCGCTCCCGGAATTAAGGAGAGTAGCTCTCCCAGGATTTGGCCTCCAGATGGTCCCTTTTCACCACCTGGGGGCTGCAAAATTTTACCTTCAGCTTCTTACTTAGACTCTGAACATATTAAACAAAATTAGAAGGGCTCAAGCAAAGAGATTTAGAGCAACAGTAGGTCTTCCTGGCCATGCCCGAGGTGACGTAAGGATCCAGGGAAAGAGGAAAGCCCCTGGAGATGTTGTACCTAGGTCATGGGAGGCCAGCTGGACTGAAAAAGGAAGGAAGACAAGAAAATGCGAGGAAATGTGCACACCTCTTTATCTACTCCCCGGTAAGTGCATTCTCGCCACCTATGTTTGGCCAGATAGGATGCTAGGTATTGAGGGCAGGAAAAAAAGACAAATTCTCAGTTGAGTACTTCCGATCTGTTTTGCCTCCTGGATCATGATTTCCCAGCGGCTTTGGACGGAGAGCAGCTCCCCTGGGATGGGAAAGGGGTTGGGACCCCCTCCCTCTGGCCCCGGCTGCTCCAACCAGGGAGGCCATCAGCCTCTGCTGAAGAAGAAAGAGAGCCTTCCCAGTGTGATGCCGGGGCTAAGCCCGAGGAAACAAGCCCTTCCTACTAAACAATGACCTCCGCTCCCATCCACTTGGTGAGGTCCACCTGAAAATGCAATTTCCCATCCCCTTGGTCTGTTCTTTATTTTTTTTTAAAAGATTTTATTTATTTATTTGACAGAGAGAGAGCGATCACAAGTAGGCAGAGAGGCAGGCAGAGAGAGAGGAGGAAGCAGGCTCCCCGCTGAGCAGAGAGCCCGATGCGGGGCTCGATCCCAGGACCCTGAGATCATGACCTGAGCCAAAGGCAGAGGCTTTAACCCACTGAGCCACCCAGGCGCCACCCCCTTGGTCTGTTCTAAGCTTTGCTGTGAAGTGTTAATATCCCACCTTTAAATTCCAGTGCATATTAAAAGTCACCGTTACAAAGGAAGAGCCCCCTTCTCGTGCGCGCGCGCGCGCGTGTGTGTGTGTGTGTCCTTGCACACCCGTCCTGTTTACAAAAACTCTACAGACGAAGTCTCACAGCAAGAGGCAGGCTTATTTTTTAAAGATCACTAAAACGGCAGTAAGTCGCCAGAATGCTAACGTATAGCAAATACTCCCCCTCGCCCGCCCCAGTGACATCACCGAGCCCCTGGGCAGCGGGGAAAGCAGAGCCCGCTGGAAACATATGCTGCTCCTTCCTTTGTTCTGATTCCACTGCTGCCTGGTTTTGAATGGCCTTGGCCTGGTGTGTTATGTTATGTTCTCCTCTCCATCCGGGCAGCAGGGGATGTAAAAAGGTACAGAAAATGCTAGAATCTGCCAGTGGCCGCAGAGGCAGTGGCAAAAATAGAAAAATCCATTCAAAGCATGTGGGTCACAGTCTCGGCATCCCCAGACCAGAGTCGGCTGGAGGGAGGGGCGCAGGCAGAGCTCACTGGCCTTCCTCTCACGGTGCTTCTTGTTCAGTCTGTGGGCCCAGGGCCCAGAGCCCACCCTGCCCATGCCACCTCAGCTGCGAGGAGGGTCCCATCTCCTCCGGGCGCCTGAACACCAGACAGGAGCCTGCCCGGAAAGGTCCTCCCGGGACTCCCTGCTCCTCGCCAGACCCCGAGGGGAAAGCTCACATTTTTCCTTGTTCCTCCCGCCCCAGCTGGCATCCTGGCCATGAACAGCACTTGGTCCTGCCCAGTCGACTCTGCTGAAGTGACACCTCAGCCTGCAAGTCGGAGGCTCCCCCAGGACCCCTCTGTCCTCCCCTTAAGGAGGGACTTCCTGGACAAGAGTAAGCAGCAGCCATGCATGCAGGCACAGACGCGGGGGGCCCATGGGCTTGCCCCAAGGAAGGATGGCGTCCCGCCACGTACTCGGTACCCAGCTCATGGCCGTTCCTCCTGTCCACCTTCCCTTGACCCTGGGCGGCAGCCTTTCCCAGCTCCTGGGGCTGCTCTAGTAAGTCTCCACCTTCTCCCCAGTGTCCTCACCCCACTGTGTCCTGAAGAAGTAACCCCAACATGAGGGGAGCCGAGAGTGAAAGCAGTTCCCCTCCCTCCCCACCACGTTCAGTCTCCCAGCTCACGACAGCCCGCCCTACTCCCCGTGTCCTCTCCGTGTCGCTGGAAGAGAATGGAGGGCAGAACGCACCTGCGTGGAGCACCTGCCAGCCCGGTGCCGGGTGCCTCTCACGTGCCACAGAGGTTATTTCCCAGTCCTTGCCCAGACCGTGTCCCCCGCAGGCAGCTGGAGAGGAGTCCGTGCTGTGCCCAGAGCTGCTTTTCCTTCTTTCTCCGAAGCAGCAGGCGGTAGGGTCTCCACACCACCGCACCCTGTTCTTCTCCATGTCATCATTCCGCTCCTGCTCTCTGGGGTCACGGCACCTGGGAAGAGGCTCACCAACAGCTTCCCAGCCTCCGCCCCAGCGTCTGTGCGCGAAAGCCCAGGGGCTGGTCCAGGAAGGTGGGCACGTGGCTGCACGTGGAGGGGTGGAAGAGAACAAAAGGGTCACCCGGAAAGGCTCTCCTCTGCCCCGCGCTAAGTCCTCTACACACCCCCATTTTCCAGAACGTGAGTTACTCACACCCCACGTCCAGAAGAGGCTATCTGACTTGAAAGTCCTCTAAGAGTAGGGGTCAAATCTCTCTGTCTGTGGAATTCCTTTGCCAAACAAATAAATGCAGGGCTATCCTGTTGGTGGGCAGCAGCCTGAAGCCCTCTTCCCAGAAGGAAGGAAGGAAACCCTTCCTTCCCAGAGCATCTGTGGCCATCAACTATCTGAAAACGCCTCCCCTGGGCAGGAGGAACTAGAATCAGGTGTCCCCCAACCCTTGGGCTGGATGCCCGCTGGCAGGGCGTATGACTGTAGAATCAATATATGTCACTAGTGGTAGTGTACTTGTTAACTTACACTCCGATTTTACTAGGAAAAATATTTTATAAACAGTGTTTTATTGAGTCAGTCGTGGGCAGGGCAGTACCGAGCCTCTGTCCACGTGAACCACCCAACACTCCGACGTGACCGGAAAAGCGTCCAGTTTGATTCGAGTTTCTGTTTTTCAGCAAATATCTTGTATAAATTTAACCATTGTTTCTGGGTGGTATTGCCTTTTACATTTGGTACTGCTTTTCAAGCATTTACCGTATTACTTCAATATTATTCTACATATAAGTGCATATTATTGTGAGGTTTCCATAATCGTTAAATAGACAGCACCGTATTTGGCTGAATAGATAAATAATTGTGGATCCCCCCCCCTTTTTGTCTTATAGAGCCCTCCATTAACCATACTTCTTCATCAAGCTTCTTTTTCCGAAGGATGCATTCCCAGAAAAGTACTGGACCAAAAGACATCGTGACTTAATCACTATCTAGAAGATTCTGCCCATCCTACCCGACCAGAGGGTGAGAAGTCTATTTCACAGAACTATCACCTGTTTTATTAGCATTCAAAACATTTTGGCCATTTGACGAATGAAAAAAAAGTTATTGTGGTTCGTTTTCATTTATTCATCACACAAGCCTGAATATCATCTGAGATGTTTGCTCACCTATAGAATTTTCATTTTATGCATCATCTGTGCCTTCATTCCCACCCAGGTAGGAATCAAAGCATTTGTTAAAAATTGGTGAAAAGTCCTCTTTTTGTGATGTGTGGATGACTTCCCCTGTGCATCTCTGCCTCACGGCACACGTGTGTCTGCTCTGCGGCCCCCGTCACTGAACACCAGGGTTGTTGCCCCTGCCAACACAGTGACCCCCTTGCTCTAGCATCTTGGCACGGGAAGCTGGACCGATGAAAATGGAATGGGACCATCTTGGAGCAGGAACACTCCTTCTGAGGTCAAGGGTGTCCAGACTCATGGCACTGAGTCACAAGCACAGAACACACAAACTCCCCGGGGTTCAGTGGGGATCACGGTAGGGCGCCAGTGCCTCCTACTTCTAGTTCCCAGACAGCATAGCCTCTTCTCTGAACTTTCTTCCCTTCTCCCTTCATCTGCCATGGGCGTTCCCACATGTTGAGCTCAGCATGAGCCATGACTTTATCCGAGCATCCAAGAGTTCTCATGGCCTTCCCACCATTTCCCACTGTCCTGGCTAATGCCTTAAGTCTTATGTTCTGGAGTCCCCTAACAGCATGTTTGTTCCCTCCTCCCACTCAGTGTTTGGCCCCACGGTGATGAACACCCTTGGAGTCCAGCCCCACACAGTCTCCCGGCTTCCGTGGGAAATGTCGGCGAGGCCCCACGCAAAGTGCGTGTCCTCCCTGGGCACATGCTGCCCTCCCCGAGCTGGGCGATGCTCTGGTGGGAGGACAGGTGGGGAAAGGCTCTGAGCGGCTGTGCAGGGCATGTGTGCAATGCAGCGAACACCCCACAGTTCTGCAGCAAGGCAAGAGTGCTGCCCTGTAACAGGGACTCAGGGGCCACTTCCTCAGGTGCGGAGGGTGACAGGTGCTGACGGATTCAACATTTGCAAATTCACCGACCCAATTTTCAGGGCCCCCTGTTTTAAAATCAGAGTCCTGAGGGCAGTATAGCAAATTTACTGGAGTTGAGAAGAGTCCCCTCTGGGGCCCCCAACCCGACAAACAATGAAGAGCTATCTGATTCCTGATTCGCAGCTTCTTCTGCCCTCGGATGAAGAAGAGGGTGAACTCTCTCTTAGTCAGCTCAGCCTTAAACAACAAGCATTTATTTCTCCCTGTACTGGAAGCTGGGAAAGCCCAACACGAAGGGGACAGCAGGATCAGCTCCTGGTGAGAGCCCACCGCCCAGCTTGCAGATAGCTACCTTCTCCCTGTTTCCATGCTCGGTGTCTCTTCCTGCTGTTACAAGGGTACAAATCCCACCACGGCTCCACACCCAGGGCTTATTCTGAATCTAATCACCTCCCAGAGGCCCTACCTGTTAATACCCTCCCACTAGGAGTTCGGACTTCCACACGTGAACTTGGAGAAACACAAACATTCAGCCCATAACAGAGGCCCTCTGACTCCCACACTTGTCTTCTGTGAATCACTCTGGCCTTTCATTATTTCCCTCTAAAGCAGTGTCTCCATTTGGACACTGTTGACATTGAGACCTGATCACTGTTTGGGGGACTGCCCTTTGTACCCATAGGAGGTTTGGCAGCCCACCTGGACTCTACACACCAAACGTTAGTCAGAGCCGCTCTCCCCACCCCCCAGTCGTGACAACCCAAACATCTCTCATCACCACATATCCCTGGGGAGCAAACTATCCCCTTGATGAGATCCTTTACTTTAAAGTATGGATGGCCCTCAAAAAGAAACTCTGAATGCCACGGTCTTTATCACTGACTCTCTCTGGACCCTCTCCTCCTATGAGCTCCCAACCTGGTGATATGGCCTTCATGGCCAGCCTCCATGGCAAGATGATCTTCATGGCGGGATGGCCTCTGTGGTGGTACAGTTTTCATGGTGGGATGGCCTTCATGGTGGAATGGCCATCATGGTGGGACAGTCTTCATGGTGGGTCAGCCTCCATGAGAGGATGGCCTCCATGGTGGGACAGTCTTCATGGTGGGATAGCTTCCATGGCAGGTCAGCCTCTATGACAGGATGGCCTTCATGGTGGGACAGTCTTCATGGTGGGATGGCCTCCCTGGTGGGACGGTCTTCATGGTGGGATGGCCTCCATGGCAGGTCAGCCTCCATGATAGGATGGCCTCCATGGTGGGACAGTCTTCATGGTGGGATAGCCTCCATGGTGGGACAGTCTTCATGGTGGGATGGCCTCCATGGTGGGACAGTCTTCATGGTGGGATGGCTTCCATGGCGGGCCGCCCTTGCCCTCAGCTCTTATAGGTCAAGTTCCCAGGAAGCTGACTCAGAGAAACATGTGTGCACACTGAAAGTGTGTTGGGAAGGGCAGCCCTAGGGAGTCAGGAAGCAGGACTGTGCAGGAGCTGAATGGCAGCACGGCTGTGACACATGGCACTGAGCAGACACAGAACTGTGGGTCAGGATCTTCCTGACTGGTGCCGGGAATAAAGGCCAGAGGGCAGAATTTTCCTAGGTCTCCGACAGAGCTGCTTTGGACTAAATGTCTGTGTTCCCCCACATTCACATGTTGAAGTCCTAACCCTCAGTAGGATGGTGTGAGGAGGTGGGGCCTTGGGGAGGGGACTGGGTCCCAAAAGGAGCTCTCCTCTTGGTGCCCTTCAAAGGCAATCCCAGAGAGCTAGCTCATCGTCTTTCCTCCATGTGAGGACACACTGAAAAGTTGGCCAGAAAAGGGTCTGCTGGCCGGTCTCCTGATCTCAGACTTACTTTCAGTCTCCAGAAGTACGAGAAACAAACATTTGTTCTTTAAGCCCTGGTTGACCATCGACTGTAATCACTGTTACAGCAGCAAAGATGGACTAAGACAGAGGAGGCCACACAAAGGTCGAGCGTGGGCCAGAGCAGCCCGCTCCAGCGGCGGTGATTCCCAGAGGGAGGCTCAGGCCATGGCCGCCAGGACCCGGACATCTCCCGATGGCGGCGGGTCTGTTACAATAAAAGCCCCCCTTCAGATGCCCCCCACAGGCTGTCTTTCTCGCTAGCCTCTGGCCGCAGCAGGCGGGCCACGCTTCCTCACCTCGGGCTCTCCGCTACCAGCAGGACCTCTGGCCCTCGTCCAATTCAATTTATATTTGTTTCACGAAGGAGTGAATGAACCAATTAACACAGGGTTGTGGGTTTTTTTGTTGTTTTTTTTCCCCAAGCAAAATAAAACAACTCCTTACATATTTACCAAGGCCAATTATGAAAGATGAAAAACATGTTTTCTTCTTTTGTAAAGTCTCTCCCGAGCTCACAGGCACGCTTGGCATCCTTCCTTTCTGAAAGCGCTCGCTCTGTGCTTCTGCTAATTCCTGCAGGGACTGCGGCCACGTGGGAAGGTCTCCTCCATGCTGCTCTGTGCATTTCAGCGGTGTCTTGGGACAGATTCCTCTGGTACCATATGCCAGATGGAATTGTGAATTGGACTTAAAGGTACACCATGAACACATTATCTAATTAATTAACATTTAAAGGCTCTCGGAAGAAGAAATCACTGGGCAGACGAGGGGATATGAGACTATGTAAATGATTAAACTCCAGATTTGGGGAATTTAAGATATTTTAATGGGCACCCAAATTTATGTCCTGGCCGTATCTGCTCAAATGGGACCTTAGGCTTTTGGGACGTTATTAGCAGGTGCTGGATGTAAGCCCATTTTCCAGTTCAGGTCGGAAAACTTGAACGACTCAAAGTCAGTCCTTAAGAATGTATTTTTATTACTTATTAACAGTGGGCCTGTTCTGTGGTATCCAAAATTCGTCCTGTAGGAAAATGGAAACGTGATGATAATGAGCACTCTATGCTCAGCTGAGGAGCCCTGGAGAAAGGCACTCAAAGCCATCAACAGAGCCCAGAGAGTATCGATGGGGCTCACGGTGTTTCCTGCGTGGTTTCGCCCTTCGGAGTTGGATCTCACCAGAACAAGTCAGCAGGGCCCACCGGTAATGAAAACACACCTGTTAGGACCATAATGGGGGTGATGGAAGGGGCTCCGTTTGCAGCAGGAAAGCCTGTGTATTTGGGGCTCCGGGGTCCGGACACTCCGGGAGCCAGCTGTCCCCTCTCTGAATCTAGCTGCATTGTGACCTCAGCTTTTCACTGCGTAGCGTGTCCAGGAGAGCCAGGGGCGACTGGGACATGGCCACGTCCTCCGCTGTTCCTGGGATGAGCTCAGCGATGTCAGGTAACCTCCGAGTCTTCAAATGCACACGTGTATATACAAGTACTTGCTTCTTCCCGCTTCCCGGGCATGTGGTGTCAAGAGCTCTTCCCAGCACGTGCGGAAATACAGGGAGGATGCGAGGTCAGAGGGCCCGGGACAGGCTCCGGTACCGTCCTGTTCCTGCTGCATGCATCTCCCGAGTGCCTCGTGGTCCGCTCGCCGGCGGCTGCGGGGCGCAGATGGGATGCCGCGTAGGCGCTTCCTGCAGGAGCATCTGACCGACCGCGCTCCCCCCAGGGCCAGCTGGAACACCGCGCCCCGTATCCCCTGAAGGTAAAGAGAAGAACAAGCCCCATCGCTCTCCGGCTTTCAGCGCCGAGCCCCTGGCTCCGCGGTGGATGCCCGGGCGACTTCCCCGAACTGAGCTCTAGCCTCCGGCCCTCCTCCCAGACCTCAGAGTGCTCCCGCTCCCTGGAGCACCTGCAGAAATGGCTCACACGCTGTCGGAGTGTGCCGAACACAGAGGGCCCGGGGTGCCCACACGCTCACCAGCACGGGCGACATGGGGCTGATCCCTCCCCCTAAAGTCGGGAAAGGTCGGGAGGGGGATTCCTGCCGTCAGCTCAGCCGCAGACAACGCTCACGCTAACCAGCAATATAATCAGGCCAACACGATCTTAATGTCGCTTAGCCAAAGGAGGTGGCCCAACAGAAGGATCTGGATCACCTGTGAAGCAGGCATGACGCACCCCACTGACCAAGAAGAGGGAAGAGACCCTGGGGGCTCCTGCGGGTTCCAAGGCTGTGAAAGGGCTGTGTTGTTCCCGGTGGTTGAGATGCCGGCTCGGATAACAATGCGTCTTTGATACGGATGGTGATGCTGGTCTGGCTGTATCTTGTCTCTCCCTACAGCTGAAAACGACACCGCCTGTCACTTCCTGTCACTCAAGCCCCGCAGCCTTTGCCGGGGCCTGGCGCACGGGCCCAGCTCTGTTCCCCTCGGCACCTGCCGCCCTTGGGCCGGGCCGGCGCGGTAAACACCCCAGGAGCCTCCCTCCGGGGAGATTTGTTTTCATTTCCACTGGCTGCTGGACTATAAACAGAACATTAAAAAAAAAAAGTAAAAATCATACAAAATAAGCCATCAGGAATAAAACAACCTTTAAGGAGAGTGGTCCTTTGAAAGCTTTGCTCCTCGGGGTACATGCTATGATTTATACGTGTCGTTTTCATTTGCGGTCAGCAGTACTAGAGTCGTATAGAATACATTATAGCTTGAAGAAACATAAAACACCATCGGCTCTATTAATGCCCGTGCCCTAGCAGGAGAGATCAGACAGCGAGGAAGACACCCTGAAGTTTGCAAACCCACATCTCGTCCTGGGCCGATAGAATTCTGACATTCATTTTTATTTTTATTTGATTGTCCCTGAATAGCCTAACTTTAGAAATAGTGGTCCTTGAGAAAACTCAGGCCGTTGTTAATTGTTACTTGCACCCATGCTTTCAAAATATTTTACAAATGTTAAATGAGGATCTTAGGTGGAATTAGAATGTCAAATGTTAAATGCTTAAGGTTGAGAATGTAATTATTTTAAGAGACATCGATTTGATTTATACTTTACTTTCTCTGTATTTTAATATGCACGGGTGTGGGTATTTCTTTTTAGAAGAACCATAGCCGATTTCTACTGTGCTGGTAACTGGGAGGTAAGAGAATAAAGAGAGAAAGAACAATGACAAGTAGAGTAACCGTCATGGTTGTGGGTTGGGTTTTGTCCCCAGTGTGATAGGTCCGAGTCCCAACCCCCTGTGTGTGTAGCCTTATTTGGGTAGGGTCTTTGCAGATGTAATGCAGTTAAGATGAGATCACAAGGTACACCCTAACCCGGTGATTGGTGTCCTTGTAAGAAGAGAGAAAAGACATTGTGCCAGAGGCTGCTGGCCACACTGGGGATTAAGAGAAAGACCCAGAACCGATTCTCCCTTAGAGCCTCTGGGGACATGGCTCTGCTGACACAGGTTGCAGAGTTCTGGCCTCCAGGATCTACTTCTGTTGTTTTAAGTGACCCGGTTTGCAGTCATCTGTCACAGCAGCCCTAGGAAACCAGCACCGAGGAATCCGAGAGTGGCAATATTGGGCCATGTCCACAGGATCCCGCTCCAGGAAGCCCTGTTGTACCCTCCAGCCCAGAGCTCCAACAGTTCTTCAGAAATGCAAATTGTTTTATCGAGGTTCCCAGAGATAATTGTTTCTAACTTAGTGTGTTACCAGCAAAACAGAACCCGAACTGAGGATGTGCAGAAGGGTGGTAGTTAATAGGGGGAGCGATCAACAGGGGGGGCGTTGAGACGGGGAAGGGAGGATGGTCAATAGTGCAGCTGAGTGCTGTGGGCAACGGGCACAGTCCTGCTGGGAAGCCGCAGGCAGTCAGCCCCCTGCAGGGGACCTGGGCGCTCTGCCTCCCTTGTGGTCTGCCCTCTGTGGGTCTAGCATACTCCTTCACACACAGACTGTTCTCAGACAGACAGACGGGGGGCCTGGCGCACGGCGGCAGGTGGCGCTCGGGGAGGCTGAGGGCGTGAGGCTGGAGGTGCTTCCCTTCCCATCAGCAAATCTGCATGCTACCCACCATGCAGGCAGCAAGCGTAATCCTTAGTGAATTAGAGGGTGGTGTGGACAGTAATAATGGGGGGGGGGCGGTGTGGAGGGTGAGGGTTCATGTAATTCCAAATGATTTTCTAAGAGGAGAAAGTTAAGCAAAGAAAGCTGAGAATATTCAGAAGTGATGGAATCAGTATTGACAAAAGGATCTATTACAAAATATAGATGTTTTCAACGATTCTTTCAGAATTATTTATAGATCCCATAGCCGCAAATTCATCTATTCATCAAAATGTATTTTTAACCCCCCAAAATCAATACTCACGGTACTTTCTCTGTCATGCACGGGGCTGCCCAGGATGGCCCCGAATTTACATGACCCGCTGTGCATGCTCCCCGTCCCTGCGTCGGTGCCCAGATGGTGACAAGGGTCAGCTCTGTGGTATTTTGTGCCATGCATGGATAATTTCACTGTTTAAAACAGCCCCGCGGGCCGTGCTACAGAGCCATGGAGCTGTGCCTGAGAGCGGGAAGGTGGGGTGAGTCTCGGGGTGATCAGCTTCGCTCCTGCCATACGTCTTCAGAGACACATGTAAGACAGAAGTATGCATTGGTGGGTCGGGGAATACGTTGTAACCAGAGCTTGGAGGAACCCGACCCTGTCTCTTCACTAGGAACAATGGCTCAGCATTTGCGCATTCTGTGTTCACGGTGACTTTATGGAATATAATCCCTACTTGTGATGAGCATCCACTGTGCCGTGACAAGTTTTCAGCATGACACTTTGAGCAAGCTGCCTTTGTCCAAAAGACAGTTATAATCAGCCAGTCAGTAAAGAGAACGCTACCCCAAAAATCATTACCCCATGTTTATTTTTGTGGCACCATTGACTTTAGGTTCAGCAAAGGATGGTAATAATCTTTTCCCATTTTGCTTAACCTCCAGATTAATGAACTGGGATTGAAAATAAATAAGTGTACACATATGTAAATAACGTTACACCCTTTTGTTTTGAGCACAAGGAAAAATAGGTTAAAGTCAAGTCGTGAGTTAATGTATTCCAATTAAGAAAACTGGAAAAACAATCCGAAAGCATTTGATCCAGTAGTTGTTTCTGGAGATCATTACTTAAGAAAGCTAGACTGGTAAACAGAGGCAGAGAGATTCAGAAAGGAATTACTGCAAAAAGTTAATGACAAAAAGAGGATTATGGACTTTTAAGACCAAGGCTGTATTTAATTACAGATTTCAAGTGTCTTATTTTAGCTTGAACCCCCATTTTCCCTCAAGGCAAAGTATTGGTGTTTACTTGTCTTAATTGCTGGTTTTAGCAACTCTTCAGGGAATGAAGGAAACCCTGTCAGCTCCCAGCTCCAAGGAGGCTCCCGTGTGTTCGCGTGGTTATGTCTACCCAACGCCGCCTCTGGCCACACACTTTCTAGGTTTCATCTAGTTAGAGAACTTAAAAGCAGAGACTTTATTGCTTTCATTCCCCAAGTTGAGAGAGACAGAGTTTTATTGTCTCAAAGAGTGTGTTTTCTTATAGACTTACCGGGGAGAACATTCACATTGTTTGGAGGGTCTCAAGATGCTTAAGAGTTTTGGGGTTTTTGAGATTCAGGCTCCGCAGCCGGTTTTGTTTCTGTTTTTGTTTTTGTTGTTGCTGTTATGTCTAAAATATTCATGAAGATTTCCTCTCCAGAAGGCACTGCACGTTCGTGTGGGGTCCCAGATTGCTTGGGTGTCTGTGTTAAGGGATACGTGTGGGTTTTCAAGGATGCCCCTGTGAGCGGAAGAATGCGGCCTTTGTTACGGCTTCCCTCTGTAAATTGAAACCTGTCCAGTGCCTGGAAGAGGAGCCCGACTGCCCACATACTGTCCTGTCTTCTGCACCCAAATGCTCCCTGCACCTGACTGCAACTCCAGCCCCCTGCAGGACCTTTCCCCACTTTGAGCCAAAGTTATCCCGACACAGGCTTGCATTTTCCTGGTCCGGACGATGCAAGGCAGATAGACTGGGTTGAGTTGAACAACTTCCTGATGCTGCAAAACATTGGGGCGTCACCGTGCCCTGCAGTGAAGAGCTGTGACAATGTAAATTGCTTAGTGCTTCCGTGGGCAAGGAAGAAGAGACACCAAGTGTTCGGCGAAGGTTGCCACGAGTGGAGACCTGGTTAACACATCCATGAGAAAAGAGAAATCCAAGAAAGAAGGCAAGGAACAGAAGAGCTGGAAGAGATTCTGATGCGTAGCCTGGACTCTGACTCCCACGGCTACTGTGGACTCAGATTTCATGGAAATGTTTTAATGAGCAACTGTGGGGACTTCAATCAGCTATAACAGGGTATTTTGTAAGGTCCTTACAGAATAGATGAAATTTTAAAATAAAACCTTATTTTTAAAGATTTATTTTAAAATAAATAAAAATATTTTAAAGATTTATTTATTTTAGCGGGGAAGGGACAGAAGGAAAGGGAGAGAGAGACTAAAAAGCAGACTTCCCATTGAGCATGGAGCCCAAGGAGGGGCTCCATCCCAGGATCATGACTGGAGCATAAATCAAGAGTCAGATGCTCAACCGACTGAGCCACCCACCCAGGCAACCCTAAAATAAAACATTTTGACAAACATCTTTCCCAACCAATATTATTTGTAAACAGCAGCCTTGTGCCTGGCACTCTGCTTAGTGCAAGAGATACAGAGATGGGAAGACATTGCTCCTTCTGACAGTGATGAGGCTTTGGCTCAGAGAAGAGGATCAGGGACATGTCCAACAGCCATAGCTGGAGGTCCCTGATGAACAAACTGGTGTCAGTATGGAGGGATGTGTGCAGTCTTCCAGCATTTGTATCAATGACTCAGTGAAAGATGGAAGACATTTCATCAAATCTGCTAGTCCCAAAGTAATGGCAGCAACAATGGATGTCAGGGTCAGAATCCAAAAAAACTTTTACATGTCTCTCAGGCTAAAGCTGCAGTTTAGTAGGAGTGGGTGTGATGCCAAGTCCCCAGCAAGAAGGCCTGGGAGGGTGTCCAGCAGCTACCAGATGGGGACAGGCACCATTGGCTCTCCTGGCTCCTTAGCCTGTGGGTCTGCACTGCTCTGCTCTGCTCCATCCCTAACCTGGACATGACCTGCCACCCCCTGCCGCTGGGGCCCCCGCTGGGGTGCAGGACTTGGCTGTCCGAAAACAGGGGGAAGTGGATGGAGAAGGACTAGTGCAGGGACGGGAAGAGACAGGTGCACTCAGAAGACAAACAGGAAGATGGGAAGTTAGACTAGGCACGCATTATTCAGCTCTGAGGTCTAACTTAGATATGTGGGAGCTCCAGGCGTGGAGAAAATACAAAATAAATCAAACCAGCACAACTATAGGGAGAACCTCTGGGCCTCCTCAGCACTCCAAATATGGAAATGTCTGTTCTCAGCGCTAGTGAATTTGGGACTCCGGGGTTAAGATAAGAAGTTTGGATAATTAGCAAGGAACCGCGGGCCGGGATCTGAGCCTCAGCTGTTGCTCGCAGTGTTGCATCCTCGGAGCCGGTCCTTGCACAGAGTGGACCTGGGAGCTTTCTGTGTACTCCCTGACCAGGGCCTCCCAGGTGCCCAGTTGGCTCCTGATCCATTTCTGCCATGCAGCTTCTTCGGGGACGCCGTGCAACCATCCGTGATCCTGGCACTAACACCGTGAGTGTTCTCAAAGGCAGAATGAATGGTCATGTTTTCTCCCTGTCCTCACAAAATCAACTTTGCAAAGACTCTGTACGTTCTAACCTCCCATGTTGGAGAGATCCTCCAGATTAATGGCATTTGTCAGCACCTGAGAGTGTTGGATGACATAACAAGGATCTGATCCCTTGTGTAGCCACTTCTCCTCTCCTGAACTTATATTCTCTGGGCCAGATTGCTCCAAAACCGTTCCTCTGTTTTCGATTTAATTGGATCCAGAGGTATGTTACAGGGGATTTCATAAAACTGAAACTTCTCTCAGTCTGCCGTTTTCTAGTTCATAGCGGAGAGTGTTGTGTCCCTAATACAGTTTCCTAGGTGTTTCCTGAGAGTCTGAGAATACCAGCAGATGCTGCCGTGATAAGGGAAAGAGCACAGTGTGAAACTGAAGGAGGCATAGTCTAGTTTGTAGGGAAATCCAGCCCCAAAAAGCACACCCCTGCACATCCCCTCTATGGCACAGGGCAGACCCAGAGCATTTCTCAAAGGCCAGCTCTTAGCTTCCCACCACCTCCCACCCCCAAAGTGGCTCTGTCCATCCTTGAAGGGGCTGGTCCTGTGGGTACTGCTCCTGTGGCCAGAGGAATGTGCATCTCTTGACTGCGGTTCCACTGGGGGAAGAGCTCACCTGTGCTGTGTCCCGCATTCCTCCCTGGCCCAGCAAGATGGGAAAGATGGGCAGGAGGATGAAAGTGAGGAAGTGGGAGCTGCGTCGCTGGCAGCTTCCGTGCCCCCCCTTCACGGAGACGATGGCTTCTCTGACGTTGCCGTTCTGTACTATGGAGAGCAATGTTGCTGGTGGCGGGACTCACGGTAAGCGCAGTGGATGACTGGTTGTCTTTCCCAAACGTCCCAGCAAATAAAGAGACACAGAAAGCTGAGCTGTCTTTGCCCACAGTGGGGTCTGAAGGGCAGTGCGTGGAGGCATCTCAGGGGAGCACCAGGACGCTTTGGGGTGACAGGTGTGTGCATCCCCTTTGCACTGGTGGGTTGTGGGTGTGCACCTATGCCAGACTTGGAAACTGCACACTTTATATATGAGCCCTTTATTATTGCTAATCAGCCCTCAATAAAACTGCTAAAATTAAATCTACAGATTTTCTTCTCCTAGAATGAGTTGAGTTTTGATATGCACTTTGGTGAATACGTCACCAAATATGCAAAATATTTTCCCGAATCCAAAATCTTGCCAGTGTTCTCTGATCACTTAATTATCAGATTAGAGTAAATTTCCCAGTACTTAACCTTGTACCCTATCAGGCTTTATAAATCACTTAACCCTTTTCTTCTTCCTTGTCACAACATAAGCTTGATTCAGGGTTCAGGGATATAGTCTCAGTTTTGCTTCACTCACTTAGGTGCTTTTTTATAAGCATAAAGTGGGATAAAATGATCTAAATATTTTTGTTTTTGTTTTCCTTATGAAGAACTATCTAATTTCCTACTGTTTGGTTTCCCATGTGGAGGTTTATTTTGTTATGCTGCATCTACACCAAGTTTACTCATTCCTATATTAAGCCCAGTAGTCCCTACTTTAAAGGAAGAGAGGAAGATGGGGTGCCTGGGTGGCTCAGTGGGTTAAAGCCTCTGCCTTCGGCTCAGGTCATGATCTCAGGGTCCTGGGATCGAGCCCCACATCAGGGAGTCTGCTTCCTCCTCTCCCTCTGCCTGCCTCTCCACCTACTTGTGATTTCTCTCTGTGTCAAATAAATAAATAAAATCTTTAAAAAAATAAAAAAAAATAAAGGAAGAGAGGAAGAGAAGGAAGATGATGTTGTCAGCCATTTACTAAGCCAGGGATTCTATGTGTGGCTCCAAATCTGTTCTCTGCACAGAGGTGCTCATGACGTTTCAAAATGTGAGTACATCAGGCAGACACCCCGAAGACTGACCAAAACTGGGCAGTCAGGACAGTGAACAATGATCTTTCCTACTTTTCACAGGGAATTTGGATAAAACCAGAACAGGATTAGAAGCAAATATCCAATTGATCAAGGGCTCCAATCACTCAGCTTGCTTATTTAAGCAGATATCCAAATAATCAACTGATTTTCAGCCCTTCAACAAGGCAAAGCTGGTCAAAGTAGAACATCTTTTATTATAAAAATTCCCTTTTAAAAAATACTACATCTAGAAAATGTTCCAAGTCTTCAGCCCAGCATTTCACTCCTGGGAGTCGGTCTTCATGCTGCAATCAGAAACACATCTGAGGATTTATATCAAAGATGTAACTGTTATAATTTTATTGTCATGATATCTGCAATAATTCATGGTAAGTGGAAGTATTGGCATTATTTACGTTAATGAAAATTGGAAAGACCCAATTTTTGAGCTCTATACACCTGCTTATTGATACATCCATCTTATAAAATGTGCAGATGTTAAAAACACATTTATTAAGAATTTTTAGTGATATGGAAAAGAATCTACAGTAAAATGTTTAAAAAGCTACAATAAAAATTAGTGCTGTTGGTGCAGAATGAGATGAATGAATCAGCCAATGCCAGTTCCCTACACATGACGGCACGTGATGCACAGTGTACAGCAGGGCTCAGCATCGCCTCGGTGAGCACACCCCCGGACACCGGACAAAACCCAGGACGCGGTGCCTCCAGAATCGGGTTCCAGGGAATATCATTTTTACATCGCTATGCATCTTCTAAATTGCATGCAGTGACTTTCTGACATACTTAGAACAGAATTATTTACAGAAAGGAGAGAACCGGCAACCCCATAGTCACACCTTCTGTAAAAACCAGCAGAGATTAAATTCTGGTATTTACAAAATGAGATGGAGGACTGAAGTCGGCGAGCAGTAAAAAGAAAACCTGTAGTATAGCCTCCAAACTGATCTTTTGTTTTAGAAGTAGTTGTTATTGGTTTTATGGAATGACTTAATCATTTTGATAATTTTTGAGTGATTTCCATCTGCTGACCAATAACTGGGTGTTTCATGGTTAAGAGAGCTTTTGCCTCTCCAAAATGTATTTACCAGGAGTGTGTATGTGTGTGTGTGTAAGAGAGAGAGCCAGCGAGCATAGGCACACCTGTGCGTTTTCTTTAAAAATCACGTATTTTGCCTTGTCCAGGTTTTTACGACAAATGGATTGGCCATGGGCTGTAAACAATCCTATTTAAGTGGAAACTCAAGGGACCTGCAGGGAAGAGGTGATTCCCCCACACCTCTCCGGCCACCTGCTGCTGTGATGTTCAGCCCTCCGACCTCTGAGCTCTCGATGTGAACTTGGACAGCTCAATCACATCCTTGGGCTGCCATGCACCTGCCCTGGGCTTGTGGGCTCTTCCCACCCCTGGACAAACGAGGCGGTGAGAATGGTACCGTTCACACCGCCCAATGAGCTCTTACAGTCAGGAATAACCTGAAGTCCTTTAAGCACCATTGTTTTCAGCAGCCTCCGTAACTGTCACCTACGTGCATTCCTGTTTTCACTTGTCACACAGGCCCTGCTGACGTGGGCGCCTCGTGGCCTTCTGAGCGTGGCCCTGTCTTGCCCCAGGCTTCTGAGCAGCCGTGGAATGCTTCCCGCTGAAATGAGGGCACGGCTGGGGAACAGCGTTGCTAAGCACAGAACATTTGCTGCTCTGCCTGTAACCAATTCCCAGAATGCGTGTGGATTTGCTTTTCTGTTTCTGGACTCACTTCCTGATACTTATAAAGAGCATCAAAACAATTGATAAACCACCCATAATAAGTAACCAGACATCGTGAAATCATTTGTTACTCAAACCAACGTTATGACAAAGGAGAAAAAAACCACTGGCCTCCTACAGTTATTGCTACATGATTACAAAAGAGCAGTGGGTTAAAGTTGTATTTTAGTTTTCTTCAGAAACTCTATTTGCCAGGGAACATAGGTTGCACCATTCCTGTTGCTCATACTGATAACTCCATATTATGGGCTGTTTTCATAGGCAAATGAATTTGCAAAATCAGACCTAGTCTTGCAGATTATGCTGCCTTAGTTACAAATATCAACAAAGTCAGCAAATAAACAAGTCTCAAAGGAGCTTTCTAGCAAGTTCTGCTAGCATCACTGGATTCCTCTGGGAAGGATTATACAACCATTGTTTATTCACTCATCTGTTAACTAGATCAGTAAATACTAGATCAGTACTGCAAACCTACTGTGAGCAAGTCTCTTTTAAGGAACTATGCTGGGTGGGGGAGAGGGTACAGAGAGACATAAAAAAAAAATACAGCCAGGATTGTAGTAGAGGAGGTAGCTTATATGCACAGAAAGCTAAAAAATAAAATTCCCAGCTCAGGGAAACCCAGGTAAAGCCAGAAACCCCCTCCTCTCCCCGACCCTCCATATTCCATCCCACGCCTGACGTTTGCTCCTCGCCCTCCTCCTCTAGGGAGCAAATGGCACCATGCCAGCCTCCTAGGTGGCCACTCAGGACCCACCCTCGTTCCCCTCTGCAAAATTGTCCCTCCTGCAATAAGCCCTGATCCCATCATTGAAATGTATGCATAAAACCTTAAATAACTTCCCGTTTCATTTTAGACTAAAGGCTGAAATTTTCACCATGGCCCACACTGTCATGGATGTTGACATGGACAGCTGGCCCATCCATCTGTCCAGGCACATGCTGAGTCACAGTTCCTCTTGTACTCTGCTAAAGGGCACGGTCTTTGGATCTCTGAATGTGCTGCCTCATCTCCTGTTCTAGAATCTTCTTAATACTGGGCCCCCCCACCTGGAATACTCTCCTTCCATGATGTACTAACCTCCAATTCTTCCTGATGACCTCAACTTCAAGTCTAGTACCCCCTCCCCTAAAACACTAGGCTGGATTAGATCGTAGGTTCATAGATCCTGCATTTTTGGGTTATTAGCACTTATTTTAATTAGCCACAATTGTGTGTGACAGAAGAGAGGAAACACTAATGACTTAAAACAAGTATATACCTTCTTACTTGAAAAGTATGGCGCTGATTAGAGCCAAATGAAGCTCTGAAGCTTTCAGGGACCCAGGGTCTTTCTAGAACCTTACCCTAATCAGGCTCAACGTTTTGCCTGTGCCTTATTGTCCATGAAGGCCGTACAAACTCCCAGGTCAAAACTGTGTTCCAAGCAGCATAACGAGGAAATAGGAAAAGACAACTCACTTCCTTTAAGAATACATTCCATAAACTGTACTTCAACCTACAAACCATTGGCTAGAAGTTATTCATATGCCACACCTAGCTGCAAAGAAGCCTAAAAACTTAGTCAATAATGGATGGTCATTGCCCAGCTAATAATAGGGTATAAAAGGAATAAAGCTGCTGACATTATCTTCTTGGCCATAGCCCATTTTCTAGGTTGTAAACTTCATGAAGACAAGATCAGATCAGTTTACTCACTGCTGTATTCCTGGAGCCAACCTGACATACTACCAGTACATTGTAGATGATTTGTAAATAGTGTTGAATGGGTGGATGGATGAAGAGAGTGGATGGATGGGTGTGGGAAAGAATGGATGGGTGGATGGATGGATGTGGGAGAGAATGGATGAGTGGATGGAGAGAGTGGATGGATGGATGGATGGATGGTTGGAGAAATTGGATGGATGGATGGCTGGCTGGATGGACGGATGGATGAAAGTTCTATGGTTGTCCAGAGATAGAACTCACACCTTTCAGTTTGGAGGGGGGAAAGGGAAGTGATTGGGAAGTGTCATCTTGAAGGTATGATTTGAACTGGGAAAAAAGACAGGCATAAAGTCATCTTAGAGCACGCAGGTCACAGATCAGAATCGTCCCTCTCGGACCTCCACGATGCGGCATCCTCCTAAACACCGCACAGCTGGTCTCGCTTCACACTTCAGTAAGAAGACAGAAGGGACAGAAGAGGAGCTCACTGCCGCCAACCCTGCCAGTCACACAGTGCAGTGTCCCCATCTCTCTGCTTCCTCCTCGCTTTCAAGGAATGAGGCGTCCTTTTCCCTACGGATGGCCCCACGGGATCTGCTGCACCACCTCCTCCCCTTCTCACACTCCCCCTGCTGCATGTCACTTTCTCCACACTGGCTCATTGCCATCTGAGAACACATGTGTTCTGGCTTCTTTTATTAAAAAAGAGAGACCTCTTTTGATTGATTTCCACCCAATAAAATCGTCAGGTCTTTGCTCCCTTAGAGGACAAAGCTTCCTGAAAGGATGCGAGCCATTGTCTTCACTTCTTGGCCTCTGCCCCCCGCCAAGACTCTCTCCCCTCCCTCTGGCTTCTGGCTTCTTCCCAGAGGGGGTCCTCTCTCGGGGGTCTGCTCTCAGGGGACCGCTGGTGGCCATGTTGTCAGCCCTGAGGTCTCACTTCTCCCAATTCTTCAGGCTTCCCATCACGCAGAAATACTCTTTATCTCTTGAACAGGTCTTCTCGTGGCTTCTTCCAAGGCCCCACCCATGTTTGCCCCACATTCCAGGCCCCCTAGTTGGGGCTGAAGGTGCCCAGTCCAGGTGGGATTCCTTCACCCTCCTTTCTCTCCAGATGATCCCATTCTGCCCAATGACTCTGAACAATTTGTCTACCAAGGGTTCTCTGGCACTGTTCTGGGATTTTATTCATGACAAGAAAAGGTGCGTCTAAATTAAATGCCTACTGAATCAGTCTTTCCCCGGGACGAAGATACCTAGAAGACGAATATAAAATCTGAGAGAAGTCAGGACTTTTTGGGTAAAGAGACTGTAGTAATTTTCATTTTGATGCTTTTGCTCTCCAGCGTGAAAGGAGGGACTACTGGTAATGACCACAGCCCAACAGGTACAGAACCAGGACCGCTCTGGGCACGACGGAAAGTTCGGGCAGAGAAACGGAAAACTGCGTGCGTAGAGAAAAGAAAGAAGAGGATATGGTGAAACATCCTGAAATAATGTTACAGCGAAGGAGCTCGTGGACAAACAGTATGTAGCCGACTAAAACACACTGAGAAAAAGATGCTCTGAAAACATAAATGAAACCAAGGAAAAGGCCAGCACTGAGAACTGTAAACATCTTTGCAAATAGACCGTGCTGTGAACACAAGACAGAAGAACAAACAAACAGCCAGTCGCGTGGGTTCTCAGAGGAACAAGAACAGGTTCCGAGGAACTCACTGAATGAACCCCGAGCGTCGGTCTCGGGTGAAGGACTCACACACACAGATTAAGAACAGGGTGGGCTGGGAGGTCGCTCGGCCTCACGGTGGAATATTCCTTCCAGACGTGAACCCTCAGTTCACCTTGAGACAATATTCAGCAGCCATTTGTTTCCTGATTATTCACTGAAGTCAACTCGCATATAAAACTACAGACCGCTTACAAAGATATGGATCATAGCCGACGGGAGGGGAAGTCACATAAACAAGGACTCGATGATTAATGGTAGGAAATTGCCAAGCAAAGATAGAGGTCACACAGCATCCTGCATAAAGCTAAGATGGGTAGATGAGTGATAGTTTCATCCTGCGTCCTCGGCTCTATTGATTTTCCTACTCCTTAACCATGAAAACTGAAGGAAGGCCCAGGGAAGGACTCCACAGACTTTTTTCCTCATCTTTGGTTTGAGCGAAACCCATTAGGGCACATTCTTCTTGAAACACCCGGGAGCGCGTGGTCCCTCTGCGGGATCACAAAAGGGAAGTTAGGCCTGCCTCGCTTCCTTTGTGCTTCGGAAAAGGGCGGTCATTTGAACTCCTCTGAAATGGGATTTCTGGAGAAAGCTCTGGGAGTGCGCGCCAGGGAAAGGGGGGCGGCGCGCTGCGGTGGGAACCCAGCAAACCTCACTCCCGGAGCCCTCCGCCGGCTCAGGTCAGCACGGGACACGGCCCTTCCCGAGTGCTTTCAGGAAAATGGCAATTTTCTCCCACAGATAACGTGACATTCAATTTCACCCAATGCCCACACCTGGCCTTTGAAGGTCAAAGAAGTGGCTGTGTGTTTTATTTTATTAATGGTGACAGAAGAACGTCAGGAATGTGGGAGAATGCTATTGTGTCTGCTCTGTGATGTGCACCATGATTTAGAGGAGCCTCAGGAAAAATGTCAAATGGAAGGTATTTAATGCAAGGCAAAGCGGAGATAATCTCCGTTTAGCGGAATTGTCTTAATCGTATTATACACCCTGGTCAACCAACAATATTAGGGTTGCTATTTTACTTCCCAAATTTAAGCCTGAACTAAATTTCTTGGAAATATTCCTCTGAAATGACTGAAACATGAAACTATTAGGCCACTTCATGTTTCTAAATGTATTCGATTATTTTCATTCTTATTGTGCTATTTCCTAAAGGCTTTAAAATTAATAAACATAATTCTGAGAAAATAAATGTCATCAACACATAGGCAAGTTAGAGCTCAACACGAGGTGTTAAGGATAACAGAGCCTTTCCATGGTTTTTCTGCTGTTTCCTGAATTTCTGCACAGCGCGTGCTCTGGGAAGCCCCATCCCGCTTGACTCTGCCAGGCCTTCTCGCATTACTCAGCAAAGAGGCAGAGAATGGCCTCCCGTCATCCCAAGCAGCCCTGCAGAATCGCATGCTAATTAGAAGGGGAGCCTTGGAGCAGAGGCAAGCAGGAAATGACACTGAGGACCAAGACTTTGGCCACTGAGTACCAAGCAAGTGCCCTAGACACTGCACCCCGGTTTCCCGACTCATAAAGAGAAGGGTTGCACTAGACCTTCAAGGTTCTTTGCAAAATGAAAACCCATCATTGCTTAGTGCCTTCTGCTGATTGCTAGAAAGTACTTTTTTCTAGAAAAGATTGACAAACGGACAATGCACGAGCCTGGTATCTTCATATACTGAGGCAAGATCAAACCTAAGGCCGTAATACCAGTAAACCAAATACATAGTCATAGTTTTGAGACCTGTAGAAAATGGGAATATACAACCTGCTTTTTCACCTGTCATGCTGACCCTTCTCTAAACTGATTCCAAATTCTTGGTGCTGCCGGGGATTCCACGATTATATAGAACAGGCAAGGAAAATTCTCACCATTATTAAAGAAATAAGATGAACCTTGATAGGGATAATAAATAAAATAAGAGATCTGTAATTAATTTATTTAAACATAACTTTACAAGCTTGAACATACCTCGTTTTCCAATATCCACATCACTTTTCTTCTACAGGAATAGCAGATAATGAGCTATTTTGAATTTGTTCTCTTTACTTTTCTTCTCTAAATGAATTATCCTTGGAAACATTATTAAGTACCTTTGAAAGTATAATCTCAGTAGCAGCAGTATAATTCATTATAATTAAAAAATTCAAGTACTTGTTATTTCTATATTTTTACTAAAATAACTAGCACTGCAACAAATATCCTTCTAATAACTCTTTGCTTCAAGATTATTTATAAGATAAATTACTACTATTTTTTTAATTCCTGTTTTTAGACCCTGATCAGATTGCAAGTTCTTCAGGTTGGGAACTCTATCTCATATCACAACGGTATCATATAATATTTGTATTATCTGATCAGGGATACATTGTAGTTTGTAATGAGTGCCTCTCAGGAAAGTGCCTGTCAGAACCGGGACATTACAAATTGAGATTTATTTTAGCAAGTCCAGCTATGAAATAAACAGAGAGCAGGGATAGAAAATCAACTTAGAGAAACAGACTGACTCTCATGTCTATGAAACTTAACTTCAGCGTACTCGAAAAAATTTTCATGGCTGAAGAAATCCATCACCAGGAGGTTGGGAGGGGAGGGGTAGGACCATGAACACGCTGATAAAATTATAACAACTGACAGGAAGGTAGACATTACTCATCCAGTGTTTATAGAGTTGGAGTTTGATTCAAATACTTCAAAGTGTTCTTTTCCCCATGAGCAAAGCCATCTCATTTAAAGAATTAATGTCAATCCTTCTCAAACTCTTCCAAAAAATTGAAGAGGAAGGAATACATCCAAATCCATTTTATGACGCCCGCATCACCCTGATACCAAAGACAGATAAGGACAGTACATAAAAGAAAATCTACAGACTCGTATCTCTGATGAGTAGAGATGCAAAAATTCTCACCGAAATATTAGGAAACCAAATGCAAAAACACACGGAAAGGATCAGACACCCTGACCAAGTGGGATCCTCCCCCAGGATGCAAAGATGGTTCATCATACACAAATCCGTCATTGTGATGCATCGCATTAAGAGAATAAAAGATAAAAAAAAATGATCCTCTCAGTAGATGCAGAAAAGACATTTGACAAAGCGCAATATCTTTTCATAGTAAAATCCCTCAACAAATTGGGTAGAGCAGGTACATACCTCAACCGAACAAAGGCCATGCATGACAAGCCCACGGCTGGCATGCTATTGGCTGGTGAAAGGTTGGAAGCTTTTCCGCCAAGACCAGGAACAAGACAAGGGTGCCCACTGTCACCTCTCTGATTCGACATAGTATGGGATGTCCCAGCCCAAGCCATCAGGGAAGACAAAGAAATAAAAGGCAACCAGATCGGAAAGGAAGAAGTACAATTGTCACTATTTGCCGATGATACGACCTTATATATAGAAAATCCTAGAGACTCAACCAAAAGACTGTTGGCACTAGTGAGCTCGCTCGCACAGGAACAGAATACAAAACCCGCAGACAGCAATCAGTTGCATTTCTGCATTCTAACACTGAAATATCAGGAAAAGAAACAAAAACATCCCATCCCCGTCATCAGATGTTGTCAGGAGCCTCAGTCAGGGCCTCTAGATACAAAGTTTTTTGACTTGTCTCTCTTCCAGTCTTCTGAGCTGATCTGATTTCCCATGTGGGTCCCCTGAGGAGAGAAAATTTGGTTGCTCTGACTTTCAGACCTCCTGGACCTTCTCAAGTTTTTTCTCATTGAAAGTAAGACACAGGATTTGTCACCCAGTTAGCAAACACTTGGTGCCCGGCAGGTGTTTGCTAGTTCTGTGCCAGGCCTGGGGGACATAGGGACACACAAACCACACGGGTTACCTGCCAGGAGCTTGTGTGGGGGGGGGGTGCGACACCCAGCAGGGTAACTAGGCCACTGCAGTCTGGAGTGATGCTGTGATAATTCCCACGATTTCCTTAATCCAGGGGCCACGGGAGTCCATGGGAGGGGCCTCCAGCCGGGCCAGAGGGCAGGCGAGCATCAGGGAGCATTTCTGTGATGAGATAGCCAATCTGGATGGAAACGTGTGGGAGAGTAGAAGTTAGGAAGGTAATGAGTGGGGGAGCATCGGTAGCAAGGGAGCATGAGGCAAGCATGACTTCCAGGTACAGAAAAATGTGCAAGGCGTTCCGTAGTCAGGAAGCTGCGAGGCGCCCTGCGTGGCAGAGTTCGCCGAACACATGGCATGAAGACCTCACTGTGTCTCCATCGCTTATTCCATGCCCGGCTGCTCGGCAGGATCACAAATGCACACATCACATCGGGCGGCAAGCCGGGTGTTATTACCCTCACTTTCCTGCTTCCCTCATGTCCCTTGCCCCGAGACCGCACAGGGCTGCCCCGACCGATCTCTCCCCGAGCCCTGAGTCTTCCCATCGCATAAGCTTGCTGACCGCCAGGCGTGGAGCCCGCGGCTGGACCCGGGTTTGGGCGGAGCCCGCCTGTGCAGGGAGCCGCTCCTTGCCAGAGACCACGCTCCGGGGCCTCCCAAACCAGGTCGGCAGTGACAATATTGAGTAACGCTGGGTTCAAGGCCACCCACGCCAACGACTGTTGGTAAGATCCTGTTAGGTCTAAATTGATCTGTTTTTAATGATCGCATTTTAGCTCCAGGCTCCAGCATATGTGCAGTTTAAGCAACGCTGAGATGAAAGTGCATCTGGTCAAGGCCATGGGCCAACCACAGCAGCGGGCTTTGTCTGTAGAAGGGAGGCTTTTGAAGCATCCCGAAGAGTATTTACTGGCAGAAGAGAGTGCTCTGGATACACTGCAGAATGAAAAAAGCAGGCTGAAAAACTGGTGTGCTGTATGTTGGTTATGATGTTTTATACACGTGCACGTGTGTGCACACACACACAGACACACACAGACACACACACTGCATGACTCAATGGGAAAACACTAGAAGGGAATAGGCCAAAACACAGTGGAGACAACAGAGTAGCAGATCCATAGAGAACTTTAACTTTTCTCTATTTTCCAAATTCTCAATAATGAACATGCATTGCATTTTACACTTAAGAGCTGTTTGGGGGGCACCTGGCTGGCTCAGTCGGGAGAGCGTTAGACTCTTGATCCGAGGATCATGAGTTCAAGCCCCATGTTGGGGTGTTGGGGGTAGATTTTCCTTAAAAAAAAAAAAGAAAAGAAAAAAAGAATTATTTTCTTCAAGAAGCTGTCACAAGAAGCCGTCACAAGATGAAAATGCCTTTTTTTATTGAAGTCTAGACCAATAAACGTGCACAGATCGTGAGAGTAAGCTCGTTGAGTTCCCTGGGTAGACACCTCCAGGTAACCAGCACCCTGATCAAGAAAGAGAAGGTTAGCAGCATCTCCGGAAGCCTCTCCCAGGCCCCTCTGATCATTACCTCCTTTCAAACATAAATTCTAACACCATAGAAGAGTTGTTGCTTTTCGAATTTTACATACACAGAGCGGAGTGCATTTGGCTGATGGAGATCAACGCTGTGCTCGTGAGCCTCCATCTGTGCTCTCGTCCACGGACGTGTTTGCCCATCCTCGCGGCCACGTCGGGTTCGGTGTGCGGACGTGTGGCCTTGAGCGTGTCCCACGCCGCAGCGGCGAGGGGCCGTGCTGCTCCGAACACCCTACACAGACTTTTTGTGAACAGGTGTGTGTGTTTCTCCGGGCCCGTCTTCGGGGATGGACTTGCCAGCCGCATACGTGCTCTGCTGCCTGCGTTTGCCCGCGTCCTTCTCGGTGCTCGTGCCTCCTGCCCTCTCCCACCTGGAGGCGTGTTGGTTGCCCCGTGTGCTCGCGGACACTGGGTGGTCCCGGTGGGTGCGCACTGCACTGTACCTGGTACGTTTCCCCCAGGAATCACCAAGGCCTTTTCGGGCCTTCTCCCAACCAGCTGGGGATCCTCCTTGGTGCGGCGACTTTTCTAGCTTTTTAAACCAACCTTCCTCTTGCCTTATTTGTCGGTGTCTTACTGATTTATGGGAGTTGTTCCCGTCTCCCAGATACAAGTCTTCTGTGTAATAGATGCACCTGCAAATATCTTTCTCTACTTTGCCACTTACATGTTCACTCCCTTAATGGTCTCTTTTGTGAACTGAATTTATTAATTTTAATGTGGTACAATTTATCATTTTTTTAACGATTAATGTTTTGGGGGTTCTATTTAAGATGTGTTTTTGTATTCAAAGTCATCCGGATATTCTCTTAGGTTTTATTCTAAAAGGTGGGTTATTTTACCTGTCACGTTTCAATGTGTCATCCAACAGGAATTGATTTTTACGTATAATGAGAGGTAAGGGTCGAGATTTGCTTGGCCGCTTTTTAAGATCCCTGAACAAATTACCAAAAAATAATTTTAAAAATCCATATGTCCTCTGCCCTTGGATGATTGTCTCTGAGAAAACAACAGAAAGCGGGGCAGTGCCCTCACTTCGGGAAGAGGCGCGGAGGCGTCTGGGCTGTGCGGAGGTCATACCCATGACACACACTCGTTCTAGCATCTCTGCAAGCTAAGTGTGCGTATTCCCCTCCATAGACGATGGTAAGAAGAGAAATAAACCATGTGCCCACTGTCACATGTTGAATCGACGTAACAGGATGGACTCAAATTCACATTTTATCTGACCAAAATCCTTGCTTTTTTCGCTGTTCCCTATGCACAAAGTAAGGGCCACACCCGAGATTATTCCCCGCGATTTCGGTGCACAGCCTGCCCCCACCAAGAAGTCGAGATGCACTTTGTGGGCTGCACGCCATCAGTTAGGGCTGCGTTTCCAAGTCTGCAGATCACTCGCTGGTAACCGACTGAATCGACTCTATTCAGTTTGATTGATTCTCTAACGTGGCTGCGGTCACTGGATGGATTCTGCTGTGGCCCCGGTATTTCAGACGGAAAGACGGTCCCTAGGATGGAATCAGGGAGCCCACTCAGATCAAGAAATGAACACTGCATTTGTCACCAACGCCATGTGCATTTGAATGAACTTCTCAGCCCTCTCTGGGGAAGAAAAGGAGTTCCCAGAAGTTACTCAGCCTCTGGGACCCTTCAGCAACTCACTTCCAAGAATCATTTATTTGAAAGTGACCCTGGTGAAAAGCAGAGCTTGCCGAATTGTTGTGAAAAGCACAGCTTTATCTTGTGTTTTCCTAAGCCCTCTTTCACAAACACATTACGAGGCAATTGCTGCTTTTTGGTCGCAGTCGTTTGAGAGGAAGGCAGGCTGAAGTTACTCAGCATTTGCACGAGGCGTCCTGTTACTGGACACGCACAGCAGTTCTGAGATGAGGGGCTCTCGGAGCCAGGTGCTAAGTCCGGCTGACGCCTGGCATTGGGATGCCTCCCTCTGCCCCTCCCCCGTCTCATCCTCCCC
>LNAC01000083.1:3097509-3220570 GCA_002007465.1 Ailurus styani | reverse complement strand
CCCCCTCCTTCCTCTCCTCCTCCCCTTTCCTCTCCTGCTCCCTCTTCAGTACAACATGTCACATCCATCCGATGGGATGCATTTTCTCTTCTCAGGACGATAGTATTCTAAACAAACCGACGTATTATATCAATCTGATCAATACACTCTGAAACTCATGACCATCAAAGTTATGGAAATGTATTTTGTACATCTTCAATGTTCAGCTAAAAATCAATAAAAATCCATTATCTAATATTTCAACTGCTGCCCACTTGAGACATAGTTAAAAATAAATCTCTCCAAAGAAAAAAATTAAACTGTCTTATGCCATTACTAATTATTGATATTTACTTCTTATAATATGATACCTGGTGGGCAATTATTGGTAATTAAGTGAACAATAGATCAGTCTCAGAGGAAAAGAAATGGTAAATTGTTAGATTGAGGTGTTTCAGATACATTTGTGGCCATTTCAGTGAATATTAACATTTTTAAGAGATCCACACTGGTTCAATATTATCGGTTACCATTTCCAAACATTGATTTAGTTTCAAAACGTATACCCAGGAATCACAGATAACTAGTATCACATTTAGGCTGCTTTAATGACAGCCTAAAACTATGCTGGATTTCAAGAAAAAGCGAGAGAGACAAAGATGCTTAGCTGTTTGACGAGCAGCACCCAGCACCCTCAGCGGGACAGAGTCTGAAGCAGAGGTTGAGAGCTGATGTGCCGTTTGTTGAGAATGAGGCATCTTCAACTGAGAGCTCTAACCACTGGAGGCTGCTTCGCGTTCCCCATCCCCAGCCCAAAGACCCAGATAAACTTCACGGCCAAGTCCCACAGAGAGCCCGGGCCCTCGGGCCCTGAGACTAGAGTTCCCTGCTCAGGCCGGGCGGCACACAGGCCCCGTCAAAGTTACTTCCAGCGGCCCGGGTGGCCTCCCTGCCCAGCAACTCTGAGATTCAAGTGCATTTCCATCTGCCTTATTGTCTCACACCGGAGATGCCCAAGGACAGGACCAGCGCTTGGAGACCAAGTATCAGCAAAGAGACGGCCTAGCTAGTACTTCACAATGAAGAATCCTATTTGGACCTTCGTGGCTCCAGAATGTATTTACATATGGTCATAAATGCTCGCTGAGAGAGCCTCTATCCCTGCGTTCCCTCCACAAACATTTGTCGAGACACATCACGTGCCGGGCACTGTGCAGGATGCCTCAAGGGATCTCAGGACCCAGTGGGGAGAACAGTGTTCGAGGCAGATACGCACAGAGTGAGTGATAAAGTCGGGAGAGGTCTGGAGTGTCCCGGGGAGTCTTCCTGGAGGAGGTGACCAGAGATCCGAATTTGAAATAAGAAGCGGGACTTTTGTCAAATGGGTCATGGGAGCAGGGCCTTCTGGGAAACAACAGTCGCATGTTCGTTGTTGGTGACCCTTGAAAAAATGGGGCTCTTGAAAGAAATAGCCAGTATTCTTATGTAAGGAGACGCATTTGCAGATTGTGGACCATGCGGGCTGGGGCCATAGAATCTGAACTGACTTCTGGGCCTTCACTCCCGAGCCTTCGAAGGATCCGAAGCAGAGGAATGAGGTGAACAGATTTGGTTGTAAAAACAGTCACTGTGGCAGCCGCGAGAGAAGACGGAGGAGGAGGAAGATGAAGTCTGAAAACCAACGGAGAGGCTCTTGGCGGTGGCCCTGGTGAGGAGGGCCGGCGCTGGACACACACTCAGCAGGTCAGAATTGATGCCATTACATGGGGCCGAGGCAGAGGGAAGACCAAGAAAGGCTTAGGATGCCCACCCCCACTGGCTGGGGCCCCACAGCGCAGATGGCAGTGCAGATGAGGACGAGTGGAAGCAGAGCCCAGGATCCCAGCTTCAGAGGTGGGGTGAAGATGCTTACGTGGCATGCCTGGGGGACTACCCGGAGGAGGTGACTGGGATCTTGCGCTGGCTTTCAGCTGTGGAAGCAATCAGAGCCTAGCTGGGACGTCAGGGGGGAGAGAAAGCTGTGTGCTCAGATGAAGGGCAGAACGGGACAGCCCCTATTGGACTGCAGAGAAGGGATTTGAGAAGGAGCAGGTGGGGAGGGAAGGGTGGCAATCCTTCTGTCTCCTTCGCATAAGTACCCTGATTATTATTGAATCATCACAGTTTACTGTTTAAAACTTGGAAACTATAAAGCCTCATAGATGAGAAAATATGATTTCCCTATAATTCCATCCCTCCAGAAAATCACCTTTCCTCCTTTTCCCCACATTTCAATTTTATGTCACTTAAGTGACTGCCACTTTAGAAAAACACATGAAAATGTCCAAGTGAAGAAAGAATTTGCTTTTTGGGTTTTGCCGTTGTCTTCTCTACTTTGATATTGAATGAACTACCCTTTTATTTGGAGGCAAATGCATTAATCATTTTAATATCAAATATAGAGAACTGACCAACATCTCCACAGAACTCCGTAGAGATGGGTTGTTTCCTACCTGTAGAAAAGTATTCTCATGGTGAGTATTTTTCTAGCAAAAGATTTTAAAATCACCTTCTTCAATACATAGATCCCAAAAATAAAGAAACCAAATTTCAGGCTTTCCACGCCAGGTAGAACCTTTCTGCGCCTTGCAAACCGGGATTTGGAGGGCGGATCTCGGGCCAACCGCTTCTTCCCGCGGCGTGTGGGAGGCCGCTCCGACCTGGCCGTTCTCTTGCCTTTGTCACTTTGTGTGTATGTTTCTCCCTATTCTGGTGACCTATCCCTACCATTTTCTCAGGAGCAATTTTGGAGTATGCACCAGGCATAATAAAATGCAGTGTGGGCCCAGGCGTCCGGAGTCGACGAGACAGACGAAGAGAGACACCCGCCTGTGTGTGCTCGCCTGCGGCCGGGAGCTGTCCGTGTGTCTGGCTGCGTGCAAGCCCGTTCTCGGCTTCTCCCTGGCCAGACGCTGGAGAGCGGACACCGGAGGCCCGCCCGGCAGGCTTGCACCATGATGCACAGGAAACCACAGACTGCCACGTGGGCAGGAGGAGCACCGCCGACGGAGCAGGGGAGGATGACTGGCCTCGGGACCGAGAAACAGCAGGGGCGGCTCTGTGGGAACGTGGGGTGGGCTCTGCTCACCTCCCTCGGGACCTAGACAGAGCCCCGCACGAGGCTGGCCTCCAGGCTGGGGCCCCGCGGCTCTCCAACGTCAGGGCCCAGTCTCTCCACGTGGGCGCCGCGCCGCCCAGGCCCGCCTGGGGAGAAGTCCGCGACTGGGTTGGGGCGACCTTCCCGGCTGCCGCCCCAGAGCGGCCGCACCGCCCCAGTCCGCTCGCACCCTGCTCACGCCTTCCTTTGCCAAGAGAACACTCCTTTACGCAAGGACGAGTCCTGCAGGATTTCCCCTGGGGTCTCTTTCGGGAGATTCTCCTTCCCCAGGGCCTTTAAAACTCGCCCCTTGAAACACGTCCGCCCATCCGTTTGGAAGCTCCGCGATGGTGCGAGCCCTGCAGTGAACATCTTTGGGACTCTGGCCGTAGCTTCGTCAGACACCGCGGGTCTCAGATCTGTGTCATCTCTATGCAAAGGCAATCCATTGCACTGCGAGCAGAGGAAGGGATTGTCATCCCTTAGGAGGTACGGATCGGAATGCAGCCTGAGATTCTCTGTGCCTTCTTCCCCCCATGTCCAAATCGGCACAGAGAACACGCTGCTCAAAGCCAAGTACATGTTGCTGCGTTCCTTAGAAAAAAGCAGAAGAGGGAGTAAATTGCTCTTCTCTGTGGTATTCAATGACGGATGTGTCTAAGGGCAAAGACCCTCAGGATTGAAATGTACCCCAAAGTCACCCAGACTTTTGTCTTGGATCCCGTAACAGCCAAGAGCCACTTGGAATGATACATGGGTGCCCGTGTCACCTGAGAGACAGGGCACCCCCACCGGGGGGCCAGGTGATCACCATCTCTCCCGGCTGTGAACCTACGTGTAAAACTGAGGAGAAGTGGCTTCTCAAAGTGTGAAACTCGCCGAGGTTTAAAAATACATACCTTCCCGATGACATTTCCCTTAGTCATTTTTCTTTTCAGCACAGAATCCAAGGAAACCTAACTGTTGCCTGCAGAATCTTGAGATTTTTTTTAACTCCGGGTTTGAAAACTGATTTTAAAATAAAAATACCAAAACAAAATTTTGTTTTCCCTTGGAAGCAATCTCAGACTCCAAATAATTTACTCTCTGCAGTTACATCATTAAAAAATCCATGTGGATTGCTTTTGCATCCGGCTTGTGTCTAAATCTGTGTATGATAGCACAAGTCTCCCGCAGAGATACGCACACACACGTGTGTGCACACACACACACGTGCACACACACACAGCACAAGCCGCTGTGAGCCGGGTCCTGCTAATTACGTATCAGCCCCGCGGTCGTTTTCCTGTTTTGCTCCCTCACACTGGGGCATCAGGATGCGCTCAGCCCCGCGGTGCTGCCTGGACTGTCTGGCCTGCGGAGACCTTTCTGTCTGGGACAGTACCATTCTGTCCAGACAGGGAGAGACCGTTTGATCGGGCTGTTATTCTCAACACCAAAAGCCCCCCAAACAACTCCATGGCGAGGCTGCCTTTAAAGACGTTTGAATTCTGAAAGAGCTTTTCCTGAAAGTGCCAGAAGGTCACGCTCAGATTGGGGGGCACCCCGTCTGCCCCTCAGCGTGGAAAGCGGGTCACCCTCTCCCGGGGTGAGCTGCTGGCTGCGAGCGAGGCTCTTCCAGCCACCACGGTTATCTGTGAAAGCAAGCAGTTTGCTTGCAAATGATGAGCCCCGTTTCCCTTGTTGGGAAGGAGAGGGAGGCTGGCCGGCCAGAGAGACAGCCGGTTTCCAATGCTGTGGCTCCCCGCGCAGCCCCCAGGGAGGCCTCACTATAAAGGCACCAGCTTTAACCTCAAAAGTCAGAATCTTAGACATGCAAGGTGATTCCAAGAAACATGAAACATCAAATAGAAATATTATAATCCACGCGAAGCTATTACTGCACAGGTGTTCACCCAACAGTTCAAAGTGGCTTCTCCTGTTTAAGGAAGGGAATTAGCTCCATAAAAGTTTATGTGCTGCATGGTTCTCCACATTGTGCGTGCATTCTTGCTGTTAGGTGTTGCTCTACTTGCTATAATGAAATCTTCAAAGAACTCCAGTGCCTTGTGGCTAACAGATTTTCCAGATCAGACACCCTGGGACAAATAACTTGCATTTTTTGATTGTACCTAGTGAAAAAAATTTTATTTTGTTTTTCATTGTACTTGGACAAAAGTCCAGAATTCGTTTCTCAGGCTTTTTAAAGCATCTCTCAGGAAAAAGAAACTATAGCCTGCTCACTTTGAACTAATCATAAATTCCCATTTCAAAGAACTAACTAATATTCCCAGAAAGGTACTTTTTGAAGACGTGTTTTGCATAAGAAGTCTTATGGTAGCTCATAGGTGACTAAAAATAAAACCCCAGTACTGTACATAGAACTCATGTATTTTCTCAGAAGATAAAATTTAAAAAGATAGCTTTTTTTTTCTTTGAGAAAAGAGCTAACTATATTCCTCTATGTGAGCAGAGTATAAAAAGCATGGCCCAATGTGACCCTAGTATATCTAGTTTCTTATCTACGTTTGCCATGTTAATTGGAAAATATCCAACTGGTTTTGCTAAGGGTTCCCCGTGATACATTCTCACCTCCTCACCCAGCCCAGCATGGGATGCGCGCCCACTCCAACACTGACCCTCTCATGTTCTCCTCTGCCCGCTTTCCGCTCGACTCCGGACGCCTGTCCCCCTAGGTTTGACCAAAGATTCCACGTTTATTAAATATTTGATCCTTGCAGACACTAAAGCGAACTTATATGACGTTTTGGCTTCTGTCTGTCTGATGTTAATAATAACAATGCTGAGAGATACATGGCTAGTACTCAAGATCAGGCCTGTTAGGAATAATGAGAAAATATTTAGGATTTTTATTCAGACCCTGAATTTACACATCCCAGTTTTTATCAAATCTGAATGATAGACATATTCAATAGTATCATTCTTATCCTGAATAGTACCTTGCACTTTACTGGCATTAAATTGTGTGTGTGTGTGTGTGTGTGTGTGTGAGAGAGAGAGAGAGAGAGAGAGAGAGAGAGAGAGAGAGAGCTGGAAAGAAGGAAGGGAGGGAGGGAGGGAGGGAGATAGGGAGGAAGGAAGGAAGAAAGGAAGGGAGGGAGGGAGGAAGGAGGGAAGGAGGGAAGGAGGGAGGGAGGAAGGAAGGAAAGGAATATTTAACAATTGTTGGCCAGGACACTCAGTTGTCCCAAGTAGTAAATTCTTGGGTGGTTGCTACAATTCCTGTCTGCTAAAATGAAAACTCAAGGATCTACAGAGAAGTTTCTTACAGAAACTGCCTTTTAATTTGGCACCTGTTATGGTATCTCAAAGAATATATCAATTTAACTGACAGTTTTTGAAAGAAAGTGGATATCAAAATATTTTAAGATTTCCAAATATTGGCTCACACTTCGCTGTCTAAAACAGGTATTCAAGCTAATCTCATATTCTGAGAAACTGAGGCAAAAAGTGAGCTCAAATTCTTTGGAAGAAAGCAAGAAAACTTAAGAGAAGAAATCACCTTTTCAGAATTCCAGTGTTGCAGGGCATCTGATCTCTTAATCACGCTTTTACTATCATCATTTTCATGGTTTATCTTGAGATTTCTTTGCTTTCTCTGGTTTTAATCATAAATTTCCCAGGAAATTGCCCTATAACTGCCACATAAGGAAGACAGATGTTCCAGAGAAAGGGGCAATTTTATTTTATAAGGAATCTTTTAACATATGCACGTGAAGTCTCATAAATTGTCAAAGAATAGCAACATTGGGTAAGAGGTGAGGTTAAAACAGAATTTGGAAAATGCAATTCTGTGAAAAGCTAATATGACATAATTATGTGTGCCTCTAAAGATCAGAATTTGTCAAAGAGAAGACTTTTGAGCACCTGCAGAAGTGGAGGGTGGAACACCTCCGGGTTACATCTGTTTCACCCTCCCCAAACATAACCCTGTTAACTCCATGTTCCATTGTCCATACGACCCTAAGCACTTTGGAAATGGGTGATTTTTTTCCACTGATTATAAAAGTAAATAATATTCCTTGTGAAATTTTTGGAAAAAAAAAAAGTAGCAAAAAAGAATTTCTCACCATGGTATTTCCTGGGCAGAGCCAATGTTAAATTGTCATATTTTCTTCTAGTTTTTTTTTTCCTATGCAAAGGAAATAGGAGGGCTAGTTTGAAAAATATATGAATATAAATGTGTTGGGGATCTTTCATTTTTTATTTCGGAGATGGTGCCTGCAGTAGTCCAAATACTGCAAAGTAGGATTTTGTACCAGAAATGCCCAGAGAAGAGTCAGCTTCTTGTATTCAATATGGGAATTTTCCCCTCTAAGCCATGGCTGGGAGAGACAAGGATTTTGTTTGTTTTCATCCTGGGCTCAGAGGGGTCAGAGGCTCATTTCCAGGTTTATGGTACATTTTCGTTTTGTTCTGCCCTGAGAAAGGGTTTTCCAAATTCTGCCATTTTCTCCTATAACGTGCCCAGGGAGCACCTTTACCCCGGGTGGAGCTCAGGATCATCAGGAAAGCGTCGGTGGGGAGCTGTCTTTTCTGGTGGGTTGGGGAACATGGAAAATCCAAAGGTAAAGAAATAAGTGGAGGCTTCAGCTGGACACTTCCTCTCCACCTCTTCCCCACCCTCCTCAGTGCTGGCGCAGCAGGAAAGGAGAGTGGGGACAAGAGCCACCCTGCCTGCTGATTGATCTCTGAGAGTTGGGGCTTCCCTCCCCCGCACGTCCCTGCCCCCTGCTCCCATCATCTTCTCGAGTTACCTTCTCAGGTGCCGGGCACAGTCCCTCCTGTTAGCCCATCAGTTTAGTGACCGTAAAGGCTCTCTGCAGTTGCTGGCCCCAGAATGGCTTGTCTACCCTTGGGCTAGTTCTCCAAATCTATTTGCTTCATGCCTCATGTTTGAAAAACTCACTCTATGAAACTCTGCTCAACTTAGTGAAATTTGAGCAAGCCATTTGTTACTTGGGGGAGACATCAACCTACACAGAATAGACACTTGGGTCCCAATTCCCCCTACAAAATGGGAATTCTTCAGAGGGGGCAATGTCGAAAGAACTTGCGGGACATCAAAGGTAGACAGACCCTGCCCACCTTCTCGAATGAACCTCTTCGAAGAGGCCTGTGTGTAGAAAACCCGTGGTCAACATGGTCTAGATAAGGAGTCAAGAATATGACTCCCACCATAAGAATTAGTTTTGACTCCCAAGCTTTGCTGGATCTCCCATCTCCAATGCCTCTATTTATCAATCAATTTCTCTATCATCTTTCTATCCTTCTCTTTGTACAGCCATGCAAAATTCGTAAGTACTTGCACATCGTAACCTGTACTGGTATCACGTACTTTTCCGAGTGGTTTGGTTGTTAGGACCGCATAGTCATGGACAGGAGTCTACTTTGTTTAGAGGCTATTTGTACAGAGGGTTTTGGTGTGTGTGTATGCATGTTACTACATCTGTCTTTAGAACATTTGGGGGAAGTTCTAGAAGCTCTGAAAGCCCCAGATAGTCCCCATGAGGTCTATGTAACTTCTTCTCCTCTCTTCCAGGTGTGTAATATTTTTGAAAGTAACAAGACTCATCTGAACACATCAACTTCAAAGCAGATCTATTTGATAATGAAAAATATTGGAATGCTTTCAACTAATTCTTATCTTTGGATGTGTTCTTTGGGGGCTCTTGGTGAGGTTTGGCATTTCCCGGTCAATAAAACCTCCTCCAAGCTTTCAAATACCATGCCCTCAGATAATATTTAAAGAGATTTTTTTTGCTTCTGTAGCAGTCTCAATATAAATATACTGCATATATATGAAAAATAAAAGGTTATGAAAAATTTTGCAATATACTTTTTTTTTTTTTGCCTGCAACTCTGATTATTTCTTTGGGATTATTATCCAGAAGTACAAAGTGGGCGAATTGTGACATGGTGTCTTGAAGTATATATCAATGAATGGTTTTCAAAAAGGACACAGGATTGCAAAGTCCCACCCACAATATGCATCCTTTTCTCCTCTACATTTTTGTTTGTTGCTAACTTTTCATTTAGAAAAGAAATTATTGACTTTAAAAGTTGAAAAAGACTATGAAGAATTCCGGCATATCCTTCACCCCAACCCTTCCCATGATCACATCTTGAGTAGCCATAGCACAGATACAAAAATTAAGAAGGAAATAACACTGGTACAGTACTGTTATCTAACTCATTCAAATTTCACCAACTGTCCCACTGACTTCCACTTTCTGGTCTAGGATATCACTCAAGATCACAGGTTGGGGGTGCTTGCTGCCATGTTTTGTTCATTTCCTTTCATCTGGGTTGCCCTCACTCTGTGTTGTAAGACCCTGACACTTGGGAGAACTACTGGCCACTTACTTTATATAACGTCCTTCCGTTTTGAGTCGTCTGATATTCCCTCATTACTAAATTCTAGTTTCGTGTTCTTGACAGGAGAGATGTTAGGTTCTTGGTGTATCACACCTAGAAACACAGGGCGATTTGTTGCATTACTGATGATGTCAACTTGGATCATTTGGTTAATGTGGCTTCTGCCTGGTTTCTCCACTGATGGAAAAATCTGTCTTCACAGTAGAATCCCAATTAATACGTGTTGAAGGAAAGATAGAAATAGAAAATCACCATTTGGTAGACACCATAGGTGGTGGTGTCTGCTAGGTCTCTCCACCAATGGAGGAGCCTGACCTTCAGTAGCATTCCAATGAATAAATATAGAAAGAATGATGAACATAGAAAATCCCCATTTGGCAAACACCTTTGTAAACATTGTTTCAGGCAAAAATCATCAGCGGATGCTAAAAGTAGTGCCCAAAATATGATGAGAAGCAAGGTCTTTACATAATCGCACATTATCTCTCTATGTGATGCTCATTAATTACAAAGAGGGAAAATAGGGACTTTATGAAGGAAAAACCTAGCTAACCATGACATAATTTCATATGCATTCTCAAGGAAAGAAATGTCATTAATACGATATTAAAAAGTTGTTTAATTTGAAAGGAAAGATAATCAGTTGTGACATGTGCTGGTTTAGGCTTTTCCTTCAGTAAACTGCTCACATTCTCTGCAAACTTCCCTCATTGTTGTAACACTGTCTCATCTATTGATTTACGCCCTGTTCTTATGCGTGAAGGACATTAATCTATTGTCTGCTGTATTTGCTGCAGTTCTTCCTGTGTTGTCGTTTGCTTTTTAATATTATTTATGCTGGGGTGCCTGGGTGGCTCAGTGGGTTAAAGCCTCTGCCTTCGGCTCAGGTCATGATCTCAGGGTCCTGGGATCGAGGCCCGCATCGGGCTCCCTGCTCATCAGGGAGCCTGCTTCTCCCTCTCTCTCTGCCTGCCTCTCTGCCTGCTTGTAATCTCTCTCTCTGTGTCAAATAAAATAAATAAAATCTTTAAAAAAATATATTATTTATGCTGATTTGTGAAACAGCGAAGCTTTTTGTGTAGTTGGACTGTATTGATTGTTCCCATCACCCTCTCTTCCATCACCTCGTGATTATAAAATTCGTCACCATCTCGAGAACAGAAAAATATTCTCTTGCATTTTCTACCACGTGTGATGATAGACGCTGGTGTGTCTATTGTTGTTGCTTTTTTCCTCAAAGAATAATACATTGTTTCATAAAAATGTAATGCAGAATCCTTCTGCTTTTCATAACTTCGTGATACCCTTATATTATTTACTGTTTTTGCAATATGTCAGTGAGTTTCTAATTTGTCTATGTAACCCATCGATCCATTTCCCCAGGACCAAAGGTATTTGTCTATCAAGTCTCCATGTCCATAAAAAAAGGGCTCTCATTACTTTTATTTATCAAAATTCTACTCTTCAATTTCTTATAGGTGACGTATCTGATAATCTTCAGAATGACTGAGCCTAACCCTCCACCTCCAAAAATTTCTTATGGGGATTTTGATTGGAATTGCACTGAACCTACAATATAAGCTAATTTTGGGATGGAAAATAAAAGATTTTTATTCAGTTTCCTGAATTTGTAACTCTTATTTATTTTTATGAACCATTTGGGGAAAACGGTAGTTTTATGATATTAAAAAGTTTAACAACGATTATGAAAATGGAAGTATATATATCTCAATCTGTGGACCAAACAGTCCAAATACACCCCTCTTTGTACATTCACCAATTGAATTAAACTATGTGTACTTTTAAAATGTTCACCATGTGATATGTTCAGCATGACTCTCTAAAATCATTGTAAGTCGGGTGCCTGGGTGGCTCAGTGGGTTAAAGCCTCTGCCTTCGGCTCAGGTCATGATCTCAGGGTCCTGGGATCGAGGCCCGCATCGGGCTCCCTGCTCATCAGGGAGCCTGCTTCCCCCTCTCTCTCTGCCTGCTTCTCTGCCTCCTTGTGATCTCTCTCTCTCTCTCTGTGTCAAATAAATAAATAAAATCTTTAAAAAATAATAAAATCATCGTAGGAACTTGCAAATTATTTGTGGATAGTGTAGAAATTGTTTCCACGATACTTTTGACATTGCTGTCACATCGACATGGTGACCCAACCAATGTCGGGATGGCCACAGGGAACTGCCTCAGAGTCTCCCAAAGACGACATCGCTGAACTGAGCGTCACTAGATAACTTGCAGTCTCATCAAATAGACGATTTACATCCTCACCAACATTTTTAAAATTATTTTTTCGATAGAGAGAGCGAGCAAGAGAGAGAATGAGCAGGGGGAGAGAGGCAGAGGCAGAGGGAGAAGCAGACTCCCCACTGAGCAGGGAGCCCGACGCGGGACTCCATCCCAGGACCCTGGGATCATGACCTGAGCAGAAGCAGACGCTCAACCCACTGAGCCACCCAGGCGCCTACCCCATCCTCACCCACATTTTTAGCTGCTCTTGAATGAACTCTTTTGTGCCAACAGCAGTTAAACTCCAAATAGTTTGTAGCTCAATGGTTTCTCTGTTGTCAGTCACAAACATCATTCATTGGCCTGTCCTATTTATTTGTTGACTTAACTTTATCAATCAGATCACTTTCAATTGGAGGAGATGTTCAGGTAACAGATCTGCAGCCTCACTAAGGGAAGGCATATTGGTACTGTCAAGCCAAAGAGAGTAACGACTGTTTCAGAATGAGTTTCATTAAAGTCAGATTCAAAAGGACTAATTTCCTAACGTTTACTTGTTTCCTCATTCACTTACTATTAAAGTCCATGTACAAATTTTGATGTAGTTTTCAAACTGTTTTTACATCTCCAACACTACATGCTGTAAGCAACTCCCAGTCTTCCAATTTTCTTTAATTGAATCCCTATCTGTTTAGATACATTGTATAATTTTGCTGGTGTTTATTCGGTGCCCAGTAGAGACATGAAATTACCTGAGTGAGCACATGAAGTGCTTACTTAATTTGTACCTTTTATAACACACCGAGAAGTAGTTATATTATCTTGGCTTTGATGTTGCAAATTTGAAAGTGTGTAAATGTTTCTAAATTTTGGCTACAAGTTCAGATTTGTCTCCACGGATTAATCTTGATAGCGTCTGTATAAAATTCAGTAAGATTTTATTGTAAATCTTTCTGTTTAAAATATTTTCTCACAAACCAAGGATGAGATTTGATTTTTTTAAAGATTTTATTTATTAATGATTTATGATTTTTTTCCTTTCAAGTGACATTCCTTGCAGCTTCCTAAGACTGGGAAACATCACTAAATTCAAATTTATTGAATTCCACATTAAAACAGTTTTGCATGTAACCTTTCTCATCAATAATAATTGAATTTTTACTACCTTGATGTTGACGTTTATCCAAAAATGTGCTGTCTTATTTGAATGGCAAAAAGCGTTGTGGTGATAGGCCTCATAATTGTAATTTGCAATGAGATACTCTCATTGAAATTAATTTTTTGTTAAGCTCTATTTAACATTTAGCATCCAAAATACTCAATAAGGTCTAACTTAAATAATGCTAAAAATTCTAGTGGTTCATTCTAAATATTTTCATTTCCTTTATCACCACTTTTTTGATATGAACGTTCAGCAGTTTTTATCATCCCCAAACCGGAGAGTATCAAAATGATTCGTGATGCTATCTTATTGTTCTTTATCGAGACGTCTTGCTTTACCGGGAGCTTTTAGATGGCAAATAAGGGTAAAGGGTCTCTTCTGACTGAAGGATGGGCAGTAAGCCACCAATCTCAGATTTTGTTCACATTTCTGTGATGAGCAGACACTTTCCATAATTTTTGAAATATTGTAGCCTCACATCTCGTGTGTGCTCACTTTTGATGCTATTTGGATTTATTTCTGTTGAGTAAATCCCCTCCCCCCCACGCCCATGAAAAAGCCAAATAATTTATTAATCATCAAACTATGAAAGGATCCGCACTAAGAACCTCAGAATTCTGAACGTGGTCCTGCTCTGTCCGATACCCGTTTTCTGTAAAAAGTTTATTGAGATCTGATTCTCAAACTCTGAACTCCACTCCTCTGAACTGTACCATTTGTGGTTCTTAGTAAAGTCACAAGCTCGTGCGACACAAACAGCTCCTCTCGGTCATCACTAGGGAAGGGAACCCTGGGCCATCCCACTCTCTCCGCGTCCCCCTCTCCAGCCCCTGGACACCACCGGTCTACTTTTGCTAATGAATTTGTAGACTCGGGACCACTTGTATAAATGGGCTCATGCACCGTGTGGTCTTTGGTGACCAGAGTCTTTCACTGCATCACATTTTCAAGGCTCACCCAGGCGGTGGTGTGTATTGGTACCCCATTCCCTCTGGCTTCCTGCTGCATTTGAGAGAGAGACAGAGACAGAGACAGAGCACAAGAGGAAGGAGGGTCAGAGGGAGAAGCAGACTCCCTACCGGGCAGAGAGCCCGATGTGGGACTCGATCCCAGGACCCTGAGATCATGACCTGAGCTGAAGGCAGACGCTTCACCGACTGAGCCACAGGCGCCCCCAGTGCAGAGGAGGATGGGGAGCTTGAGGAAGGTGTCTTGGCCCCGTGAGGGCTGACTGGCCTCCCCATGGACCTCTGGTCACCGTTGCAGTAACCACGCAGATCCTCAGATCCCGAGAGCACCCTGCGTGCTGTCTGCCTTGCTTACTCCAAAACCCAACGCCCAACTCAGTGCTCTCGTTTGTTTCATTCAAATGGTCTACGTTGAACAGAAACGCTGTAAGTAGCAGCGGACACTTAGTGAGTTTTATTACACGCCAAGTGCTGTGACTTTTGGCACATCCCAGGTGGATGAAGTTTAACAGCCTGCGTAGGAAGCAGGGGCTGTTACTATCTTTATCCCACAGCTGAGGAAAATGAGGCTTAGCCGTTTGCCCAAAGTCAGCTAGTACCTAGTAGAGCTGGAATCCAAACCTACCTGTCACAGACTGTCTGCCTGAGGAGGAACAGGAGGAGGAGGAGGGAGGAAGGCGAGGGGCAGGACACAGAGCAGAAGGAAAGATCTAGACCCACTGATGGCTGTGTCCATCATCGGTTCATTGTGCGGGGTCTTCTCCGCGTTCTTGCGTGATGGGGACATGGGGTCCCTCAGCCGCCTTACAGACAAATGCCTCTTCTAGAACAAAGGTGATTTTTTTTTCTTTCTTTCTTTTTTTTTTCAGTCTCTTCACAAGCCCTAACATGATACTCTCCTCAGTGCAGGTAAATACCCGATGTTGACCAATACCCCAAGTAAACAGCTCCAAATAGACAAGTGGAGTGCCCAGGGTGTTCTGGTAGAAACAAGAGCCACGCTGGGGAGAAAAGCTCAGGCATTTAAAACAGTATTCTGGGATTTATGGGTCGGTGCTTAAAAGTAATGGCTCCAAAATGCCTCAAAATACACGTGCACCAAACAGAATCTCCCTCTGTATTTATTGTGGAGTAATAAAAATGTGCAGAAAAAGGGTTTGACGGTGAAATAGTCTTATTAAAACCTACAAGGCATGCAACGCTACCATGTAGCGTTGGGCCACGACATGGCCATCCAGCTATAATTCTGTCCGGGAGGGCACATAAACAGCCCCCCACGGAATGAGAGGCTTATATGGAATGGTAACGGGGCCTTATTGTTTATCAGTATAATGTCAGATTAGACTGCAGAGGTGGCCGTGTGCTATTACTTCTCAGAAGCGAAACAGAATATGGAATTTGGTAGTTTTTCTTAAGAGAAGGAAAAGACCCATGAAACACGGAAACGGTGAGGGATCCAGGCTGCTGAGTGGGGAGAACGAGGCAGCGAAATTCTCTTGGAGGGAAAGATAGAAACAATACTAAACTGTGGGCATTAAAAAAGATGAGCTCTGACATGGGGTAGGGGATTTTTTCTTTGTCATCGTTCAGCGCTGAATAGCAATAAGATTGTAAACGGCAGTGCTCCCTAATAGAGTGAGGCCCCCTTGTATAATGAGGTTCATTATAAATGACATGCATAATTCCAGTCCTGTTCTGTGTTGATTCCGTCTTTTGTTGCTGAGACAGTCTGCTTGCACGGGCCCAGGGAGCCACGCCACACATAAAACTATTTTTGCGGGAGTGTTTTGTTTTCTTTCCTTGTTCAGTAGGTCAGGGTACACTTTAGACAGAAACACACACCTGGATGTAGTGTCTTTGTGTAATAAAACGTATTTCATTCAGTACGCTATTTAAAAATTCTCCAGTGATGAAAAGTGCACAAGCAAACATCGCCTGGTGAGTTAATTTCATCTGTTACTAACCAAAATATGCAAACGACGTCGGGAAATTGTTTGATTAGTGTGCATTTTCAGGGCTGAATATTTATGTCTGCCAGCCCACCCCAGCACTCCTATATTTGAGGAAATCAAACCGGGTGAGAGCTAGTCTGAAAACAAAGACAATGCCGGTGAGAGACACATGTGGTCACTGTGGCCACGGGTCTCAAGACTCCACTACGTGAAAGCGGGACACAGGCAGGGTAAGCCCGGTGCAGAAATGCCTCCTGCACCCTGTCCAGACACCCCTTGCTCCCCTCACCACACACACTGCTCTGCCGCGGGGTGCTCTGCAGGACCTGGAGCACATTCCTAGGGATCCAGCGTCTGGAATAAGACGTCTCGGAGGTCTGCCTCCTGCCCCAAGCTGTTTATCTGCCTGCAAGGTTGTCTCCTTTGCTGTTTGGTTGGACAGACGCAAAGAGCAAACTCTCCGGGCTTCAGAAGTTCTTCCAGAGTGTGCCGTCCCTGGGCTGAGCCTATCTGCCCTAGGACGTCCTGGATTGGCCTGCGCATTCCCCACGTGCTTGCCCACCCCTCATTGCAAGCCAGAGAACCCTGTGGTTGCATGGCTCTTTCTCAATTGTTCTGGAATCTGGTGAATTTCAGTCGGGGCAAAGGGTCCCAATAGCCTTAGATGCTACACACTCGTCCTCTCTGCAATGACACTAGGTGTTTGCCTAAATAGTCACTGTGAATGTGATACTTCATAGCCACTCAACCAACGAATGGGATCAGAGATTCCACGGAGAAATCACACGTTCGTTTGGGTTGAGGTTTTGCATCATTGCCCTTTATTTACCCACACTAAGTTTTTTTGGTTTTGTTTTGTTTTTTAAGCTCATCACAGAAAAAGAGCTCTCTCTTGGATTCCTTCCTTCTGTGTTAAATGTAGTGTTGCTGTGGAGAAGTCTGCAATTTACCAAATGTCTCCTGAAAGGACTGATATCAAAGTTTGCGAGAAGACGCAGGAGGGAGTCAGAGAGTGGAGGCAGGACGGAGGGCCGGTAGGGCCGCAGGCTCCGCACACCAATGTGGGCAGAGGAGGTGGACCGCGGGAATGGAGCAGCTCTGTAATTAGAATCCTATAAATGAGACGTGAAAGAGACCTATTCGTTCATCTCAATCATCCCTAAAGGGACCAGCCTGAGACTGTTCCCTGCAGAACATTTTCTATACTTCTTTTATATCATTTTTAACAGGCTTCTAGGATGACATGCTTTCATGAGCTGCGTGGACAGGGGCTTCACTGTGATTAAAACACAGGGAATCTCTGAGCAGTTTGAGCACTGAAATTTTAATATGGAGTTGATGCTTGCAAGGTGTATATGACAAACAAGGTGCTCGGGCTGCCTGTCGTTCCAAGCACACTTCCGCTCTCCTACACATAGTCATTTCACACTCCCACACACATGGGGACACTCGCTCTGTTCTCAAGAATCCCGAAATCAATAGGCCTAGGAAACCATCTCTTATCTGTGAGAAGGCGAAAACCGGTGCCAGATGGGAGATGGTTTCCTTCCTTTATTGATCCCCGGATCCTTGAGAAAGAACAAAAGAGGCAGCCTGGGGAAGGGAGGGTCCGGTTTCTTCTCCTGAAGACGCAGCTCCTGACCCATCACCAGGTTTCCAAGGAACCTGTGGTTCTTGTTCAGTAGCTACAGAGAGAATATGCATCACCTTTAATCACCAGCCTTGGAGGGTGGCGAGGAGGTTCTGGGTGAGACCCCTAAACCATGTTCTGAGCCCGGCAGGTAGTGAGCCCGCTGGCAAGAAGCAGTAGTGACTGGACGGCCAACAGCCAGCAGGGGCCCGGAAATCTGAGCAGCAGCTCGGAGCTGGGGACAGACACCTGCTCTTTCACTGAGCGGCTGGGACAGGGAGAGTCTGGCAAGTTACCGCATCGCTCTAAAGCCAGTCCCTTCGTTAGCAAAAGTCATTCATTTATCCTTTGGACAGATGCTGCCTACGTATCTCCTGGGGGCCAGGCCCTCCCCGGGGCGAGAGGCTGTGCGCCCAGCCCACGGGCTCTCCCCTCCGAGCCCGGGCTGCCGGGGCTCTCGCTGACCCTCCGTCGGTGTGCGCTTCGCCCCGCTCGTACCTGGGTTGGTAAGGCACTTGCATAGGATTTCTCGATGCTTCTCTCTGAGCACAAGACGGAGGACTATGGACCGCAGGAGAACATATTTGGGAGAATTCGTATCTTCACACTTTTGTTTCCTGAAAGAATCACACTCCCGGAAAGAATGGTTTACGTGTCTCCAGTTCCTTCTTCCTCGCCTTCACTTCTGCAGCCACCCTGGTCTGGGTCTCTTGCTCTGCCAACTCCCGGACTTCTCCACAACCCTCCCGTGCCTCCACGTGCCAGCGCCGCGGGGACCCAGCCAGGGAGCCCTGGGAAGGGGTGAGCGCCCATGCCCCAGGGCCCTCCGGGCAGAGGGGCGACACCCCAGGCAGCGGAAGGACCCCGTGGGGACGCACTGGATCGGGGCTGGGGGTGCAGGAAGCCAAGGCTCGGTGGGGAGAGGGGGAGGGGCTGCCGGCTGGGGAGGAGTCAGGTGGGTCGTGTAGGGTCCAGGCAGTCAGGTGACAGGTGTGATGGAGGAGAGGACCGCAGGCTTGGAATAGCCCTTCTGCCTGTGGCTGAGGGTCTCCCCTGGCAGGTTAAACAGGCGCCCCCCCCCCTTGCTGGTGCTGTGATGCGTGGCGGCTCCCTCACGGGGAGCTCACTCCTCCGCAGTACTCACTCCTTTCCCGGCTGGCCTCCCTCACTCTGTAGCTGGTTTCTGTTGCTTTTTGTTTGTATCCCTACCTCTGGCCACTCCTTCTTTAACTCGTTCCCAGACTTTCCTTTCCTCTGACTCTGAATGTTTCATCTTGATTATTTCTCAAGTTCGGTTGAGATTCCAGGACCGGCGTTCTTCTCTCCTAGGAGCTCGTGTTTTCCCAAGATGATCATGCCCCGCGCACGGGCGACACCTGCTCAAGTATTTCTTTTTCTGTCCTGGAACTTGGCCAGGTTCCATCCACCGTTTCTTCTATGTGTGTTGCTCGTCTGCCTACGTGTATGGATGCACGCCTTCGTTCCTCCTGCAGTTATGTGTGGAGCACCGACTGGGTGGTAAGCACCGGTCCGGAATTTGGGGGCAGAGCAACCAGGAAGGTAGACAAGATCCCCACCGCTCTGGAGCTCCCATTTGGAGAAGAGACCGATGATAGATGAGTACACAAGTGTATAAATAGAACTTTTCCTTTAATCGGGGACATGTGGAAGAGAGATGCGATCGATGCTGAGAGCCGGACAGCTCCATCTCTCTCCCCAGGACTTTCAAACACCTTCGAAATCAATTTTCAGCCATTGAGCAGATTCTGAGCTCCTGCTGGGCACAAGGAACTCCGAGAGGACCGGCTTCATCAGCACCTGGTCCCAGGCTGCCCTGGAGGGCTCCCTGCTGTGACGAATGCCCCCACACTTTGCTCTGCAGCTCTTCTCAGAGACCTGAGCATTGTCCTGAAGGCAGCCTTCTCCCTAGAGCTCACGCAGAATCCTAACTTTGTGGATTCTAAGGCCTTTGCAAACACACACTTCGGTAAATACAGCCATTGCTTTTTAACCTATACCGACATATTGTCAACTCAGACACACCCTCTTTCCACTATTGTCAGGACTCGAGAGTGACCCTTGTTTCTCCCTCTGTCCAGGGTTCTCCGCCTCGACGCTAGTTACAGTTGGGGCTGGGTAATTCCTTGTTGACAGGGGTGTTCTGTGCATGTTAGGATGGTTAGCGGCATCCTCAGGGTCTACCCCCTAGTTCTCAGCCACTATCCCCTTTTATGATTAGCAAAAACGTCGACGGACACAATCAAAAGTCCCCTTGGGGAGGAAATCATGCCCAATTCAGAACCACTGTGATGGTCGTCCCAAGACCCATGTGTGCTCCATTCCCCTGCCTCCCTTGGGTGTTCTGTGAAATCACGATGTTGGCAGGCCATGCCTAGCCATCCGACGGCAGCCCTACCAACTGTGCCCGTTCCGGACCCCCAGTAACATCTCCAGCTCGCGTGTCTCCCTTGTTTTTCTCCCTAGTACTCACCCCTCCTGCTTATTCAGCGTTTGCCTCTCTTCCCCAGACAAAAATGTCAGCCCCGCTGGTGTCTCTGTTTTTGCTGATTTATCCACATCATGCCTCCTTAATAGTCTCTTGGCTTTGGTATGGCATCCCGTCTCCTGTTCTCCCCGTTCCAACTCCCAGATGCCTAAACGTGTCCAGTCATCATTCCTCCGTGAAGACAAGAGAGCGCTGTCCTGCTCACAAAGCTCTCATCACACCCAGCAACCACAGATGATCGTCTGAAACTTGGCAGGTCAGCCTTCCTGCTGGGTCGCCCCTGCCGGATATTTTCAGCCTCGGCTGCTGCCTCTCCCTCTCCTGACTCAAGCTGTGATCCCAGAAATCATCCCTTCCCTTTCTTACGACTTCTGACTTCCCAGCGCCTTCTCTTCCCCACCCCATCTTTCCAACAGGCAGATGTCCTGCCCATTCTTCATGTCTCTTCCCAAGTGTTGCCGTTTTAATAAATCCCTTCTTGATTCTCATGCAGAGCGTGGTTCTTTTATTCCTGTATTCCCAATGCATTTTTCACATACCTCTATGAACACAAAAATTCCACTGTATCTTCAGTTCTGTGGATGGCTGTTCCCTCCGTGATCTCCAAGTTTCTTCAGTGAGGAACTATGCATCTTTCTGTCCTGGGCCACTAGGACAGCCTCGGGCACAAAGCGGCACACTGCACATGCTTGCTGAATAAGTGAAAGAATCCTACTTCGCATGTTATCTTGTATTACGTATTTCGATGACACCTTATATTACCCTAGGGCCATGGTTCTTAAACTATGTGCTGAGATGCCCCCGGGGAGCCACAGGAAACACGGGGAAACACAGGATATTTTGCTCATTTGAGGGAAGTATAGCCATGATCCACATCTGTTGGCCATCTCATGAACTACCAGCTCTAAGTAATTCAATCTCAGCATCAGCTCATGTTACTCTTCATTTGATGACATCATATCTCAGTAGAGCCAGAATTTTGGCTATTGCAATGTTAAAAAGCAAGTTATGTGGGTACATCAATGTGAGCAGGAAAGAAGCATGTTGTGTTCAGTCCATTCCAAGATTAAACACGTTGCACGGCGGCCAACAGGCGTGCACATCCCTCGGAAACTGACTGTGTCTATTTAAGAGTGAAAGCCATAGTTTTGCTTTCACTAGATCTCGATCATTTTTTCAAATGACAACTAAATTGTTAGGATATAAATACTCATTAAGATGTTTGAACCTGTTTAATAAATTTTAAGTACACATATGTATTTATTACACATATACCGTCGGATATTTCTTTTGGCCTCAGCATGCGATGAAAAACTCTAAGGCGTTTAGGGGGCCATGAACAGAGTTTGGGGAGTTTGTCCCTAGAGAGAATTACTGGTTGGAGTCCTTTCTTGTAAATACTGGAAACTGGTTCCCTGCTGATGTCCACAAAGTAAATGGATTTATTGATAGCATGTTGTGGAGTTTGAGGAACCAGTGAAATAGTTTCATCCCAGGCTTGGGGCGAAGCTTCCAGGAACAACTTCTCAAAATACACCCTCCACTGTGGGCCAGGAGAGCAGCTCCAACAGAGCTCCTCTTTGCTGCAAACTCGGTGTTGCCTCTCCAGAGAGAGGCAGAGCCTGAGACAGAGGAAGGGAGATCCCAAGGAAAGGGCAGGGACACACAGAGAGCACCTCCCGTCTCCGCTCCCAAATCAGACTCCAAGCGGCCGCACCCAGCTGGCAGAGACAAAGTCACACCCACACCTTTGCCCACCTACAGGGGAAGGAGAGAAGGGGGCCTCCTGCCACGAATCTTCGACAGAGGCATGTATAGATTACAGTCTAACCTGTCACAGGGGAATTTTGAATCCTTCCATGGACAGAGAGGGAAAAACTGGGAAAGATGAAGTCCCAAATGTTTTGCGAGTTGTCCCAGCCATGTGAGCCTTCTGAAGTAGCAGCAGGTTGGGGTTGTGTCCTATGGCCATAAGGATACAAGATGGACACTGGGTGGGAGACGGGAGTTTGGGACAGGGAGAAGCCCCCCAGGGCTGGGCTGTCTGAGGCTCCTGTCCCTGCCTGGGTGGGGGTGCAGCCAAGGTGACTGGGGAATGCCAGAGACTGGTCCCGGGCGGAGGTACCTGACTCCCGGGCTGGCGGCACGGAGACCCAAAAGCGCAGAGGTGCGGACACATAACCTGTGTTGCAAAGTGGCCCGAACAGTTGTGATGGCCCTGGGGAAAGGGTTTTCCAAAACCGCACTGTCAGTGTTTCACTCCCTTCTGGCTACTGACATGCTCTCACTGGTGACAATCAAAGCATCGTTTTTTAAAAGATTTTATTTATTTATTTGGCAGAGAGGGAGAAGGGGGAAGGGGGGCAGAGAGAGAGAGAATCCTGAAAAGCTGGAAGTGAAAAAAAAACAAACAAGTCAGGTACTACTCACACCGTGTGACACAACAGAGACTCCTCGGTGACTTCTTTCCTGCTGGATTTTGTTCTCTGATTTTATTTTCAGAGCTGTGATCACATTTTACTGCTTTTTTTCAGGTGTCCTGCTGTAATGGATCATTATTGCACCCTGAAGCATACTGGACAAATTGGTATAAATATTTCATCAAGAGAGTGTCTTATTTTCTTTAGAAAATGAACACCAGATTATGATAAACCTATCAGGACTTGAAGTCCTATCAAGTCATGTCATGAATTAAACTCTGCTACATTAAAATAGACATTTTAAAGGGCTTCAATACATACTACAAAAATAAATTTAAAGTATTTGTAAAACAGAAGAGGAACAGAATTTGATTTTCAGTGCTATGAATGATGTGGAGAGAAATGCACGGTGAATGAGCCAACGTATTTCTGTAGATGATGGAAATGATGGAATTCTTAAAAGATGAAAAGAGGGAACTTGAAAGCAATAGGCACTCCTTTCTGAGGAGATGGCACTGGCTGCTTGAGCTCATCGCAGAAGCTGCCTCTTGAAGGAGCTCCATGTCCAGTGGAGATCGCTTTCATGCGCCCAAGGACTCCTTCTGAACTGTATTGAACAAAATAACAAATCAAGTAAGAATCGACTTTTGGAGAGCTGGGAATAAAAATGTGTTTTCAGAGAAAGAAAGCCCCCAGCATGCATCCATTTAAGTTTGCTGCTCTGGGAGGAGTTGGGTTGGAGTTAACTGGCAGATATGGAAAGACCTGGAATGATGGCCAACTGAGGCCTGCGAGCCGGAGGGCTTGGGGAAGCACTTGAACAATGGGAGAACTTGAGCGCCATTATTCCAGATGGACACCTGTCTCCAGGTCACCAGCTGAGAGCGTGTGGTTTGTGGAGTGCTTGTAGCAGAGGAGGAGCCAGAAAACTGCCTTTGTGTTGTGAATTCTTCCCAGTCTGGGAGCAGTCAGCCTCTGGGCAGGTGTGTTAGTTTTCTGTGTCTGGCCATGTCCAGAGAAGCATCCTGTTAGAGGGCACCCCACAGCTTCCAATCACCCATCCCATTTTCTGAGCAGTGACACGCTCCAGTGGGGACACTCCCTAGTCAGGTGTGGGACAGCATGTTCATCCTTTCTAAGGCCATGTTTTGCAGTGTTGTAGGTGGACAAATCCTCTGTCTGTCCAGCAGGTGTCTGCGGTTTGCCTACTTCCTGCTTGTGAACGCTTCCATGCCTAGGACATCAGTGATGCCTAGACAAGATAAACATTTCTTGCCATTGGAACATTTACATTTTTCTCAGTGTATTGTCCATTTATCTGCCACTAATTAGAATGTAGATGTCCCAACCCAATCGCTTTGGCCATTGTTGCGAGAAATACCCATCACCCTGGCCAACTCAACTGTGTAAAACTCAGTCATGCAGATTTTCTGGAAGACATTCTACACCATTGCAATCATGCTCTACGTTATTGAGACTCAACTGAGTGCTCTCTTTAAGGAGCAGGCTCGCCTACACCAGTAAGCAGTTCTTCAGCATTGAGCCTCGCTCTGGGTTCTGTTGGAAAGAGTACGAATGTCCCAATCCAGAGACCCAGGTTTGAACCGGGAGTCAGACGCCTGCTGGTCGCATCACCTTAAAATAGTTCTAAGTCGCCCTGTGTCTCAGTTTTCTGCCTGGAAAATGAAACCAGTGTTTCCTGTGGCTTCCGCTTAGTAAGCGGTGAGAATTTTAAAACCTTCAGGTTCTTAGGTGTTACCTTTTCTGGTCAAATCTTCTGACGTCCTCAGTCTTATTCATCTGACACAATTTCTAATTTTCCTTTCATTCTGTGTCATTCTTTTCAGCCTGATTACTACTTCCTTTTTAATGCCGCGTAACACGTTCCTAGTGCTGTTGCCCTTACTAGCTGGTGAGTCATGACCAACAGATAAATCGGCACCCGACTTGTCTTCCACACCAAGAATTTGCAAAAATAAAGATCAGCTGCGTATGCGAAAATATTTGGGAGTTGTAAAGCACATTATAGACATAGCTGTATATAATACATACACATTATGCATGCATGACACGTGGACATGTGTGTGTGTGTGGGCACAGAGTAAGAGAGAGAGAGAGAGAGATTACCAGTGAAAGTCCAGAAGAGACAACAAAAGCAACACAGTCATCCTTTATTTTTGTTCTGGGCTGGGACGCTCATCCTCTGCGTGTAATGTAACCATCCCAACAAGCAGAAGGGGCACAGGGCCCACGGCCGGAGCTGCTGAGTCGGCGGGAGCCGCTGAGTCGGCGCTTCACGCCCAAGGGCACACGGGAAGGTCTCCTTACTTGGCTGACCACCAGCATATCTGTTACCTCCGTATTCCACCAGTTCTCCAGTTTCATTAGACAAGCTGATGGAGTAGATGGGCCCCTCCGAACAGCGGCGCATCGGCCTTGGTTTCTCAAGTTGTGTTACATATTCTAAGTTAAATCTGTGAACTACAAATAGAAGCTAGGGTTTATTGGCGAGACGCACACCAAATGGCCTTTTCTGACCTTTTTGCTGCCATTGGGGGGAATGCGAGTGTCATGCCTTTTAGATTACTTTGATTTTCTGTTGCTTGATAGTTTGTGTTCAGGTGGTTTCTTTGACCTTCACGAAGGAATGCTTTAAAAAGTGAGCACCTCAAAATGTCCTCTCCTCTGGTTCTGTAACTGTGGGGAGGTCGTGACCCTAACTCAGCATTCCCATGCACACATGCCCGGTACACACACACACTCACGCACACTCACGTGTGCGCACCCACACCTGGACTCACACACTCACTCGTGAAGGTGGAGATGTCAGTTCCTCTTTCTTTCCATCCATTCTATCTAAATACAATAATACAGGTAAGCCGTAAGGGAGACTGCAAGCTTGACCTCATCCCAGGGTTCATGCCATCGGAATTTGTGTGGACAAATAATCCCTCACCTTAATTTAACACCTCACCTTAATATAACTTTCAGGACAAAAGAAGTACAGGTTCTAATGTCTGTTTTTCTACCTTCAACACACCTATTCTTTCTTCTAGCTTGGATCTGGACCATCCTGAGCACTGCATTCTGGAAGCTATCCGACACCAAGTCCCAGGCATTGGAATCTGATATCCCAGTGGGGTTTCATCATGGTCAGTCAAACAGACGCTGGTTCCAGAAGTTCCTACATACTTCCGGGTGATGTTGAAAACATTGATTTGGCCTGAGGAGACTGCCAGGAGATGAGATAGGCCTCGAGCCAGAAGCTACCCCCAGACCTCCAGCCTCAGGCTCCACACACAGCAGCACGGATCCCCAAGGATTCTGTAGGGCCAGCAAGGGTCAAGATGGCTCATTCGCCTGGATGCACAGCTCTGAGAGGATTGAGCAGGAGTTGGCCAGCCACAGGCTTCGGTAGCGGTCCCATCACGTGGGGCACAAGTGACGTCCCTGCAGGAGCCTGAGGGACAGGAGACAGTGAGAAGACCAGCGCCTTCCTTGCCGAACGCAAGTCAGCAAGCAGCCAGCATCCACAAGGGGAAGAGGAGGGAATCTGGAGGACTCAGTCGTTGCTCAAAACAGACTACTTTCAGTTTCTCAAAGAATGATTATCGAATGCCAAAAATGTGTCAGACGCTGTTCTGGGGACACAGGGTGGCCCAAAAAGGCCAGCCAAATCCTACTGAGCACAACGAATTCAATGACATCCACTGCCCCTCATCCCACATCGAGAGGGCTTGTGAGGAAGGCAGGTGGGCTGGAGTTCCAGAGGTTGCTTTATTGTCTCCCACTGTGGGTTCAGCCCTCGCCTGCCCACCCCCCGACCCCCCTGCCCACCTAGCTTTGCTCTCTTCCCTCTTCCCTCACTCGCTGGAAAACTAGGTGCCATGTGCTTATAACGTGCCAGCTATGCGGCAGTCTAAGGTCACATGGTGGTGGTCAAGATACACACCCAGCCTCGGACTAACGGCAGCAGGGACAGACTCAGACCCTGAACACACCACCGCAGGGTTAGCAACAGGGAGAAGTGGCGTCGGAGTAAAACGCCCCGACCCGGGTGGAGAACAGTGTTGGGGGCAGGCAGGGCTGGGGGCCGGTCCAGGAAGGGTCCGGCTGCCGATCACCGAGGCTGGGCGTTTGAAGGTTGCAGAGGAGCCAACCCTGCGAACACACATCCTCCAGCCGCCGCTTCTCAAGAACTAAGGCAGGAGAGGAGCCTTTCAGAGAATTCAGATGTGTCCTTCTAGGAAATGAGGGCATACAGATTCTTAGCAGTTCATGTCACACCCTCCCAGACGTCACAGAAGAATGCACCTGTTTGGTGTAACGGTGTCTGAGGAACATGGTTGTGTGCGGCTGGATGTTCTCCACCATGAGCTGAGTGGCCGCAAGACGGTGCTCCTAGGGATACACCATGATTGATACAACCACACCCCTGAGGTTGGATATTTAAATTGCCTCTGAGTTTTTGTTGTTATAAAGAGTTCCCTACAGGACAGTCTTGTCATCCCTCAGATACAGTTCTAAACACGAATTTGCTGATTCAAAGAGAATCCAACATTGGTTTCCACACATAGTATGATATTGTCAGGTTTTCCTTATTTAAACCCTGGCATCCTGCTGTGGGCAATTTATATTTAGTTGAACATTTTCAAATTAGGTATATGAACATGGTAAACAATTGCAGTAGTGCAAAAAGCCAGATAATAACAAACCCTAGAGCCCCCAGCCCTCCAGGTCCCCAGGTCTCCTTCCCAGGACGCGGATGGGATTCCAGATGCTGATGCGTATTCACACCGTTTCCAGGTTTGGATGATCGTGGACGTCTCTTTTATAAACGTTTTTGTGTGAATCTTACTGTGGTCATTGGCTTCCTTTCTTGGGGGACTAGAATAGTTGGTTTATCCCATAGATGTATGTTCAACTTTTAAGAAACTACCAAGTCATGTTCCACCGTGGGCCCATTTTATGCTCTCACCAGCAACACAGGAATTTACGGGAGTCGACACCGTCACGATCATTCAACAGACTTTTAAATGAGCTCTTCTACTGGTTGTGAGATGGTGTCTCATTGTGGTTTTAACATGCATTTTCAGACATAGTCTTCCAGGCAGAAGAAATAACGTTTGTGAAGATCCCGAAGGAGAAAAGAGGTGCTTTTTGGAAAATTCCTACACACGAACTTAGAGACCATACAGACATAAATATTATTGACATTTCAAGTTATATATTTCCAGATCCCTCTCTCTCTCTCTCTCTCTCTCTCTCTCTCTCTCTCACACACACACACACACACACACACAATTTTTTTAAATTAATATGGTGAATCTCTGTCATGGACTAAATACGTCCTCTCAAAATTAATATGTCGAAGCCCTACGTCCCAGTGTGACGGTAAAGGGAGTGAGGTCCTTGGGAGGCGATTAGGTTTAGCTGAGGTCCTGAGGGTAGAGCTCAGGGAGGAGATTCACACCCTTGCAAAAAGAGGATGAGACAGGAGACCCCTTTCTCTGCTTGCACGCACCCGGGAAAGGCCGTGTGAGGACAGAATCTGCCCAGGCTGGCACCCTGACCTCCGACTTCCAGCTTCCAGAACCAGGAGAAGGACATGTTTGCTGTTTAAGTCACCCAATCCATGGGACTTTCTTTTAGGGTCCCAAGCTGACTAAGACAATATCTTTTACTGAATAGTCTTCTTCAGCATCACCATTTTAACACTGTTGCATAGCACATCACATGGACAGCCAACTCTGATTGGGTCCTTTCAAGGTGTGCTTTACAATCTGCTGGGACAGGACAAGAGCAGCTGTCTTCTAAGACGCGGCTTTTCTTGGGTGGTGACCAAATGTCCCCATCTCCGGAGGGGCACCGTCTCTCCGTCTGCAGCTCACAGCTTCCTGGAGATGCTTTTTCCTGGGCCCCAGGGTCCCACCCGATGCAGCACCGCATCCTCCCTGCCCACAGCCATGCAAGGACCCTGTGCACTTTCTGGGGCTCTCTGACAGCACACATTTCTTCTCTTCTGGGTCCTGTCCACAAATCCCAGCCAGCGGGCAGCCCCCCACCCTGCTTCCCTTGAACTCCACATCCCTGGCTTTGGTCCACAGAAAGCTGGGTTGACCCAAGACGACCATGACTCTCTTCTCGGGGAACCCTGTCCTACACTGCTGAAAATAGTTGTTTCTTCGATTTTCTCCAGGTCCGTAGGGTAATAGTCCCAATTACTTTATGGTGGCCAAAAGTAATTGGTGGTAAAAGTAATTGTTTTATTTATAAAATTGTTGTGCTATTTATTACAAATAAATCTTTGGTGGGAATATGTATAGTTCTCTATATACAGAAACCCTGAAGAGTTTTATTTGGCTACTTATTAAGTAGTAACACTAAGTAATATATAGTTTTTGAGTTTTGTCTCCTAATTTTGCTCTTCCTTTAACTATATACCCTGGTATGCTTCATCAGCAAATGGGCAACTTTAATTAGTTTTACAATCAAAAGAAACACATGTATATTGTATACTTCTCGCTGAGTCAAGTAGAATGATTACGATAAAGCAACCTTTATTTCATTCATTATCTTTGGAAAAAACCAGCATTGACCTTTTTTTACGTATCTTTCAGAAGTTTCTAGGTTGTGAACGCCTATAATACATTTTATTTTCTTTGTCTTATGGTACAGATGAGACTGTATTCTTTGCATTGTTGTGCGTCTTTTAACAAAACATATCTTGAATAAATTTCCATATTTGCATAGATTTAGCCATCTTATTTTTTAAAAATAGCTCTGCTTTCTAGATGTACCATAATTTAACTAATCAATTCCCTATTGATGGACATTTATAGAGTTTGCATGGTTAGTATTTCAAACAATGCTGCAAAGTCAATCTTTCACACAGATGTGAGAATAGACAGGGTCTCAAGGTGAAACTGGCAGGTCAAAGTAAATGTATCTTTCGTTTTGTTGGATATTCCCAAGACGCTCTCCAGAGAGACTCTGCCAATTTTCACTTCTACCAATAGCAGATAAGACATCTGTTGTCCAACATCCTTATACATTGTGATATATTGACTTTTCAGTCTTTGTCAATCTGTAAGGCTAAAAAAATAGCATCCCACTTCTATATGTCATTACTTCATTATAAGTCAGGAGTTGCTTACTTCCCTTTCTTCATGTTGGTAATTCATTTAAACTGCTTTTTGATGTCCTTTGAATAATAAACTTCAGTGGGGCCAAGCTGGGTCAGGTAGCTACTGCTAATTTTATGGAATTATATGAATGAATCTCATGAGCCCTGTGATTTACCTCCAAGAAGACGTTTCTGAAGTTGTATGAACTTCTGCCGTTTATGACAGCTTTATTTTAATGAATTTCACACTCAAAATTCTTAATCCCCATCATTTTTCTTTGGAGTGTTCGATGACACCCATGTTTTTCCTTACTGTTATGGGCAAAATGGGGGTTAAGTTCTCCTTAACAAATATGGCTTTAAGAAAAGCAAAACTTTTCCATTGGGTGTGGACCCCCTGGATCTTCATTGAGTGGGGTCATCACCCTACTGGCCTAGGGCAGCCTCCTGTCCATGCCTGGGAGGAGTCAGGTGGATGCTGGCACCGCAGAGGTTGTGGGCTTCGTGATAGGAGGTTGGGTGCCCCATTAGGATGGACCAACTATGAAGGATCTTGGAGCAAGTGTTATTTGTGTGGCTCCCTAAGAACTCAGTTCCATCTCTTGTGGGGTTAGAGCAAAGCTGACCTCGGGGACTAGTTCACTGAGTCCTAGTTCACAGGTCCAGGTCCTCAGGAGCTGCCTAGCAAGGCTCTGGGATGTGGCGAGGACCATACTTGAACTTGTGTAGGTCAAGCCTCAGACAGAGGCTTCCCCCTACATCTCTGCTCTTCGGCCGCCCCATTAGGTACCAACATAATTAACCTACCCATGGTTTCCCAGGCAAGAGAAAATGCTACCAATCGCACGCAGCATCTCCGAGGCTGCAGAACGAGAGCTGGTACGGCCGGCAATGTCTCTCAACCCAAAGAGGGTCCACGGCAGAGAAGACCAGACTGGACAGCAGGTGTGACCACTCACCTCACTGCAGGAGCCCTCGCCTCGTTCCTCCGGCGATCCAGACATCAGACCCTCCCGCCTCCTGTGAATAGGCTTTTTCTGGTAAATTCTTAAATAGCTTCTTAGCCTCCATTGTGGTTTCATAATTGTGACCTTATAACAGTTACCATGGAAAGAATTCCTAGATTATAAATAATGACAACGTGAGTTTCCTAGTTACCAAGTATATTTATAAAATGAATTCCAAAGGTACATGACATTTAATTCCAGCCTATTTTTAGAAACCAAAAGATAATAAAGGAACATACCTTTTTTTCCCCCAGAAAGAAAAAATTGTACTATTTCTCTAAACCTAGTTATAGAGCCATACATCTATATGGCTATTAGAAAAAATGAAAGGTTTTTAGTAACACTATTCTTGGGGGTTTAAGAAAAGCATTTGCAATAACATAGATTTCAGTGTTAAATCAAGTTACTATGACCACGTATCAGAATTAAGTTTATAAAAGTTATCTTGCATTAAAAAAAGATATCACGCCCCTCAATTTTCTCACCAGACACAAACTTTGGGAGAACTGATATGCCTTCTATCTTGCAAAATTTTCTTGCAAAATTTTCTTGTGACTGAAAACCACTATATCTTTTTTTAATAAGATTTTCTTTATTTATTTGACAGAGGAAGAGATCACAAGTTGGCAGAGAGGCAGGCAGAGAAAGAGGGGGAAGCAGGCTCTCCACCAAGCAGGAGCCCGATGCGGGACTCGAACGCAGGACCCTGGGATCATGAACTGAGCTGAAGGCAGAGGCTTAACCCACTGAGCCACCCAGGCACCCCTGAAAACTACTATTTCTTATGCAGAGCTCTTAAAGGCCAAAGCCTCACCTGGTGGAAGGAACTGTAAACCAGGAAAGTCAGTGAGGCTTCCCGAGGAACACAGCACAGAAGAAAGGTCACTCGACTGGGGTGACTGGGTGGCTCAGTCAGTTAAGCATCTGCCCTCGGCTCAGGTCCCGATTCTGGGGTCCTGGGATGGAGCCCTGCATCTGGCTCCCTGCTCAGTGCGGAGCCTGCTTCTCCCTCGACCCCTCCCCCTGTTTGTGTTCGCATACTCTCTCTCTCTCCCTCTCAAAAATAAATAAATAAAATCTTTTTTAACAATCTATAAAAAGAAAAGAAAAGCCACTCGATGGGCTTCAAGCCACTTTCTCATGTGCTACAGAAACACAAGTCCAATGAAGATATTAAAGTGATGGAAATGCAGTCATCTTTATGCCCTAATATTGTGCCTTTTCCCAACACTATTCCAGCCGATGCTTCAAGGACACTGGGTTCTTTAGCTTGGCTGCAGTGTCTCCTAACTGGGACATGTTCTCCCTTCGGAATCTTAAATCGAGACCTATCTTTCGTCTTCGACCCTGAAACAGGGTGTTCCAGAATGGATATACTGGAACCGCTGGCATTAAAATCCTCCTCTCTGCATGTACGTGTCATGTATCATATACTGTGTCTTCGCAAGCTGTTTTGGTTCCGTTTCAATACATATTTATCAAACACTGTATGCATTTTCTGTGGCTATTATAGCAAACTACTACAGACCTAGTGGCTTAAAAGAACATTAATTTATTATCTAACAGTTCTGTAAGTCAGGAGTCTGAGAGGGACTCCCCAGGCTGAAACCAGGGTGTCGGCAGGGCTGTACCCCCCACGAGGCTCCGGAAGAGAGAGTCGTGTGCCTGCCAGAGGCTCCCAGTCCCATGGTTCCTGATTCCCTTCCTCCATTTTCAAAGCCACAGTGGTGAATTGGGTGCTTCTCGCATCACACTCTGACCTCTCCCCCTTAGCAGGACCCTTGTGATTACACTGGGCCCCTAGGGGACCCGGGATAATCTCCCCATCTCAGGATCCTTCATTTAATCAGATCCCCAAAGCCTCTTTTGCCACAGAAGGTAACAAGCCACAGGTCCTGGAGACTGGGATGCGGACATCTTCGGAGGGGTGGGCAGTAATTCTACCTGCCACTAGCACTGGTTTATTCTTTCCAAAAAGTTTCTTGAATACTTAATGGATGTTTAGTACAGCTGAGCAGATGAACACAGTGATAATAGATCCCAATACCGAAATAACAAATCATGGTTGACGTAGTCATAACCCAAGTGAGTACTGTCTAGCTCAGATAAGAGACAGAGACGTTTACCGATGTTCAGGCTGTCCCATCGGGTCTAGCCCTTCTTCCAATGCTGGTTGCACTTCTTGCTTCTTGTGTCTGCTGCATTCCCAGACCTTCTCCACCAGTGCTGATGTCTCCAGTTACATGCGATGGTGGAGATGAGCCAAGCATTCCGTGGGGAGCGCAGACAGGTAGTTCCCTAGGAGCTCTGTCTGAGGCTGGGAATGGAATCAGCACCAGCGCGTGGGGCCTCGCATTCACCCTTTGTGTGTGTTTCTGTGTGTTAATCATTTTGTTCCTTCTTTTTTTCTAAATCTATAGGAAGTGACAGTGTTGTAAAATTAAAAAGTATTTTTAACCGAGTCTAATTATCACAGTAATTAGTTTAATTAATAGCAGGTAACTTATCCAAAGTACAGCTCTATATTAACTTCATAGCTGGGAAGAAATGCATATGAATTTTATAATGATGCCAGTGGCAGGTCAAGTCTAGCCCCAGAAGGAGGCAGTTGCTGGCAACGGTATGCTTTCCTTCCTGCCAAAGCTGTCACCTTTGAGGTCGCCTTGAATGTTTGAGATAGAATTGGGACAGATCTGGAGGCTAAACTTCAGTTAAAAAAAAAAAAAATCATCACCATATTCTGAGCATTCAAGTGAAACCAAGCCAGTTATCAAAACTCCTACAGGTTTTCGGTGCCTGGGTGGCTCCATTAATCATTCCATTAATCATTCCATCCAACTCTTGGTTTCCGCTCAGGTCATGATCTCAGGGTCCTGGGAGCGAGCCCTGCGTCCAGCTTCAAACTCAACATGGAGTCTTCTCGAGATTCTCTCTCTCCCTCTCCCTCTGCCCCCCACCCCTCCATTCTCTCTCTCTCTCTCTCTCTTTCAAATAAATAAATAAATAAATATTCTTTTAAAAACCACAACTTTTGTTGTTCTTGGAGTTAAAAGACACAGAAATGACTCTTACGTGTTGGAATAATGACACAGCAAGCTCTATGAATGACGAGGAGATGCAATAAAATCTAACCAACATCCCCCAAACTACAGCAGGCTCTAACGCCAACATCTTTACCACCAATAACAGCGGTACCTGGGGGAATGTAGACTTGGAAGTCAGATCAGCACACTTTGGGTCTGAGATATCAGTAAGTACCCTTGAAAACTTGGACAAATGCCTTAATTTTGGTAATAATGTTTTTTTTTGTTAAATGAGGATCTCGAGCTACTATAAATCACCTCTAAGGTTTTTTTTTCATTCAAAAAGTATGTATCTGGTCTGCAATACTCAAATATTTTGGTCTCAAGGCACCTTTACACCCTTAAAAAATTATTGAGAATTCCCAAAAGCTCTCGTTCATGTCTACTATATCTGCTGGCATTTACTGTGTTAGAAATCAGAGCTTAGAAAAGGGTTTAAATATTTACAAACTTATTTACAATTAATGAGAAACGCATTACATCATAAAATAAATAACATATGCCTATGAAAACCAACTCAAGGCACAGCATTTCTTGGTAAGATGGCCATTGTTTGACATTTCTGAAAATTCTTTAAGTGCCTGGCTGAACAAAAAGCAATCCGATTCTCACGCCTGCTCCTGCATTCGGTCTGTTGTGATAGCCAAGTCATGGAAACTTCGAAAACGTTTTCTATATATTCCATTATGAGAGAGAGAGAGAGAAAGGCGAATGACATGTTAGTATTGTGACAGTAGTCTTGAATGCCCAGAATCCCAGCAGGGTCTCACCCGCCCCCTCAGTATGTCTTGTCATCAGGGTTCAGTGGTGCCTCCCCACGCTTGAAGTGGGACTCAGCAAAGTGTGTTCCCTTGATCTGCACTGTGGATTCTCACTTTTGATATGAAAACCATAGCTCGATAGTCCAGTAAGTTCTTCAAGCTCAGAAGGACACATTTGACAAATGGACAAGGTCAAAGGATCCCTATTCTTGCATCTCCTTCTTGGGCTTTTCCCATCCTTGGTTTCAGCTAAATCCCTGTGGTTGCAAGGTTGCAAGGTAGCTGTCATGAGGATCGTAGCATGACTACAATTATCCTTTACTGCCTTGAGGGGTTTTGTAAAAGCAAAGGAGTCATTGCCAAATACCCAGCAAATCTGCTCTTTGACATCATTCATTGGCTGCGGTCGCACATTGCCTGAACTCCGTTCTAGAAAGCTGACTCCGCCCCTCAGGTTGGCTTTAGGGAAGCAAGAGCCACCCCAAGAAATGGTAGGTGGACCCACGTTGCCCTAAAATGTGGCGACGTTGCAGAGAGTCTGTGCCTCCTGAGAAGGGGAGCTGGACTCAGCGAAGAGGCAGGTGACCCACAGCTTTGACCACAAGGGACTCAGGAGGTATCAGGCAGGAAGGAGTCAAGGAACCATGACCAGAAGAACATTCTAAGAGCCTCGGGGATAACGTGAACAGGTCCTTCATCACATCACTGTTTCTCTTTACATGATTTAAAAACCATCTCCTTCATATTTGCTTTGCACAACATCCAACAGAATGTAGTACTATTTCAAGTGTAAGTTACAATTTATAAAAAAGAGTGTTAGAAAAGTGCCAGGACCTTCTTCCCACAGCTAACTTGTTCGGCATGCGCCAAATGGACAGTTCAGCTAGAAGCTAGAACTTCAAATAAAGAAACCTCAGTTTTGCACTAGTTTATTTATTTATTTTTCTGTTCAGCTTATTTTTGGATTTATGTTCGAATTTATGCCGACTTTTCTAAGTATGTTTATTAAACTCTGTAGTTCTTTATTATTTTTATTTCAAGTGTAAGCTGTGTACTCCTGCCATTAGCTCTTTGATGCAAAAAGGCAATTGCGACTTGAATAAGCAATGGCAAATAGTTCCTGAGGCTTATTAGTGTTTTATTGCGGGCATAATTCTTCTTTCCGATCTACACTGTGATTACCTATTCAGAGGAAGCACTTAGTCTCCACTTAAAACATACGAAGACTTTCCATTACCATCAACTGGAAGATTGTGAGCCAAGTAATAGGAGGCTTTATAAGCACAATACAGATGCCCGAAAGCAAAACATAAGAAGCGGCAAACCGCCCCCCCAAATTGCATATGAAAACCTGATTTTTTTTCTGAATAATCAATCACAAAAGTAATTTTTCCATGATTAAAATGTGTGTAGCTGAGTGAAAAGTTAAAAAAACAAAGCAAAACAAAATGCAGAAACCTCGGCTGCAGTTTAGGCTAAAAATAGCAGCTTACATGCCCAGGTACATTCACGTGTGTTTATGTGTAATGAATCTTTAACAGACAGCACAGCGATTGGAGCCCAGCCTCACTCTTTTGAAGTCAACAAGACCCAGGGCATCAACCTTCTCCGATCACAGGATGCTTTGATCGGCTCTCAGGAAAAGAATCTCGGGCAGGATGTAGTAAATTTCTTATATTCATGCAGAGCAGATGGGGGTTTACACAAAGAATTCATGGAAAGCTAGGAATCTTTCAGAAATTAAATGAGCATTTTGTGCTAATATTGCCTATCACCAGCAGGAGAGTACGGTGCTAGGTGGTACATCCCATGATCCTGAGAAAGTCTTCCCTGAAACCTTACATTCATCGGGATGAAATCTTACAGCCCCTGTTTAATTTTTTGGCCAGAATAAGAAAGCCCTGCTGTAATCTGCAAAGCCTTGGTAGGTCTGATTTTGATACCTGACTCCAGCATGGCTGTTCCTTCTGGTGTCCATCCAGGTGCAGGCCAGTGAAAAGAGGTCCTGCCACACCACAGTGATGCGGTTGCCATGGAAACGCACCACTCAGACCTCCTGCTGCAGGACCATCAACGGCTAGGGCTCCAGCTGCTGCCTTCTGTATACACGACCACAGTCCCCTCCCACAGGCGAGGCTCAGACAACCACGAAGGCTGACAGGCCCTTCCCATGACACGCGACGACTCAGCCGCTGGCTACTCTAGTTCAAGACTTGGTTGGGCGCCTGGGTGGCTCAGTGGGTTAAAGCCGCTGCCTTCGGCTCAGGTCATGATCCCAGGGTCCTGGGATCGAGGCCCACATCAGGCTCTCTGCTCGGCAGAGAGCCTGCTTCCTCCTCTCTCCTCTCTCTCTGCCTGCCTCTCTGCCTACTTGTAATCTCTCTCTCTGTGTCAAATGAATAAAAANACCCTCTCTTGGATGGGTCTGCACTGTGGTCTAGCCTGGCTCTCCACCCTTCCTCCTTCCTTTCACTCTTCCATGGGTGTCAGACCCACACATTACAGAATTTTCGAGAAGTAAAATTTTATCATAGCCCAAGAAATGCACAACAATGGAGTTAACAAAGAATTGGGCAACAAAGCACATTTATAACTAGATAGGAAAAGCGTGTGAATGTCCTATAACTTGTTTTGGCTGAAAATGGGTCAGCTCAGTCCATGAGTGCAGGTTGACAATGAAGAGCTCCTGCGCTGCGGCCCCACCAGGCGGGCACTGGAAGTCTGTGGCGAGGGCAAAGCCTCCCAACGGGCAAAGCTTCAGGGGTATTACCTGGTTACCATATTGCAGAGGAAGAGAAGTGAGCAAGGCACAAATTTACAAGGACTCACGGGCAGTGGCAAATGGCTTGGCTACTTGGTCAGGGGCCGACAAGTCAAAGGTTGGAATACTGTGTACAAGGAGGTCCGTGGACCATGAAAGAAAGAAAACTCGCCTCTGGGGATGGTCACAAAGAGAGCAAACCTTCCTATCACACATTAGCGTGCACTAGAGACCATCTACCATCAATTAATGTCCAGAGGAGTCCATCCACCATGGAGGAAATAATGAGTAGCCATTTAAATGGCAAGGCTAAGCCATGTGATGTCAGCTGGCATCCATCTTGGCTCTGGTACCATGAGTGCCTGAGTGGAGCACCATGGTGTTGGGCTCAACAGCAGAATTCTCCCTCCTCCGTGGCTAATGTACTACCACCGCTGCAGAATACCCAGCCTGAAAGCAGTGAAGACCGGTGTTGCGTGCCACTGGTAGAGGGCCAGCCCTGGAGGGGACCAGCTAGCCTCTTGGTAGCAAGTGGATTCCTCTGGAGTTGATAGCAGCTTATCTTGCCTGGCCTTGCACGTATTTCCACCATGGGTTTGCCTTTCCTCCCTTGCAGAACCTCAGCCAACACCACCCTCCAAGGACATGCAAGAGTTTGGTCCTCTGAACCACATCATGTTAGGCCAAGGGCCCATGTTACAGCAAACATGCCACGGAGTGAGCACAGACCATGGGATCCACCAATCCTACCGCAACCCACACCACCCACAAGGCAACTGACCCAATGGGGTAATGGGGTGGGCTCTTGAAGGTGCGAACTTGGAGGTGATGCCAGATGATAATGGGACACCATTCTCTATTACATATCATCTACCCCAAATCAAATACCACTATAAATTGTTGTGTCTCTAATGGGTAGAATATGCAGGTTCAAGAAACAAGGCGTGGAAATTAGAGTGGCCCCACTTTCTCTTACCCTCCAGTGACTTGCTTAGGGAATTTGTTCCTCTTGTCCCTGAAATTCTAGGCTCTAGGGTTGTAGAGGTGAGATATTTCCATCATGATACACACGAAGAATCCCATTAAACGTTCAGCTATACCTCCTGCCCGATGGCTTCAAGTTCCTTGTGCCAAGAGACCAGCAGAGAAGAAAAAGAGCTGCCATCTTCACAAATGTAAAAGGCCATATTCATCGGGAGGAACTAGGGCTCCTATCACAAATAGAGTCAGGTAAACAATAGAGTTGGTACCCAGGTGACCCCCTGGGGCATCTCTTCACACCCCCCTATCCAATTTAGATGGTAACTGAACACATGCAGCAGGCACAGAGAAAGGGGTGGGGACCAGGCGCTGAGGTTCCTTAGGGAGGATGAATGGGTCCACAGGTAAAGAGCATGGGCCAGGGGATCTAAAATGAGTTGTGTAAGGAACGCAGTGATTAGAATCCCTTGAAGCCCTATGAGCAGCTATAGTGAATGATCTATATTTTATAACACTAGCCTGACTCTTGATAGATTCTCAGAACTCAGAGGGGCCATTCCCAGTGGGACCACGGGAGAGGCAAGGAGCACAGATGGGGCACGCAGGGGTGGGCTCAGTGGGGGATGCCGCCTACCTTCCAGTGCCCCCCCCACCCTCCCTGCCGCTTGCAGGGCAGGGTGCTCCTTTCCCCAGCTGCCAGCCGTGTCCCTGGCCAAGCTCCTCTCTGGGAACCCATCTTGGCAGAGGGGCAGTGAGAACGGAGAATGAGGTCCCCTACAAACCGTAGGCCTGTTTCCAGGCTGGGCGGCTTTAGGAGCGATTACATAAGGAATTTGCAGATCTTGGAAGTGAGGTTTTTAAAACCTCCCATTTGCCTCCAAACGACATGCAGAAACTCAGTGTGACTCCCAGAGTAATTTATACCTTAGTATTAAGACCACCTGTCACCATGATGTCTCACCTGGATCGCAGCATGGTCCTCCTGGGGTCCTGGTAGACACTTTCCACCCCACCTCCTTTCCCCTAGTATAATGCTTATTGAAGCCCGAGGGGCATTTTATAAATTGACGTCATGCCTCTTCTCCGCTAATCCTCTCCAGCTGGATTCCCATTGTTCTTGGGATAAAGAAGCAAATTCTCAGCATCCCTTACTGGCCTTGCAGGACCCACAGGCTCCTGGACTTTACAGTCTCCCCTGCATTCACCATGGAGGAGCGTCTGGGACCTGTAGCTCCCTCCCTTCTAACTCAGGATCTCACTCGCTGCCTTCCTTCTAGAATGTTCTTTCCTCCTTCCCTTTTTACCTGCTGTGTTTTATTCATATTTTTTTGCTAAAATGTTGCTTTCTTGGGAAAACTGGCCAGACCCCAGAGAGGGTAAACGCTCTGTAACAAAGGGGACCATGTGTCCTGAGTTACCCAGGCAATCCAAGCTACTGCATCCTCTTATTCACTGATTTAATCTGCTCCCCCAACCTATAATCCACTCAGTTACACAGTTACTTATGCTTCATCAAAAGTACCCCAACTACTGAAAATATGTATTATTTTATTTTTCAATGCCTGTTTCGTTAGAACAACTGTAAGAACATGAGCACGATAATATATCTATCATGTCCATGATTGATTTCCCAACATATGGTAGACTCGTTGGCACACAGTAGATGCTCAACAAATATTTCTTGAATGAATGAGAGTGACTGAAAAAAATCATGGCATTGGAACATTATCAAACTGCTCTCACCAAGAAAAAACTGTATCAATTTATACTGCCACCTACTACTTGTGACAAAATTCCCACAGGCCAAAGACTGTGGAATGCTAGCCTTTAAAAAAATATTAGCAGGGGTATAATGGTTGCAAGTCTTGCCTTAATTTGCACGTCTTTGATAACAAGGAAGAAAGACATTTTATCCCTACTATTTATATTCCACTGTAAATTTTCCATTCACTTCCTGGGCTCTTTCATTCATTACAGTCCTCGTAATGTTATTGTATCTGTGAACAATTTTATTTATTATAGGTATTAATTCTCGTAAGTGGTTGATTTGATGCAGATATCTTCCCTACTATTGTTTTCATAATTCTTTCATTTTTGCTGCTTTTCATCTTTTCTATGATCGACATTTTTATGGTAAAAATCTGTCAACCATTTTTTCATAGTTTCATTTCTCACCTGGCATACTTTTTCCAAAATTGGGATAAGGGTTTTTTTCACATTTCTCTAGGTTTTTCATAAATTCTTGGTTGATTTTTAGCTCTTGGCCAAATTTTCTTTTGATATATATGATATATAGTGTGGATATAAATAATTTTCTCTCTGTGATCTTTGCTTATGTAATAACTTTAAAAATAGCCAATTATAGGTAAACCTTAGTCCAGCTCCTTCTAAATTCATGACTGTTAGGACACACACGAAATATTGAGGTGCCATCGCAAACAATATCACGGGGTCAGCTCCTAGGGAGGGGTATCTGGCGATCGAGGAAGCTGGGCACATGCCCATCTCGTGAATTATGGTGCATGCGTGAACATTTAGGGACCTCGATGGTCCCTTTTCATGTGAGGTTGCATGAAGTCCTCTAAGTCAAAGTGTTCCTTAGGATATCAAGAAGGTATAGCACGGGATTTATGTGAATGATGCACCGAGTTGTGGCAGCTTTTCCTTGTACACAAGATAGTCATCCTACTAAATGGTGTGTCACGAGGCTCGTGACCCCTAAAAACATGATTCGTCCACAGTCATTGATGGAGAAAGTCTCAGTCTGGAGAAGGCATAGGGGAGGCATGTGGGAAAGGAAAATGTACACACTAAAACGGAGGGTTCCGAGGGAAGTCAAAGGTGAAAATAGTAGCCTGACATTCATTTAAGTCAAGTCTTTTCATTTGTGATCTTCCTGATACTTGCCGATTGCTCCCTTCCCGGACTTGCACACTCAGCCTTGTGAGGACGTGCATGCATTTAGAGGAAGGTGGGTGGTATCAGGGTGCAGTCTGTACTGAGAGCCCCAAGGAATATCAACCCGTCTTCGTAGCCCCATCCCGCTGAACCAAAATGGTGGCTCAGCGATGCCCGTGGAAAACAGGTGGAGTGGGGATGGGCAAAGCCCCGCGTCGCTGAAACAGCACACGCTCTCGCTGCATGTGCAGCACGTTCAGAGCTCTGCAGCGAAAGCACATCATTTTAGACCCAGCTGAAACTTAGCCCAGGACTGAGATTTCTGCTAACACCGCTGACCGACTCCATGCTCTCGGCCAGTGTGTTCCCACGGCTAACTTTCCATCGTTCGCTTCCCAAAGCCTCATAATAAACCGCATTTGCATTCTTGCTGTTTTTCAGGGAAATAAGCAGATTTAAGCCCATTTCTTTTCATTCATTTGAAATAAAGATTAGGGCTCTCATTTGTTTTATGGCTTTCATTTTTGAGAGGAAAAAATGAATGCATCCAAGCCTTATTTTCAGCAAAGAATGAAGATAGGAATTCTCCATTAGCCACAATATAGCCATTGTATTTCTCTCTTTTTAGTTAATTGGATTAAAATTTGCTTTTATGGGTATGATTATCGCTATTTCCTTTTTATGATCATTGTCATGTTGTTTTCCCCATTCATCTGACCTTGTCCGTTAAATATGATGATGCCTTCACTCAGGTGGTATTCCAAAATGCCAAACTTGAACATGAAAATAGAAATTGTAAAGATATCAGTTTTTGTTTGCTTAAAAAAAAGATTTAAGGAGAATATCTTCAGTAATTAATGCATTGTTAACCTGAAGGTCAGACTCAGGCAATATTGAATCCTGCTTTAAAAAAAAAAAATGTCCCCCAAGGCTTGCTTGCCCTCTTATAAAATGCATATCATCCATTCAACAAATCTTTATTGATTATGCCAGTCACCATAACAGGTTTTGGCATCACAGCACTAAACAAAACAGACAGAAATCCCTGACCCTTTGTCTGAGTTCTGGGTACTCAGCAGATGGGATCCGCCACATACAAGCATTCAATTTTCTGTTTCCGTAGCCCAGAGTATTCTGGTATCTTATTTTCCTTCCTCTCAGCCTTGTTGGGGAGAACTTTAATGGTGCATAAAATTGAAACAGGGTGAAGAGATATCTCGAGACCAAGGCTGTTTCCCTAAAAGTGTTACAGCATTAAAATCCAGCTAAACCAATACACTGGTACCATAGCTGGGGCTCATGACTCCATGGAATCCTCCATATTTCTATAAAAGGGAGAAAACATATGTTGCTTTTGGACCTCCAACTCACAGTTTGGTCTCAGGCAAATGTCTTTTTTTTTTTTTTAATCATCTTTGATAATCTGGTATCTACAACAAGTCAAATGTTGTCATGGCAGCATTTACATTTTTGAGAGATTAACCAAGTTGTACTCAGAAAAAAATAAATAAATAAGACAAGGGGGGCAAGGACAGTCCCTCGGGGCTCCAAAGAACCAGAAAGACAAAACCTCGGACACGCTGTGCCTGGAAAAGTGAGACTTTCTCACGGGTCTCTGCACGGCACTTCTGCCCCCAGAGCGGACCCAGCTAAAGGCCATTTTCAAACCTCATTTTCGGTGGGGCAGAAACTAATATCCAGCCATCAGTTGTGAACCTGAAGGGAGAAGCTTTAAGTGTACTCAGTGGCTGGTGGCGGTTGAGGAAGTTCGCCGAGGCCGGGAAAGAACGGTCAAACCGTGAGCTCAGGTCTGAGAAACAGGCCTCCCCCCGGGAGACAGGAGTTACGAGGCCCAGGGTCCGTCGAACCAAAGTGGAGTGAGGACGGCTGTTGGTGGGGTCCTCACGCGCCCTCCGTGTCTGGGCTGGAACTAGCCTGTTCACCAAAGGGGTGCGCTCGGGTGCGCAGGGAGAAGGCCTCCCAGGACAGGGGTGCACTCTGAGGCGACGGGGAGAATGACAAAAACAGCAGGGGGGGTGCTGGAGCTCTGGGCAGGTTTTCTTAAGCTGCTCTTGTCATAGAGGTTGGTGCATTTCTGAGGTCGGGGGCTCGGGGATGAAGGGAAAGCCCCCTGGTGGAAAGTTCGGGGGAAGATCCAGGACTGTGGTCCACGAGCCCTTAGGGCTGTATCATCTCCTCACTGTTCACGTTGGCCACACCCTCTCCCCTGCAGAAACCCCTTCCACCATGACTGAGCGGATTTTTAAAACATTAAAGTGCATGAAGATACATTTTAGTTATCTCAGACTGAGATATTTACAATAAATATAATTAGACGTGCTGTGTTATGGCAAAGCAAGAATGGAAATCACTAACGTACCGACTTGATGGTGCTGTAAATAAATAGAACAATCTGAGCGGATGCGCTGTCCATTTCCTACCCACACCTGGAAAACTTTCTAAATAACACAAAACCCTTTCAGTAATGTGTGCATTTAGCCCCGAAAAGCACTATCTTGCTCCAGAGTTTTTTCTCTTTGCCATCTTTCCAGAAGCCAAGCCAGCCTGGAACTGAGGGGTTTCTTCCTGATCTCTGTAGCTGACGAAACGCTCCCGCTCGTGAAGGAAGGGAGAGACCTTGAGAGGATTTCCGGTCTTGTGGGGTCTGGGATGGTGCTCCTGGCTCCACCTGTACTGTCTGCATCGTAACCGACCGTCGGGGTCTTATTCCAAGTATTCCCCGCAGAGATGTTGAGCATTTCCTCGGTCTCACCCTCCGAAGCGAAAGCGAGGAGACAGCACAGGGCGCGAGTGTGCACCTGTCCCCCATCCCTCCACGCTCTTCCGCTCCAGGCCAGCAGCTGGTCCTCCCTGCAGAGCCACGCACCGCGGGGTCCAGGTGACCAGGTCGGTGCAACGTTCGGAGACAGAGACATCGGGGGCCCGGGTGCTGTCCCTCGTGCCTTCATCTCTCTGGTGACAGAATGATGTGCAAAATGCCTGAATTCAGCGTACTTGGCTCAAGCAGAAGACAGGAAGGTCGGGCAAAGGGAGCAAGGGGGCGGCGTATTCAATGACCAGAACTTTGCTGTTTACGTAAACTTCCCGTTCCCAACCTCAGCCACAAAACCCAGAGGTACAAGGGAAGGACGGTCCTGAGCTCTCAGCAGCCGGTGTCATTTCAAGAGGTTGAAAGTAAGAAACAAATGGGAAATGCTTGCTGTGAAACAGTGGTACTGCTCTGTGCACAAATGCAAAATACAACGATTTTGATTCCTGAGAAGCCCATTCAGGGCTGTGTCCACTGGCATCCTGTCTTTCTGATTCAACCGCCGGCTACGTCTGGTTTTGTACCAGAAGGGATCGTTGGAATGGGCCACAGTGCTCACCGGTGGGAGCACTCACCTCCTGGTGACTCCGAATTCACCTGCGAGATCAGGGTCTCCCTGGGAGCCCTGCGAGGGAACGTTTGGTAACCGAGTTTACACAACACACACGGGTGTTGTCTCAAAAGCCTGTTTGTTGATTTGTTTTCTCTGTTCACTGCCATAGCAGATGCTCGCTGTGCTGAGCACCAGCTGTGTGCGGGAGGACTCGGAGGGCAGTCCTTCGGCTGCAAATGCGCTGAGCCCCAGCTCTGCGACAGCCCGGTTTGTTCCAGTTTGTCTTCTGTAAGCTGGAGAGGCAGTCTCTGTCTGTGGTCTCGGCACAGAGCTGTTGATTACAAGTTTTACCCTTTTATTTGCTCCTTTTATGGCCTTCGGCCGCAGAATCCCTCCATTTCTTCATCTGTGGAACTTGGGAAAATAGCCCTGAACTCCCAAGGATTAACTAATTAGGGATTTCAGAGGATCTGGAAATCTCTTTCATGGTTTCTCTGTATTATTTTACTAGGAGTCATGAATGTGCTTCATCTGTTGCAGTTTTGTAAATTAGAAGTAATAAGTGATTTTTCCTGTTACATTCACCACTATTGATCTTTATTCCTGATTAAATTTACAGTTAAATGGACCCCTTCTCACTTGGGGTTTCCTCTCTGCCCCAAAGAATTCCTCAGCACAGGAAGGGCTGTGAATTCACATGCCTGCTTCCAAAATGAATTAGAGGGAAAGAAAGGAGGGAACAAGAGGGAAGGAAGGAAGGAAGGAAGGAAGGAAGGAAGGAAGGAAGGAAGGAAGCAGAGAGGGAGGGAGGGAAGGAAGGGGGGAAGGAAGGAGGGAAGGAAGGGGGCAAGCACATCTGAAATGCTCCTTACAGAAAATGAGAGGCTCAACAGCACACTGCCTGAATCTATAAAGATCGTTCAGTGTTATTTCTATATGTTGAAGCTAATAGAACAGAATTGATGAATAAAATATTCTAATAAAATTTATGAAGCCAAAGATGTATCTACAGCCTCTGTCCAGGAGCACATAAGTGCAATGAAAATGCTTCCTAAACTACTTAGTTAAGTAATGAGTTACATGACTGAGTTATTTTTAAAGTAGTACTTTGTTTATAATAATGTCTTTTTATCATCCCTAACTTCTAATTAGTGTGAAATAAATCACCCACCTAGCACATTCTGTCATTACCAAATTACCTGCACCTTAGAAGAGAATCACTCTTTATTGCATTTTTAAATCATGAGCGTATGAATATTTCTCTCACGGATGGTATTTTCCTAGGTTTACTAATAGCACATAATTTTCTGTATATCCTAACGACTAAAATTTATTTTTATACAAAAACCTGGTTCCTTTATGGCACCACGAAAAGGGTATTTTGCCCTTTTTTTAGACCCAAACATGCTCCATTTTTATCCAAGAATTTCATGGCTCTTCCATTTAACTCATAGACACATTCGTTCTGTTATATAGTGTGTCCTGGGAATAATTCCAGGAACAACAAGTCCCATCCCTGCCTTTTGATTTTTAAAACAACTTTATTTACTTGTCAAACCCTCCAAGACCCAGGCAGCACGGCAGCCCCGGGCAGCCCTGATCCCCCCCGCAGGCTGCGGGGCCTCCCACGGTCACCACCGGCGGGTCCGGGGCCCCCGGGACCCCACGCAGTTTCCAGCCTGGCTCCTGGGGCCGTGGAGGGCAGGGCTGTCGGTTTCCCGCACAGGCTGCGGGCGCTGTGGTCACACGGGGAGGCAGCCTTCTCCCTGACCTTCCCGGTCCCTCCTACGGCTTCTCGGAGACCAGACGGAAGCAGAAAGAGACCTTCCATCCAAGCCGCCCCCCCAGCAGAGGGGATGCGGGTGTACAGGGGACAAACCGCGCTGTGGCGGACGCCACCCGTGGACCCCGTGGGCCGTCGGGGGATCGGCCGCAGGGACAGCCCACGGGCCTGAGGAGGACAAAGGGGGCCCTTTCAGGGGGTGGGGACAGCCGAGGCCAAGGCTCCGTATGCAATAACACCTGTCCTGTCCAACGGGCAGAAACACGATCTCTCAAGGCCCCGATGCCAAGTGTAGGGGAGGAGAATTTGGGTCTCTGAACGTCTATCAGCAGCCAGGAGGAGACGTGAGTCAGCCGGGAGCCGAGGGGGAGAAGCGCAAAGCTACCCGGAATCCGGCAGAAGGAAGGGCCCACCTTGGGGTGCAGAGCTTTGGAATTCTGTGTTCAGCAGACAAACAGAGCAGATCCCGGGTGCCCCGGGCAGGAGAGGAAGGCCAAAAAGAGAAAGAGGGATGCCGTGGGCGACCCCAGCCCTCCTGGCGAAGCCCCGAGAGTCTGGAGACACTCAGGACCTGTGTCCCCACGGCTGGTGTTCAGCCCACGGGCGCTGAAGACAGTGCCTGGCCCTGCAGGTCCAGGGGTGGGACCTGCCACCGCCCCTCACGACGCACCCCAGCAGAGACCCAGCTGCCTTTGGGGAGCAGACTTACAACACTTATTTGCCATCACACGACGCCTTTGAAAGATGAGCTAAGACAGAAAGCTTTGGGGCCATTTCCTGATGATGTGCCTTGACGTCATTTTCTTCTGGCGTTTTTGTGCTCAGGATGCTCGAGGGGCTTAGAGCAGTGATTTTACAGTTTTCACCGAATTTGGGAAATGTTCGCACATTGTTTCTTCAAAGAGGTCTGCTGTTCCTCTTGTCTCCTTCAGATGAGGTTGCATCGGGGACGCTCTGTTCATTCCCTGTCCGTCTTCTCTGCTCGGGGTCTCACTTACCGGCCGTAAATTTCTCCTGCTGTGGTTTCAGGCTCGCTGATCTCTCCCTCTGCGGCGTCCGCCCTGATCGGTTACGTTTCCCCCACGGCTGTAGTTTCCATCTCTATCTAGACCTTTGCTTTGACTCACCCCTCCCTCTTCTGAGCCTGCCTCTCACACACGCCATGCGCCCTGCGGAGTCTTGAAAACAGTTCTCGCCGCCGCCAAGGGTCTGAGCTGGTTCTGCCACCCGTGTCATTTTCAGATCGGCGTTGGGTCTGTCTCTGTCTGTCGGCTTCTTTTCATCCTGATGATCTTTTTATCGAATGGCAGACATTCTGTGCTTTCTGTGCAATGCACGTTTCTACATCCCTATAAATACCTCTGGGCTGTGTTCTAGGACACAGTTAGGTGACTCGGGGACAGTGTGATCTTCTCAGGTCTTGCGTTGAGTAGGACCCACGCCGCCTTTGGTCCAGGGCTCAGCGTATCCCCTGCTCAGACAAGACCTTCTCATCCGCCTGCGGATGCATCATGAATTAGACCTGCTTTCCTCTCTGGGTGGTGGGAATACACTCTGCTCCTGGCCTTCTGTAAACTCCAGAGACTGTTCCCTTGACCCTTTTGGGTCATCCTTGTCCCATCCGTGTCCTGAGCATGCAGGGACCCTCCACCAAAGCTTGAGGGGAGCGCTCTGCTGATCTGGAGAACTTTCTCTCTCTCTCTCTCTCTCTGCCACTGTCCCTTCCCTGGAAACTGATGGGGGGAACGCTAGCTCCTTTGACCTGTATGGACCCTCAGCTCCATCTCCTCCGCTCAGGGAAAGAGCTAGTCTCCGCCTAGAGGCACGAGTGGTGGCAATCACAAACTTTCTTGCTTGGTTTCTATCTGTCAGTCTCTCTGTGCTGTGCTGGCTGATGCCCAACGTCAGAAAACCCTTGCCTCATAGTTTTTACTCTTCTGTTGTTGCAGGTAGGAGAGACGTCCAGTCCCTGTAACTTCATCTTGGTTGGAAGCAGAATCAAAAATAATCAAGATCTATTTTTCTCAAGTTATAAAAGGTCAGTGCATGGAGGGGCTAGATGGACCAGAGGGTCATCCAAGACTGTGTCGAATAATGACAGAATTAAATAAACTAACCCAGAGAGAATAATTTATCTATGATCATTTACAATAATTTCTTCTTTTTTTAAAAAAGATTTTATTTATTTATTTGACAGAGAGAGAGATCACAAGTACGCAGAGAGGCAGGCGGAGAGAGAGGGGGAAGCAGGCTCCCTGCAGAGCAGAGAGCCCAATGCGGGACTGGATCCCAGGACCCTGAGATCATGACCTGAGCTGAAGGCAGAGGCTTTAACCCACTGAGCCACCCAGGCACCCCAATAATTTCTTCTTTATCTATTATCAATCCACCTGATATTTAGCAAGTAAAATAATGCATTATTAATTCATTAATGGCTTTCAGACTACCACTCTCCATTCTAATACTGATAGGAATCATCTCATTTATTACCCCAAATAATCTTTTCAGGGTGGCCCTTTCAAAACTCCCGTTATAGGGACTTGAAAACTAACACAGAGATAGGAAGGAAATCACTGTGGTTGTAATTTACCAGGGCTGGGGATCGAACCAGGGCTCACGCTTCGCCTGGACTCCAATCATACATAAAAACTTTAAAACTACTCAGAACCCGAGAGCACGTGGGACCTTAAAGAAGGAAGAGAAGATGGACTCGGGTTGACTTTGTTAGAACCTAGTATTATTGTAATCTGTGTCACATCTGTTTTTCTTCTCAAGGCTGGTGCAGTTGAGGAAAAAAGGCCAGACATCATCATGAAACCGTGCGTTCCTACACTCTCTCCACACCTGCAGGTTCACCTCCTCAACTCCCCTGAAGACCACTGTCCAGGAACCTTCAGCTGTGGCTCTGGCATCCGAATGCTTTAGACAGCAGCGAGACATTTCCTCTTCTCCGTGTGCTTTACGAGCTGTTTGTGCTCAGTGCACCTGTCAAAATCCCGTACTTCACTGCCCACATACATAGATCGACGTCTTATGTTCAGGAATTACATATAGCAGCTCAGTTGGGACTTTGTGTTTTAACTGGTCAGTGTTCACAGTTTTCTTCAGTCTGTGTCTGGCACCATTGACCCTGACGTGTGAAGGTGCAATGCTGTCTGTGCATTTCGCTCACCACTCCCTGACTTTTCAGCTGTTTAAGAAAAGATTGACTGATTTTAGAGCGAGAAGGAGAGAGCAGGGGGAAGGACAGAAGGAGAGAGAAACTCAAGCCGACTCTGTGTTGAGCAGCGAGCCCGGTGCGGGGCTTGATCTCATGAACCTGAGATGGTAACCTGAGCCGAACGCTTCACCAACTGGGCCACCCAGATACCCCTCCCTGTGTTTTCAGCTTTGTTGTGAATTCATAGAGGCCACAAGAGTGGTTGGAATGCAAACCTGGGTGGAATGTAGTGTGGCAAACCGTTCGTGGCTTCTGGGACACAGTCAGTCTTGACGTGAAAGGGCAAGGGAGGGAAGAGGGACGGAGGGCTGGCTCCTAAAGGCGACACCTGTCCCTTCCTCCTACTTTCCATCATCTGCACAAGGGACGTGCACTCAGCAAGCTGGGGCTGGGGCTCCACAGTCCTCCCAAATCTTTTCTCGGAAGGAACACGCGCAGTTCCACCGCCAAGCCTGATATCTGTGGATGGAGAAATATCACATCCCCAGGGAAGGAAAAGGAATAGTTTGAATAATTAAGTCCACCCCAAAGAGGACGGGCTTTCCCTATTGACTTCAAGGCAAGGACTCAGCCTTGACTTTCGCCAATGATAGGAGAGCTACAAACTGCAAGGACCTGAACGCAGCCGCAGCACTCTCTGGTACACGTGGAAAGGCAAGAGTTGGTGCTAAGAGACAAGGCTGTCGGTCCCATTAGGGTGTGGACTGGAGAGAAAGACGACGAACCCAAAGCATGTGGGAACCTCCCGCTCCGGCAATTATCATGTGGGTCTCAACTATTCAGACTGGCCCCCGCGGGGCAGAGTTCAACCCCTACCCTGTCTGGTCCGTGTAACGCAGGCATGAAAAATTCAGAACATAGATGTCAGTCAATAAAGAGGATAAAAGTCTATCAAGGGCTTGAACAAAGATGTTCTCTCTGCATAACGCCCTCACCGCCCTGGGGAAACAAGGTAAAATGGAGTTTAATTGTCTCATTTAAGAAACTGAGATTATTTTATTCACATAAAAGTGCCTTAGATAAAAAAATATAATTGCGGAGGCCATAGACAACACCCAGGAGAGGAGCTCTCTGAATCCGTAGCAAGCTTTAAAAGCTTCATTTCCCTCTTCCGAATGTGGCGCGGAAGATCAATTTAGCTATAGAATTAGGAGCAACAAGCAGCACAGAAAATTGCACAGTGGAGCCTGCAGGAAAAGGGTGGCTGGGAGAAGGTCTCTGGATAGTGTGAGAGGCTTTGAAAGCAGGACACGCAGCGTGGATATGCGTTGTCATTGTCCTGCGCGGTCACCGCAGACGCCCAGGCTGGTGCCTGAGAAGCTCCAGCACAGGGGGCAGGACATCAGGCAGAGGTCGGGCTGGCTGGCCATGGGCTCTGGAAGCCGTCACTTCCCGGAAAGCCTTCCCTGACGGGGGTTCTGTGCCGTCCTAGGAGCCGCGTTCTTGTGCCTCGCCTCCCATGGTGATCGCGCGGGACGTCTGCCGTGCAAAGCAGACTCCCCACCTTGCGTGTGCTATACTGACAGGCACGGATCAGCAATTCGCTCTCCTTCTCTCTCATTCTACATGTCAATATGTCTATGTCACGAATGGCACAATTATGAATTCCATAACTACGAAAACGCACAGCCACATGCGTGCACGATGTCAGCCCACTGTGTGAAGTTCACGCGCAGAAAGCCGTGCCAAGTAGGAGAAGACGGACAGCATCGTCCACACAGGTGTTTCCAACACCCGAGTCCACGGAGGCTCGTTTGACCCTGGTGATCCCAGACATGGATCCCAGAGTGAAGGAAATGAGGAAACACCAACTAGGGAAACCAGAGTCCGGTCGGGAAGGAGGAGCTGGTCAAACATCAAACGAAAGAGGATTGAAAATGTGTGTGATGCCCTCAGTGACCATTCCAGGAGTGATCAGAGGAGACGTGTGGCCCAAGTTCATGGGCAGCACATGGACAGGCCAGCCCCGTCTGCCCCAGCGGTGTGCACGGAGGGATGGGGTCCCGGAGGGATGGGGTCCGGTGCTGCCCCTGTGATTTCCTGCACCGTGACCCGCTCTAGGAGTGTGTCTCCCACTGCAGAGCCCCGTGCGTGTGTGCACCCACCGCCCCCAACACACACACACACACACACACACACACACACACACACACACACACACCCTGAGAGGGAAGTCTGAGTAGCACCCGTCTTCACCAGATGGGACGAACGCTGGTTCTTTATTCTATTCCACTGAACCCTTAAGGACTGTGACCAACTAAAATGACTCCACAGCCCCTGACAGGTGGACTGGAGTTTGGGAAGCAGCAGACATGGTGCCCACGTGGAGGATGGAGGCCAGCAGCCTGTGGACACCACCCTCAGGTGGCCTCTGGCCAGAGATGGGCGAGGGGGTGCATCCTCCGGGAGCAGGAGGCCTGGCGGCACCAGGCGTCCAGACAGAGGGCTCTCTGGTGGGAAACTGCTGGCCTTAAGGGGGGCCAAGATGAGGCGAAGCCAGGAGAGGAGCAGTTCAAGGTCAGGGAAGGAGCCGACGACCCGTGGAGCAGCCCAGGGAAGGGTAGACAGGGCTCCACCCCAAGGTTCTCTCCCTCCCAAGGCCTCCCCTTCATTCTCCGGCATTAACTGGAGCCTCCGGGCATCACTGATTCCTCAGGGATGGAGTGATTGTAGTCGAGGGGCAGCTGAGGGGGGCAGGGCCCCGGGCCCCCCGAGGCTGTCGAAACAGGGAGCAGTCAGGACGCGCTTCCTGGCCCTCCCTGCTGTGTGCTGCCTTCACGGCGCCCTCGGAGCACGCCCCTGACGTGTGACCCTGCACCCTCCCAGGGCCACGGGCGGGGGTTGGAAAAGCCTGTGGTCCTCCCCGGACCGGACCCAGAGGCAGAGGAAACACGTGTGGTGTTGGCCGTGGGGTGCTTCTCCATCGGCAGCTCGTCTGGGTGTGGAGGCCCTGCGCTGGCTGTGCTCTCGGCCCCCTTGGCAGTTCCCCGGGAGGCAGGCGTGTCCACCCTGCATTTAGGTGGGTGCGTCCTAGGTTCGCGCAGGGAAGGGGCGTTTCTTCATCTCACTGGGGAAGTTTAAAACACGAATGTGCCCAGAGCTAAATATAGCAAACTGGGAAATCCGTCCCAGCCCAAGGGCTCCGCAGGGGACCCCGGACGGTGAGATCACTCTCCTCCCCCTTCTCAGGGGCACAGCCACGCACACTCGGACACTCCCTGGCCTGCGTCCACGCAGCACTGCCTGTGTTCCAAGATCCACACTCTCCAGAGCCATTATTGTCTTGGCTTCTTCTTTCCTCTCCTGTGTCCAGCTGACCTGCCAGCGAAACCCGGTCCGATCCCTGGGCCGTGTTCTAGCTCATGTCCCGTCCTGGGGCTCTCCGTGGTGACTGTGCCCTCGGCGGAGAAGTTTCCAGGGGAAGAGAAGCCCGGAGAGACAGGGGCACTGTGGCAAGGATGATGGCAAGCAGAGACACTTCCCGGCCTCGCCAGAACCCAGCTGTGCTCCCTCAAAACGTGCAGAATGTGCAAACAGAACGAACGCCCAGTATTTTGTTCAGGCCAAATACAAAATGTCGTCAGGTCAGCCACACCCTCTCCACGTCCGAAGGAAGACCCGGGCTTTGTCACTTCCCAGGCTTTTCTCAAAGCAGGTGGTTCACAGAACACTTTACTAAGATCGAAGACCGATTCTCAAAGAGAAGTTAGGCTCAAATATGCCGTTGCTTCTATATATGTAAGTGAATTCTAGAAAATAAAACCCTCAACACACTGTCGTTTCTGCGTAAGTGTCCATTGTGGGGCGAAATCATGACACTGAACAGAGACTCTCTCATGCTGGCAACCTTTACCGAGCATTGATGTCCCAACCCGAGACAGATGTTAACAGCTCCGCTGTGTCGAGAAGAAACAGAGAGACTCAGAGGCCAACTAACCTGTCTGGAACCACACGCAGTGAGGGCAGATCCAAGACACAAGCCCAGTTCCTCTTACTGGTCTGCGTGTTTCCCCGCAGAAATACCGTCTCCCGGCATTTAACACCCCACTCTCAGGAGCTGAGTAAAGAGCCCCCACGTATTGTTGGTCCGTAATTATTGTCCTGTAGTGTTGCTTTGTTAGCATGATAGAATGGGCAGAGCACCGTAATGTCAGAAGCAACCAGATACGACCCATGGGGAAGAAAAAGCAAAGACGATCATCTAAATTAACTCCCCAAGCTAAGGGATAAAACTAGCTTCATTGAAGGCTTAGAGAAAAAAATGCTTTGTTCATTAACAAATGCGGACAGAAATTGGCCCAATTGCTTTGTTCTGAGAAAACCCGTCTCCTGGTGGGACACTGGTCGCAGAGTCCGAAACCGTTCTTCCCGCCGGACGGCACGCACACCGTCCGTTTACCATCATATCGACCAGTGGGTTTGCTGGGTGGATGAGAAAACTCATTTGATTTTTCTATTTATTGGCAAGGATAAGGGATTAAGTGGGAATAAGCTGTAGGGATCTTATTTGTGGGCAGAGGAAAGCAACCTAGACTCTGTCTGTTGTCCGCTTGGCTTTATCTCTTCTCTCACCTGGAAACTTGGATGTCAAAAATAGTATCAATTTCCAGACAGTTCTGATAACCAAGCAACGTAGACGTGAAGGATTCAGTTTATAAGAAATGGATACATAACCTTTCTCTAGGAAAAAAAAAAAACACTCCGATTTTGCTGGGATTAGACAGTCGGCCTGTGATACCGTTGCTTAGAAACTTTGCTTTTTCACACACAAGTGCAACATAAAATAGCTTCCAACAAAGGAATCAGGTGTTGCTAAGTAAAGATGTCTTCCCAGTGACCAAGTCCTTTGCCAAAGGTGACATATCCTTTAAGATTTGTTCGCAAAGACCGTCTTTTGTTTTACGTCCTGGATACGAGCTGGAACCGTGCACAGATTTTCACTTCGGTGGTTTGTCTTCAAAGCGCCCCAAAGCGCTCTGCTCTTCAATTCATAACACAAGTGTGCAAGGCATCCACATTTGATGCGAGAATCTTCTAGAAACTTTCCTTTTTGCCAATGCTCTTAGGAGATGTTCTGGCCAGACTTGTGGCCGTTTCACACCTTCTGCTACATTTTAATTTGAGATTTGACCAGGTAAAGACCAGTGGGACATGGGGTTGGACCAGCGCCTCCTCTGTGTGCCTGGGCTCGCGGGAGGAGGGGCTTGGAGTGAGCTTCATTAGCCTGCTAATGAGGGTCCTTCTTTCTGGGTCTTTGCTTCAGGGTCACACATCTTTGAGTATTTTACCTCTACGTTCACATTGGTTGGAATTCTGAGCAAGATTCAGAAAACCATTTCGCTGTGTGATCACGGGTTTCTGAAATTTCCCAGGCTTTCATCTCTCTGTCCCCTTGGCTCCCTTTGGACAAAATTCAGTGTGGAGCCAGGGGCCAGAAGATTCAAAGCACGCTTCATGTATTTGCTGAATAGATACAGAGATGAAGGTAAATTATGTTTTCTAGTAAATTTTCTTTTAGTTTTGCATTGTAGATTTAAAAAAATTTTTTTTAATTGTAGGGGCGCCTGGGTGGCTCAGCCGGTGAGGCATCTGCCTTCGGCTTCTGATCCCGGGGTCCTGGGATGGAGTCCCAAATCGGGCTCCCTGCTGAGCAGCCGGGAGCCTGCTTCTCCCTCTCCCTCTGCCCTCCCACCCCCCGCTTGCAGGCTCTTGAGTGCTCTTCTCTCTCAAAAAAATAAAATCTTTAAAAAATTTTTTTAATTGTAAAATAAAGCCTATATACAGAAAAACGCCCAGAACAAAGATATAGCTTAGTGAACTGTTTATAAGGCATGTATCGCATTGACGAACAGAACAGGCCTTTGTCACCCTCCACAGAAGCCCTTCCATGGGAGCCGCCCCTCTCAAAGTCTCCTTCTTCTCCCCGAATTTTGCAGTAAGTACTTCCTTGCCTTTCCTTACGGGTTATTCATCCAGCTGTGCACCCCCATTTGCCATTACTGAGGTTTGCCCATCAAAAAACGAATTTATCTTTTTAAAAAGTCTCTTTCTAGTCACATTATCTTGCTCATCTTTTATTTCCCTGAAGTTAAACTGTTCAGAAGATCTGGGCTATATTATTCAGCCGTTAGAGATTCCCACAGTCTGGATTTTGCCGATTGCATTTTCTTTGTGTAGCCCAGCATGCTCGTCTGTCCTTTGCTGTTCCTGCAAACGGACAGCTGAACCTAGTTTAGTGCCTTTGGCAGGAGCGCGGGTAGTGTCTTACTGTTGCATCAGAAGGCACGGGATACCTGAAATGTCTTCCATTTTTGGTGGTCGCTATTCTTTATGCTCAGAACCCCAAAGGTCCATTCCTTCCCTAGGGTTGCAAAATGATGATATTTCAATTCTAGCTTTAAAAAATCATTTGGAATCATTTTAAAGCAAGAAACATTCTCTCCTCTCTTAACTTGCCTATGAAATGCTGCATTTTATATTTTAAAAAACCAGGACAAACACCTGCTTCTTCTCTTACACTTATCCAGTTTCAAAGACATCTCCAAAATGCAATTGATTATTATTTTTTAATATCATCACAAACTTAGGCCTTTAATCTATTTGCTGGGTTTCAATTCACTGAATTTTGATCCTTTTTGAAGTTCAGATTTTTCTATTTTGGTCAGTAGAAGCCTCTTGAAATTGGCTCTTGAGTCTTTTGACCTGATCCTAATAAGCCCGATAGCTTTCTCACTGTCTGGCACTCAAGGTGCTCAATGCCACATTGGTCTCCTACTGTGGATCTGGGTTCCGCTGCTTCATCGAGAAGCCCAGTTTTCTTTGATGAGAAATGGCAACACAAGATTACAGTCTTGGCATTAGGAGTGTTCATTGCAACCTGATGGATCCTTGTTTTTAGGCCTTTCCAGCAGAAAGAATTTAAAAGTAGGCACATGATAGACGATTTAATCATCTATTTAATCATAAACTATTTCTTGAGTGCATGTCAATGTTTTCCATTTAAATTCAGGTTGAAAGAGTTTATATTTGACCTATTCTAGACTAAATATCTGTTTGCTTCTTTCAGGCCAAGAATCCTGGCTCTGAAAGACGCAGATGATGAAAAACTTACACCATCCCGTAACTATTTGTTGCTTTCCCATGTTGCAGAAATAATAGTCTCAGAAAAGCAATACTAAGCTGCCAGTCCCAGTTTTAATGATGAAACATAGTTAAAATTTATACATGTATCCAAATTCTCTCTCCAATATTTGCTCTGTCCTTTCTCGTCCTTTGCACTTTGTCGGGCCCAGTAAGCATTTCATGCCAGGCTCTCTGATTCCTCACTTAGCCTGATTCCCTTCCGTGACTACACGCTCAGGGGTCACTACTGGGTCTTACATCAGATTTTCTGGAGTCACTTTGGTGGTCTGAAACATGTTCTTTAGCCGACTCTGTAGGAAGAGATCAGGGAAGAAAACTCCAGATTTGTCAATGTTATATTTATGACATTGTATATTTATAAGTCTGTCAACTTAGGAAGACCTTCTTCTTGTGCTGATTTGTACAGTTTCATAGAACATGGAAGCTTGCTTCCTGGACCCCCATGTCCTCCTCTATCCCTCTCTCTCACCTCGGTCTGGACCTCCCCCCTTCTTTCTTCTCTGTAGTTATTACTGACCTCAATTATACTTTCTTCCGTGGTTGCTCCTCAGTATGGGGCCTGCCCTGGAAGACCACGTGGGAATTCACTTCCAAGGCTTCTCAGAATCTAGATCCTAATGCTCAAGATCTGACCGCAGACCCTTCCCACTCAGTCAGGACAAACACCCCCGATCAGCACCACTCACCCCCTCTGTTGGCCCACTGGGGGCTTCTTCGGGCCACAGTCCGTATTGCTGCTTCCATCACTTCCCACATGGATGTTGGGAGGGTGTGGACTGCTCGTTCCAGTGACTTGTGTTCAGGCCTGGTGGTGGCACCTTGTTATTTCATTTTATTATAGACGTTGTCAATGGATGTTCTTCTTCGACCATTTAACTGCTGCTTTAATCTAGGCGTTTGGGGAGGTTCAAAATTATGCTGGCACCATCAACGCCATGACTGGTGATCATTCTTTCCAAGTCTTCTAATTAGCTCATGTGGTTGTCTTTCTACTTCAAAGGCATTCTCGATTCTTTCGGGGAAAAGGGCCTCGACACAAGTCTTTGGTTCTGTGTGCCGAAGTAAGCCTGTGTATGGGGTTCAATATCTGTGAATTACATGAAATGCATTGAGTTAGTGGAAATTTAAAGTTGGATGGAACGGAGAGGTCATCTAGTCCGATGTTTTAAATTTACAGCACTGGAATTTGCCTTACTTTTTTTTCTAAATATGTCATTAGTCCATTTTTTGATGTTTTTATTAATGAAGGGTTCTAAAAAGTAAAATATAACAAGCTTCTCCATCCATTATTGGAGTTTTCTGAGTTTTTCATGTTCTTAGAAAAGCTTCCTCCTTCCCAAATAATTGTGGCAGAAGGCTTCATGAGAACCTGTATTATTTGTGTGTTTATCCGGGTTTATTTTTGTTATTGATTTTAACAAACGTTGACTCCAGCTGAAAGTTATTTTGATGTTGGCAACGAGGAAGGGAATCTTACTTCATTATTTTTTCCTGCAGGTGGAGGTCCGATTGTTCCAACACCATTTATTAAATAATAATCAAGTCGGGTTTTTTCCCAAAGGACTACAAATATCATCTTTATTAGTTATTAAATTCATGTGTATGGTGTATATTGAATCTGCTTATGAATCTATTTACTTTTGCCCCTTCCTTCCTAAATTTGCACCTCTCATTCCTTCTCCTACCTGACGATGCTGCTAGTTTCTCCAAACCAGGGGTACACAGGTTGGAGACAGCGAACATCACCCCTGGTGGCCGATGTTAATGGAAGTGCTCCTCAGGTTTGCCTTTTAAGCATGATACCGTGTTGGCTTTTGGGTTAATATGTAGAAATATTTGTATCTAGCTATTATCTGTTTATTCCTATTTTGATAAGATATTTTGTTCAATTAAGAATAGAGGCTAAATTTTAATTTTAATTTAATTTTAAAATTTTAAAGTAAAAAAACTTAATTTTAAATGTAATAAGTGCCTTTTCAGCTTCAATGGAGCTAAGCCTGTGATTGTTTTCTTTTACTATTTTCATATAGAATTTGGGTTGATAGGTTTTCTAATATTGAATCATTTTTCTTAAAATAAACACCCCTACTTCTTCATAGTGTGTTTTTTAATATAAATTTGGATTCTGTAAGCTAATATTTGGTTTAGTATTTCTGCTTCATTATTCCTCAGTGAGATTGACCTGTGGCTTCTCTTTCTTTCCCTTTTTGCTACCCATGCTCACATTAAAAGAAGAACACAGAATTATTGTCTATGCTCTGAAGCTGTTTAAAAGTACAGAGGTTATCTGAATGTTGAAAGATTGCCAGAAATCCCCAGTGAATCTCTCTGCTATGTTTTAAGACAAATGATTTGTCAACTGTTGGTTTTTTCTCCTTTGATAGTCTGCTGTGGGGTCAGTTCTGTTAGTGTTTCCAAATCATCCATTTATCCTGATTCTCAAATTTGTGTGCATAGATTAGATCTATAATCGATGTGATCTTTTTTGTACTCCTGTCTTCCTTTCAGAAATCCTTGAAAGACATGCGTATTTGTGTTGTAGCCCATTGGTCCCCATGAATAAGTTAGTTAGGAGTGAATTCAATCTAAAAAAATTTTTTAAAGATTTTATTTTATTTATTTATTTGACAGAAAGAGTGAGATTACAACTAGGCAGAGAGGCACGCAGAGAGAGAGGAGGAAGCAGGCTCCCGGCTGAGCAGAGAGCCCGATGCGGGCCTCGATCCCAGGACGCTGAGATCATGACCTGAGCTGAAAGCAGAGGCTTTAACCCACTGAGCCACCCAGGCGCCCAAAAACAAGGATCTTTAAAAAAAATTTTAAACTGGGTGCCTGGGTGGCTCAGTGGGTTAAAGCCTCTGCCTTCGGCTCAGGTCATGATCTCAGGGTCCTGGGATCGAGGCCCATATCGGGCTCTCTGCTCAGCAGGGAGCCTGCTTCCTCCTCTCCCTGTCTCTCTGCCTGCCTCTCTGCCTACTTGTAATCTCTCTCTCTGTGTAAAATAAATAAATAAAATCTTTAAAAAAAAAAAGATCCTTGTTTTTGAACAAATGCTTCAACTACTTTTTCTCTGCTGACTCATACATTTCCATTTGTACATTTTTTGGTGCTCTCCGTATACTACATTAGGTGAGCTGCGTGTTCTTTTCTAATTTGTTGAATTTCATGCTTATTTAAGTGATTTGCATGCCCTGTTTATTAATACAAATAAATATTTAAGCCTATCAATTGTCCTTTGACTGTTGTTTCAGCTGTGTGGCACAGATTTTCATAGATTGCGTTTTTTTTAATCTTTATTTCCTATGTATTATGCAGTTTGGTTTTTTATTTTTTATCCTAGAATTAAGGTTTTTGGGGGGGTGCATAAATATTGGTAACTGTAGACAGCAGGGTTTTATTGTTTTCTACCTTTACAAGTAACTTGCGGTTGAGTTTGTCTGCGGCCGGGCAGTGATGCGGTCCTGCCCCCACCAGCTCGGGACACAGTGCGTGAGCCAGGAGCACCTGTTCTACACCCACACGCCCCTTTCCTGACTTCCCTCGTCACCTCTCCTAAGTAAACACTTAAATAATTGTTCATGCCAGACCATAGTGCTTTAAAACGGAGTAACCTCTTGTTTGAAACGTTTGTACAAAATACAAAGAAAAAAAAGATAATTACTAGGTAGCAAATCTGATGGATTTACAGAGCTTGGTTGAGAAATGTTAAATTAGCACCAATAAGTGGGCCCTTCACTTACAGTTGTCTCCCTCAGTATAAGATACCAAACCCACGATCTTTGGGATGACCGAGCCTGGGTTTTCTCATCTGATGACTGCGAATCCAGCTAAATAATCTTTCTACCTTTTGACAATGCCTAGCACCTGTGAATAGAAAACAGTGGCGAAAGGATGAATTCCTATGACAGTTTTCTTTCACTAAGGTCAACTGTTGGACGTGGAAACTGTATCACACTATAATTTCTGTCGATCTGCCCACGGCAGACCCAACATGCCCTGAAGATACGGCACACTTTTCATTGATACGAGATGGATACGTACGCAGCACGGTCACGTGGATTTGGTCGGGTGGCAGTGCTGTGGGGACAGATCCGAGAGACTCAGGAAGGCCCAGGAGCCCCACAAGGTGGACTCTGCCGAATATTTATTTTCGAGCAAGGCATATGTCTCTCTAGAAATCTTGGGTAAGGCTTCTCGCCAAAGCCGTGATCTGGATCAACAGAGTGATGGGGCCGGTCTATGAAGTGGGTACGGACGCCATCGTCTTTTCACTTCACTGCACTGGAGGCCCATTCGCATCCCTCTTGTAGCTAAGGGATCTTGAGCCTGATCTAGCACTTCCCCTACACATTTCATGTGGTTTTCACAATGCGCCCTGCGAGGTGGTCATTTTTGTCGTCCTCATTCCACAGATGCAGAAAGGAAGCAAGTGTTTTTTGTGCCCATGACGTGCGCAAATTCGTTTATCTCTTATAACGACTCTGAGAGGCAGCTCGTTCTGTTCTCCACATTTTGAGATGAAGATGAAATTTGGAGACGGTCACTCGTCCAGTTTCACGCCCGGTGGGTACCAGCCAGGCTTCCCACTCGGTTAGGTCGCACGGCCCCCAGAGGATGGGCTCGCAAGCCTCCAGGCCCCTGAATTCACTCCGACGCAGCCTTTGAAAATCCCTGCACCGGGGATCTCCCTCATTGCTAACAACCCAATTTTACGAGGGTTCCCGGTGAAGGATTAAGAAGCACAGGAAGTTTTAGTCAAGCTGTTCTTTTATGTCTGGTAAAGCAGCCCCCACTAAAATGAAGTGGGATATGAACATGCCATGTTTAACGGTCAGGGCCATGTTATTCTCCTAGAGAATGTCTCCATTTCAGAATAACTTTCTCATCCAAAAGGGTTCTCCCATTAGGGTTGCATATTGCTGATGACCCTCGTCCTGTTTGCCGACCACTGACCGTGCTGGAGGACACCACACAGGGTGCGTGGCCACCCGGCCGGGGAAGCACACAGACCTCAGAACGAAGTGTGAATACCGAGCCAATACCATTGAGAACGTGAGTACCGTTGAGAGCAAGCTGACAGCACTCGAGTCAAATCTCTCCTTTGCGCTTCTTTAAGGTGGAACCTGTCTTAGCTGGATTTCAAGGGTAACTTTAATCAGAATTAAAGAGATAATAAATTAAAATTCTATGATTCTCCGAGAGCAGCGTGTGTATTTTATCCTGCAGTTTTGTATACAGAGACTTTGCCACGGGTTGAGGGATGTCCCTCAGGGGTGTAAAGGTCAGACGCAGGTCCTAGCGGGTCGCGGCTTGTGCGTGGGACCGTGGGCTCTCTCCATTTACTGTCTCCACACTTTGGTCTCTGGATGTAACATGGGGGCTTGTACCTGCTGATCTCTGATCCTTTTCCCATCCAATTGGATAGAACTTGGTATTAAAAATCTCCAGGCCCCCCTGGGATTTGACCAGCCAACTTCGCCTCGGTACGTGTAGTAGCATTAAATAAATTGTTCTTTTCTCTACTGTGCTCAGGAAGCCCTGGACACAGGTGCCCCCCGGGCATATGGCCTTTGCTAACGCCCTTTCTGACACCATGATAAACAATCTTTACTCTCTCCCTTTCAAAGGTGAAGCAACGGTAGACACAGACAGAAAATACTCAGACTCTAAATATTCATTAGAACTTAATTTTATTTCCCAGCGGAGGTGGCTTGGGGTTCTGGCCAGCAGGGCGGACCCCACGCCCGGCTCCTGTGACGTCTGCCCCCGTCCTGGAAACAGTGCGCTCCCATCAAGTCAGACGCTCTCCTCTCCTGAAGATGTCATCAAATGCCATGATGTACACGTACCGCGTTTGCCAGGGATTGCTTAGCAACAGGACCCTGTGTTCTGCCAGCTTTCTCTTCGCGCTGACAACCTAGATTTCACAGAAATCGTGTTTTCTAGAAGGCTTGAGGGATTGGGAAGGGTGACGAAGGGATGCCTCATCGCAAACACAGACAGATATCGGCACTGGCTGACCCTATTGATGATTTCTGGGATATTTTAGATGTTATTTTAATGGCACACCGTTCAACAACAATTTATTTTTAATCACTGGCTATTAATCAGCTGCAGGCTGACGTCAGTTACCGTATAAAGCCGATGATGCAAGTGCTGTATTTGTGCATAAATATAAACTTGATTTGAGCCGCAAACATTAAAATCCAGTGAAGAGCTAACGTGCTGCCAAGGGGAAGTCACCGCATTAGCGATGTCTACTCACCTGGTGAAAGCAAGCCCACGGTATCTTACACGTATTCACTGTAAGATCTGGGACTCGTCCTGTGGGGTGAAGGATCAAGTACAGGATCTGTAGGTCATTTCACCCTAGTCTTTCCATTTCTCCTGACTCGTGCCCTGTGGGGAAAGGGGACAAGGCCGCAGACACGTTATGAAGAAGAGCAGTATTACCTGGGTTTGAATGTAATAAGTGCTCCTCCTTTTAATGATGTGATGATGTGATGTGTGATTTATTTTAAAAGAGTATCTCATCACGGCAATGACAAAGTACACAAGTAGGCAGGATAATGTTATTCCTTCTAAGGAAGTCCCTGCTTCTCATTCTTTATGCTGCCTACTTATTGGACGGATGCTGTAGAGAGTTAATTGATTTTTCCTCCTCTTTCTTCATGAGGTTATTATCTGATATAAGAAAGAAGATGATATTATTCTTTTTCGTATAAGTCATACCTAAACGTGGGTCTGAATTGATCACAGGAGAATTGGTCTAACATTATCCAACAATTTTCTGGAATTCCTTACATCTGCTGCTACCACGAGGCAATGGAGGTTTCTGCAGTAAGTTTCCAGAACTATGAAATATTTTTCACATTTTTAAGGTATATAAGACTAAATTATTGAATGGGTTCTTTTACACCCAGGTCAAAGGAGGCTGAAACCGATGAACTGATGGCAGTTCGACAGCAAGTCAATGGGCCAACTGGACTCCATTTCCCTCCCAATGTTTGCTCTAAAACAGGCTGTCTCTTCAGTGTGTTTGTTCTACCAGACACATGTTTGCTTGTGATAATCATTCATTCCACATATGCTGCATCTGGAGCTTCTGTTCCTCTCAGTGCACACACACACACACACGTACACACATGTACACACATGTGCACACACACAACTTCACAGAACTCAGGCCGTCAAGCAGACTGGAATGTCAAATAATGACTCTAGGAAATATTTTTAGTTTTTCAAGCTGGAGGCTGGTGACATGCTGGTACTAGCCCAGGGGAGGGGTCATCCCGAGGAAGAAAACTGCTGTACTTTCTTCAGACCTTGCAGAGGACACGGGTGGTTTACCGTGTATGCTTTGGAATTAGACTAGGTTTAAAATCTCGTTCGGATCTCCCCTCTGTGTCACCCTGGCAATCTACCTAACCCACTGAAATGTCAGTGTCGTCAGACATAAATCAGTGAGGGCAGCGAGTCCCACCTGACGGGACGGTTTATGTGGGCATGTGAGGAGAGAGCACCCCCGTGGGCTCCCCCAAGGGCCCGGCGCACAACACCTGCTCAGGCAAGTACAGATTATCTTGTGTCTCTGCTTCTCCGGTGTCAGGCACGGCTTCCTGCCCTTCCTGGTTGGATACTGGCAGCTGTGAATTGATCCCTGTTGTCCCAGTTCAGGTTATTTTAATCTAGGAACACAGTTACATCCCTGAAAAAGCCACGTGAGGAATGGACAGATCAGGGGGACAAACACTGGCGTATGACAAAGTACAGTTGATTTTTCATGGTGGTTCTAGACTAGCTTGAGCTGTGCCGCGCCTAAGAGAAACACAGGGTTAGGTTCCTGTGAGCCTCCGGTTACTGGTCTTCTCATCAGCGGATCAATACATAGCTTTGATTTAAGGTTTTTCTCTCTAAAGGTAACTTATTTAGTAATAGTATTGATTCACTAGCACTGAATTCAGGGCCAGCAGCCCTCCAGCTCATGCCCGGAGAAACCCAAGCATCATCTGTGTTTTTCCCTGGTAGACAGCTCTTCAGCACAATGCCTGGGCCATTGTGCAGCAGTGAAATCACACAGAAAAATGTGAAAGACATGGCACTAAAGAGACTGCAAAAGGCATGCTCATTCAAGCTATGAGAGCTGAAACAGGAAGCAGAATGCCCTCTGCTCAGCCTCCAATGGGAACGTGCATCATGAGTGACTCAAATGTTCAGCTGCTCAACACGTGTCCACAAATGACCACAAGAGCTCCACGGGTGTAGAGTTGGGGGTCACAAAAAACCTTAATGCATAGGCTAATTTGCAAATACGGCATCTGTGAATGAGGGGACTTACTGTACAGGACTCTCAAGACGTTCTCCAATGGACAAAGGTCATGAAAGCCAGGGAATGACCATAGTGCAGTTGAATGAGCTTGTTTTCATTTATAAGAATGGACAATCAGGAAGTCCTGTGGTTGCACAGAATCACAGTCTATGTTCCCAAGGGTCAATGAACCTCAGTTCATTGGTGAATGAAGTCAATTGGAAGAGTGAAGAAAAGTAATTTCAGCAAGATTCACCTAATTTTAGTAGAGCATGTCCTTGCAAATGGCAAGGAATGTGAAAGTTTGGGATCACTTTGTCCATTATTCTGGAAATACTAATTAAATGTAGGCATTTACAGTGTTCCTATGCATTTAGGAGGTGCTACAGAAACTAATAGGATAAACAGAATAGCTACTCTTATGCTACATTCTACTTTAAATAGTATATAGTCCATATTCTATATTAGTATCAGGAGGGTTGGGGCTCACGAACACCCCAGGATAGTGGCCCTGGACCTGCTGAGTGAGAGTTGGTGGTTCTCCGAGGGAGGGGCCGCGACACCGTGTCCTGTCCATGCTGTGTGGGCAGGCGGTGTGCACCATAGGGAAATGATGGACAATGAGATGTGAACCTTCCCAGGATCCAGACTCTGGAGCATCTTATCTGTGCTTAATATGTGATACTTGGAAAGGCTTAAACTGTCCACTCAGGTCATCTGCTGCTAGTTCTTAGAAGTGCCTCAGTGAATGCTAGAACCAAGATGGAAAGAAGGTTTGACAGGGCTGGTGCAGTAGCCAGCTCTAAGAAAATGAAATTTAACTCTTCCCATGGGTCTTTAAAAACCTAATTGTATGTATCCAAGATAGAATGGCCCAGCTTAGCAGCTAGCTGGCATCAAAGCAGTCTAGGACTTTCACTGGCAGCAAACTGAGGCCAGCTCACAGGGGCTGTGTCCTGGGCCATCGGAAGGAAGGTAAGTCGGATGCAGATTGAAAGGCACAGAGAACTGAGTCCTGCTTGTCTCTGCAGAGAGACCACCATGGAGTATGGAGAAAGAACTCAAAACCACACAATGTAAGTCACAGTTGGAAGACTAGGGGTGGTTTCTCCAAAAGACTGAAGAAAATTAATTAATTGGAAATACTCCATTGATTGTCTCACGAGAAAAAAATTCATATGCATTTCTTTCTGGGGGAAAGGTAAAAGGGAATAGTAATTGTGCTAGACGGAGCTCACTGGGGCAGCCTGATTGACAGGTGACAACTTCCCACACCTGCAAGGATCAGACGAGAACCATGCCAAGGGTCTTAGCTTCGTCTTCCAAGATAACGCCTTGGAGTTTTCGACCTTGAAGTGAGGTCAATCCATCACCCACATAAGAGAAATGACAAGGTGTCTTCCTGAGGCCTGGCAAGCACACTTCCTTTCTGCAGGATTCTACGGATACACGGAAGAACGCAGCTGTTTCTGGCAGGGTGTGTGGCGAGCCACAGGGCTGACGAGAAACTCCCGAGTGGGAGCCAGGTGTCGGACTATAGGACTATGTCAGAGTCAAAAGAATTGTGAAGAGCTTCCCCGTTGGAATCCACACATATCACAGGACAGGAGCAAAGTCCCGCCATGATTTTGAAATATCAGTATACAGAGGAGTCAACAAGAAAAAATGAATGAATTATGTTTCATTTTCACTCGTTTATATTTTAGCTCTGTTGCCTTTTTCAAAAAGATTTCATAAATTAAGTTAATTATTTTATTTGGATACAGGTGGCCCTGGGATAAATGATCTTGAAAGAAATAGTCTTATAGATGTGAAAGTGACATGACTTCTCATGCCATGACATTTTAGTGATGATCAATATCAAACATAGACCTTTTCTTTTAAAATATGCATTCAATCTTAATTTGTGTGGAAGATTCTGAGCGTACAGTCCTGCCCATTTTCCATCCAGGCCTCTGAGCATAAGTCATGGGAGAGGCAAGAAAAAGGGAAGTACTGATTTTTGTCTATCAAAATTACGAAAAGAGAAAAAGGTATGCAACTTATTGACAAGAGTACACCTTGAACCAGCTATTAGAAATGCTGAGACTTTGTGGGAGGGCAGATTGGCAACCCATAGCAAAAGAAAAAAAAAAACCACACACACACAAAAACCCACGAAAAATGGGTGTATATCATATCCGCCAAGTACACTTCAGAAAAAGAACACAGATGTGCACAAAGATTTAACTCCGATGTAAGCAAGGTGGAACGTGAAAAAACTGGATACAAATGTCCAAGAATGGTGGTGTATCCATTTGCTACCACTAAAAGTCATGTTGCATTTAGTAACAGAAAAAAAATGAGGCTATTTTTAGGAGACTAAATTAAATAATAAAACAATGTAATTCTTATCATATGAAGAACATATATCTATATGTGTATATGAGTGGATAGAAAAAGAAAAAGAAATGCATAGAAAACGATCACAAGTTTTATGATGGGAAATCCATAAGACACAGCAAGCGGAGACACTAGTGGACTACATCCCCTGTGCCCATTCCCTGGGCTTCCCTGATCACGAGCTCAGCCAGCTTGTTCCGTTTATTTGTACCCCCACTGACACTTACCCTCCCCTACCGACAGCTGATTACTTCAGTCATCAGACCATGTCGTTTGTAAATATTTTATTATAAATGGCTAAAAACTAATGACTTTAAAAATCCAATAATTGTGCTGTGATTATGATACAAAAAATAGAAATAGTAATTTGCTTTTATTAAATGTCAGTATTTTAATGTCCCCAATTATCTGTCTTCTTAAATCAGAATCCAAGACAAAACACACACCTCAATGATTGACTTTGTCTTTTAAGACGCTTAACTTTTAGGCTATTTATCCCTTTTTTTGTTTAGTTGTTTGTTGCAATTTATTTACTGAAAAATCCTGCTGATTGCAATCCTCGATATTCTGTAACATGTTTTCCTGCAGCCCGTATTTGTTAGAAACTGACGGTACCTGCAACGCCAGCTAATAATGTTAACCGTTATTCCACTGGGAGCGGGAAATGGTGATATTCTGAGTCTGTCATTAATTTTCTCAGCTAAAACCAGAATGCTTTCATAAAATGAAACTTACCTTACCAACTCTCTGATCACTGTGTTCACTTAGGAAAAGCAGAATAAATGCTGGAGTTTTTGCCTTTTATTTGTCACTTTCCCAAATAGTTAACTGTTTGTCTAGCATCTTCCAAAAAAGCAAAAGGGCCAATGAGGTTTCTCTAAACATCACTATGAACCAAGAGATTGGAACCTGATGTTCATCTTGTCCATTGGCCCATGGGGATGACTTCAGGTGGATCCCTATAGCTTCCACCATTACCCCAGTGATCTTTGATAGCTGCCCCCAGCGACCCCTTCCCCACTACGGTGCAAGGTGGCACCTGACCGTACCTACCAGAGGTTCTCAGCCCAGTTGTCTGGCTGCGCCCTCCCCAGCTGGTCCACAGAATTTCTGAACCACAGAAACTGTGGTACGCACATGATTGTCGTTACTTTCAACTCATTCAGTCTTCTGACAGGAGTAGGTCAGTAATTCTGACTTAAGGGATAAGTCTGTGATAATCCAGTAATTCTGGATTATTTACCAAATAAAAATTATGGACCAAATAAATATGATGAGCCAAACAAAATTTAACCAATAAATAACCAAATGGAACACATTAAATATACGTGTGTGTCTGAGACACCTATGTGTGCGTATAGAGAGAGAAAATAGAACAAGGTCAAGAGCACAGGAACTCTTGTCTATACTGTCTTTTGTAGATTTAATTTGGAACTATGTAAATGTTTTACATAATTATATGTAATTTTACAAAGCAGTACCTGAATCCTAAAACACAGTGGGGTAGATGAGTGTGTGCATTGGAGCGGTGACATACATATTCACACAGAGAAGAGTTTATTTCAAGGACTCTTCAAGCAGTAAGTTCACTGGGGCTTCTCAGTGTCAGAAATGCAAGGACAGAGAGAACCAACAACTAAAAACAAAACATGAAAACAGGAAGCTCTTTTCAAAATCATCTGATTAATAACAAGACTGCTATTGTTTTGTGGACAAGAATTATGGTACAATGTATAGGAAAGCAAATAAGTAATTATGTTATTTTCTTGAGAAATCAAAATTGATAACATCACATAACAGAAAAACAAATATAAAAATCCAGGAAGTCTGTTTTGTTGCCTGGAATCCTAGAACCTCACTGTCCGGGTAAAAGTCACCAACCCTGTCTCCTGAGCTGCCCTTTGGGGATGATGTCATTTCTCCGATCGCACCCCAAAAATGAGAAGCGGGGGAGTGGGGACCTGAGAAGGCACTCTGCCCCTCTCTCTGGAGGGCGCTGGGGTGACCAGGGTCCTGTCCTCCTTCTACTTCAGTATTCCAGAATTCCAGCGGCGGGGATGAATGGGAACTTGCGTGCGGCGGGGCTGGGGGCACGAGAAACACAGGGAATGGGAGAGCAAGGTGGAGGGAGGGAGAGGTGGGAGGGGAGGAAAAACAATATGTAAGAAAGAAAAACAAACGGAATCATATATGATTGGCTACTTTCTGATTCAGTTTCAACCCAAGCCACTTAATGGCACCAAGGGGATGCTTGTCATCACATGATGTTCAGTTCTGTCCATATCTCAGAACTTCAACCACTTTCGAGAGAGCTTGAGCCATTTTTACCCTCATCCCAGAGACTGGGCTAAGGCTCAGCCTATACCTGGTCATTGATAACACACCTGAGAGGCTCTAAATGTGTCCGATGACTAGACGCAGAGGCTGGGGATGCTTCCAGCTCTACCTTCTGTGGTGGCTCTTCAGCCATCAGGTTAGGTGCCTAAATAATCTCTTGTGATTTCAGTTCCCTTTTTTTTTTAACATCTTAATTTAATTTTATTTTTTTCAGTGTTCCAAGATTCATTGTTTATGCACCACACCCAGTCCTCCGTGCAACATCAATTGCCAAACTGTGGAAAAGAGCAGAGATGCCCTTCAACAGACGAATGGATAAAGAAGATGTGGTCCATATACACAACGGAATATTATGCAGCCATCAGAAAGGACGAATACCCAACTTTTCTATCAACATGGATGGGACTGGAGTAGATTATGCTGAGTGAAATAAGTCAGTTCCCATTTTTAACAAAGTGTGACATCATCTCCTGCCTCGAAAGGGAAAATGAGTCTTCTAAAATTGGAGCAATGATCCATTTGTGTTCACAACCCCTTTGCTCCCCAGAGTTGAACTTTGTACGAGCTGGATGCTGCGGGCTCCCTCGACCACGGGGCCAGAATCCCAGAATCACCCCCTACTTGGGGATGACTGATGCTCTCTGTGGACTCATGTAAGTCAGGTGGTCACCAGGCACATCATTTCCCAGTAATCTGAGTGGAGCAGCTGGTGTTTTTGACCATCTACCTATGGATTTTAGGGGGCAGAGATCACGGTTGCTGAAGGGCAACATTATGTCCGTGACCTGAGGTTGTCCCAGCTCCTGTTCCAGAGAGTTGGAACTTACCGGCACATCCCTGTGTTCAATGTTGTGAAAATGTGAGTCCGGCACCAAAGAACCACAACCACAAACAGGCACAGATCTGGGATAAGCGTTCCGAGCAGGGAGCAACACCCAGCTTTGCTCCCTGGTTGTTTTTTAGTACCCTTCCGGAACCTTCGGTGATTGTCCTCTAGGTCTCTGAACTGATTTCCGAGGAGCTGGCTGAAATGTGCTTCTCTCTGGAGAAGGGAGAGGGTTCCAGATGGTAACTGGAGGAGAGCTGCCGGAGGGGCTGAGTGCCAGAGATGGGGAAAATGTGAGCTCACTCGTGGCCCCGGATCCCCACCGCGTGACCTCCACATTCCACAGACCCGACCTGGGGCCGCTTCGTGCCAGGAAATCACCTGAGAGCTTTATTGGTCTATTAGTGCAAATACTTTAGAGGTAACCGAGTAAGCTTGTAGCCCCATTATAATACCCTCTTCTCTAATGAAAGGGTAGTTTAAGCAATCTTGGTCAGAACCAAGCCTCTCCATATTCTATTTTTGAAATGATCGGTGGACTAACTCCAACCTGTTTCCTGGATTGAGGCTCTGATGATCTTTGTTACCTTTGAGTAAATATAACTTCTTTCTGTTACTACGCAAATACCGTTTAGTATTCACAATATTCTGGAACACCCTTTCTGAGCCACAGGCTTTGACTTTCTTGAACCTTCCATGCTTCGCATGAAATAGACATTACAGATTACTTTGCATCCAAATGAATACCTGTAGCATATGTCCTAGCATCTTGTGAGATCTGGAAAGAGAAAGTAGTGTAATAATTAGCATTGCAAAAATTCCTATTCTCGTTCCTATTTATTAAGCAAATGTTCTTGGAAAGGCCCTTAAATTATAATTTATATGTTGCATATACATACATATATTCTTGGAATTTTACTCAGATTTTTTTCTGCATAATTTTAATGCCTTAAAATGCTTGCATTTGCATTTAGCTCCTCTTCTGAAGATTAATAGAACCAGCAAAAATAATCAAATTTTGAACAATTTAAAAATAGGATTTTGAACATACATGCCCATTTTTTTCCTTTTCATTTTTCTCAGCTATCGTTTGGCCCAAAGCCTCAGGGATTTGAGGAAAGGGGAAAAAATCTAAATTACAAAACAGTTTGTATCTTAGATTTTTATCTCTTCTTTGTCCCTGTCGAGTATAGACTCTGCTCTGGTCCACCCTGACTTAGTGGCAGCGCCCATGGCAAAGGGCAGCCTTTGCCAGCCCTCTGCAGAAGGAAGGAGCAGGGACATCCTGCTTTCCAAGGGATGCCCCGGTCCTCGTGTGACTACCGCCGGTGGGACAAGGAGCTCTCCCGGAAAGAGGAGACAAGTCCATTCACACCGAGTGAGATCTTGCTTCTGTCTTCAATCCCTGATGAGAATACCCTACCTTAGTAAGCAAGAACTCATGGTGTTCTTTAGCCCCTGTTTGATGATGAATAATTGTACAGTGAGCACAGTTATTCTGAATCTCACATATGACGGTGTAACATACAGGGCTCTCTCTAAGTGCGAGCCCTGAGCCAACTCCATCAGCACAGCCTGGAGTGATAGTTCAGAGTTCCCTAAAAAGCAATAAATCAGAATTGTGGGGATGAGAACTGCATTTTAACAAGTCCCTGCTAATTCTGATGCCACTTGACAATGGCTGCACATCACACAGCAGCGTGACTTTATGCTCCTAGAGCAAAAGGCAATTGTGGTGTGGGACATGAGTTCCGTGACTTAGAACCCACTCCCGAAAATCAGTGGCAAGTAGTGCAGTGATGGTGGAATGCTTCCTTGTCATAAAACCAAGGTGCTAAAGACCCCAGCATGTTGACGGGCACATTAGCGGTTTTCCATAGGCTGGTGTCACTCTGACACCATATATTTGCTGATCATATATTTTCTCTTTGATGGCCAATTGTCAAAAGAGCACTTTTGATGGTCAGAAGAGCTATGCGGGAAACAAGTGGGAAATGAATGGCCCAGGGAGTAGGCAAAGGCACCGCAGCATCAAAAGCACCGATTTGGAAGATTTGGAACGAGAACAGCTGGGCTGGCAGCAGCCTCCTCCACTGTCTCATAACCCACCTTTACCCGCACCACTTGAATGGGCTGAGGACAGCCCCGCCGATGTCCACAGCACATGGGTCCTGGTCCTGCACAAATCCTTCAGCTCTTCAGTTACTATCCAAGAGTAGCCTTTAGCCCCACTTCCTTCCTGGAGCACGCTTCTCTGAGTTCTCCGCGACACTGCGTCTTCCCGTCTTTCCTTCTGTTTCTCTGGGGCTCCTTCTTCATCTTCGGTCCAAATCCGAAGTGTGGGAGTTCCCTGGTCCCGAACTCTGTGCTCTGCTCTCTGTAGTTTTCAATGACAGCCGATGAGGTCCAAACTCCCATCTGCACACAGATGTCTTGTAACTAAAAATCTTTACCCCGAGCTCAACTCCGGGTTGCAGACTTGTGTTTCCCACTTGAGGTCCCTACTTGCCTGAACAATGTCTTTCCTTTTCTACACCTCACCCCTATCTTGGTCCTTCTCTGCTGTTTCCTACTGGTGAAAGGCCCTTCCACCTTCCATCTGCCTACCCCAATGACTTGGTTTTCCTTACCTCCCACACCTACCCATCAAGCTCAGTGGTTACCTTCCAAATCTCAGCAATCTTCCCCCACCTTGGTCTACCCATCTCCAACTCCACCTGTCTGGTCCAGGCTGCAGCCATCTCTCATCTGGATTGATGTGATGGTCTCCTAATTACGTCTCCATGATCCTTGTCTTTACACCACTGTCAGAAACGGCTTTAAAAAAAGACTAACTTGGTTGTGTCCTCCTTCCCTTAGAGAGACTGAAGTCCTGAGTTCAAGCCCACTCTTGCTTGGGGAAGGCTGGACTTGGTTGACTGAGCTCTTCCCCTCTCCCTCACTAGACCTGGATCTTCAGATCACCTGTTCCCTCCCACATACGGGCACACGGACAGACAGTTCCCTCTGCGCACATCCACCCTCTTTTCCTTTCTTTGGCTGGCTAACTCTTCACACTTCTTTAAATCTCCAATCAAATATCACCACCTCCGCGTGGCCTCCATTAACCACAAGGCAAAGCCAGGCTCCCTGCTGGATAGTTTCCTGGCCTCCGTGTCTGCATTTTCTCCCTTCTTCCCACAGTTTGCACATTTGTGTTTATTCATGTGGATATTTGACTTATGTCTGGCTTTCTGAGGAGACTAGAAGCTCCACAAGAAAAGGACCAAGGCTGTTTATTCCTTTTTGGTATCGAGGCAAACCAACCCTCCTCAGTCTGGTTCTCAGCGAAGCTCTGGGGGAACGCAGGAAGGACAAAGACAGGAGCGCACAGCATGGAGTCAGTCTTCAGTATCCCCAGGACCTGGCTGTGCCTGTCTTCCTTCTTCAGGCTCCCCAGGGTCGCTCACAGGGACGCCCCATGTCTGCCGGGATCTCCTCCCCTCACCATGAAAAGTGAGCAGAGAGGGGATGGCAGGGAAGCCTGGGGGCACAGGTGTGACACGGACTGCCCACGATGAGGAGGAAGCGGGGACCGATCCACCATGACTGTCATCACTGCCACCGTCCGTCAAGTCCAGAAGTCACCTCTGATCCTGAAAGAGATTTATCCTGAAGTTTTATTTTTTCATTCTTTGGTCGTTTCATTTTGATGTCAAGAATGAGTGGAGGAAATTCCTCTCGCCTTTTTTTTTTTTTAATTTTCAAGAAGAGTTTGTAAATGTTTGTAACTGCATTTTCCTTGAAAATCTGGGAGAATTTACCTATAAAGTTGCATGAGGCTGTTGTTTTCTTTGAGGAAAGATTTTTAAATACTTATTCAATTTGTCTGATGCTTCTGAGATTGTTCAAGCCTTCTAATTCAAATAGAGATAGTCTCAGATTTTTCAAACACCAATTTTAGTATATTTCTAGGAATTTGTCCATTTTGTTTAGAATTTTATAATTTAAAAAAAAACGTTCTAAATCTCTACTTAGGCTCCTTTCTGCAGCCCCATTGTTGACTACTTGTGCCCCTCCCCCACCCACCCCCTTGATCTTGATCTCGTGGGAGGTTTACTCGCCCTTGTTTCTGAGAACCAATTTTTGAGGTTGTTGACCCTGCCTATTCCATGTCTTTCTTCTTACCTTTATCTTGTCTTTCCTTCTACTTTGTAGACTTCTGTTGTTTTGCTTTTCCTAAATCCTTAAATGGGAAGCTTAGCTAATTGATATTTCGTTAATTTTCTGCACTAATATAGTGTCCTGAACTTCCCTGCAACCCAGTCTTGAGCTGCCCCACGCGCCCCACCTGCGCGGATTCCTGCGGTTCTCATCGGTGCTCACTTGCATTCTTTCCGTTTGCATTTTGGCTTCTCTAATGGATGCTTGATCTATGAGTTATAAGTTTTAGAAGTCTCTCAATACATTCCGTTTTTTTCGCGTTCCCTTCCTCTTTTTGATTTATAAGCCGGTTGCCCTGTAATCCAAGAACGTGACTTGCATGATTTCAACAGTGCACGAGAGTCGTGTAAATGTTCCTGCCCATAACGAAAATAACGGTACCCTCAAATTGTGGAGCGCAGTTTTCGGTATAGGGCCGTGACCTCCAGCTTGTTAATCGTGGTGTTGCGGTCGGCCTAGCTGAGCTACACGTTTTCCGCCCGACCGGGCCGCGGCGAACCGGGTTCCATCAGTGCCTCCCAGTCGGCCGCCGAGGCTCCCGTCTCCACGCTCTGCCAGCTGTTTCTTTTCATATTTGCAGCTCTCTCATTGCAACCATAGATAGTTCAAATTTTTATACCCTCCTGGGCAACTGAAACTTAAATTAAGATATAACAGCCCTCTTCATCGGTAATAATGGTTTTTGCCTTTTAGCCTTGTTTTCTGATATTAATACAACTCCCTCGGATTTCTTTTGATGGTTATTTGCCTGGTGCCCGGTTTTCGGTTAATTACCTGACCAATTTCACTGCTCTTGTGCTTTAGGCTTATCTCTTGCAAAGGGCATATAATTTGGTTCTTAAAATCCCATCTGGAAATTTCTATCTTTTACTTCCCAAATGTATTCCTTGTGATTACTAATATCCTTGGATTTATTTCCACCACTGCACTATATGATCTCAATTTGGTCTTCTGCTTTCTGTATCACTTTATTCTCCCTTCGCTCATTTCATGTATATGACAAAATATTTCATTTATTTTATATATATACTATATATTTCCATTTAAAACAGCACGCCTAATGTTAACTCAGTATGTATCTACTCTTCTTATGAGCAAGACAAGACCCCAGGATCTCACCTATGACACTCCATGAGGCTCACCCGCGGTTGTTGGCCATATGATCTCAGTATTAATTTTATCGCAGTAAATTAGACATTTCAGTTACTGTCCCATAAGCCAATGTTGGCTAAACTTTCTCACCTGCTCCTAGGCCGCTTGCTCCCACACTATTTGGGGGGTGATTTTGATTCTCTCTAAAGCGGTTCCTGCCAAGCCTCCTTGAGGAAAGATCTAGGGCTGTAAAATCTTCCCGTTTTTGGTTTCCCAAAAAATCTCCTTATTTCACTCTTGATCTTGAGAGGTAATTTTATCATGTGTAGGAATCTAGACTGACATTTGGTTTTCTCATTCTTTTAAGGATATCCATCTCCTTTCTTCTGATTTTGTTAATTTTAATCACTTCTGAAAAATTCTCAGTTACCAGCTTTTCTTGATTCTCTCCCTCATATTATATTTCCTTGGTCATTTTACATTTCAAGTCTGATTCTTATAGGATGTGAAGTCTTTAAGAATTGCAACAAGTCACTTGGAGCTTTGGAGAGACTTGTTTTCTTACAGTGTAGTAATTTCTTTTTTATCACGAGCTAAGGCTTGGCCAAGTGTAATGTATGGAAATCCCTAGGAAACGGACTTGAGGGTTATTTGCTCCAGAGGGGATTTGCCCTACAATATATTGGATGTCACCTGCTGGAAGAAGGTTCACATGATGCCTTAGTCTGGAGGTTCCCTGAACAGAGGGTTGTGTACCGTTAAACTCCAGACCCAGAAGAGACTGAGCTCATGACCCCGTATTCCCAGAGGACACTGTTTCCTTTGGAAAAGAACAGAGTTAGAGATGTTCTTTTGTGTTTCCTTGCAGGCAGGCAACCAGGATTTTCTCATCCACCATTTCTCTGAACCTGCAGTTCCTTCTGTCCTAACTCTGTGTAGCGGCTTGAAATCAATGAGGCCACTTTGCAAAAATACTCAAAATCCAGCCTTTTCCCACAAAGTGACCCCATTCTACTCCAGAACTAGGGTGCCACTACTGACATTTATCCCCAAACTTCATCACATTGACTTCTATGCTTACCTTCACTCAGCTCTGGCCTCATTTTATTCAGATTTTTTTTCTAGCCCTTAAAGAGTTCTGGGGGGTGGGTGTGTGTGTGCACGCGTGCGTGCACGTGTGCACATGCATGTGAGGGCATGAGAGCATGTGTGTGGTGAGCAACAGGTATTTTTTCATAACTTGTTCAGGATGAGGACATTCTAGAAAACCTGCCATTCTATAAAAAAGGGGTTTTGACGATTGGATTCCCTCAAGTTTCTAGTTCCTGCAGAATGTTGAAGCTCAGTTAGGACTAGATTTGAGGGCACGTGTGTGTTTAAAGCAGAGACTGGGTTAAGCTAATTGAGAAAACTTCTTACCTAATTTCCTCTTTTCCCCCAGGGAAGAGATTCAGGTGAGTGAGAGCAATCTGCAATTCCTGTCTATCCAAGGACCCTCCTCTTGCTTCTATTTCATTGTTCACACAGACACAATCGCTTCCATACCCAGGCCTTAACTCCAGTGTGTTGACTAAATGTCCTTGGATACAAGTGTATCCTTGAAAGATGTACAGTGTAAATGTGATTTTAAACCATACAAATAATTTTGTGGTACAGGTCCTGTTTTGCTTTTCCACCCAATGCTGTGTTTTCAAGATTTCACTTATTGCTAAATTTTGCTTCACACTCTGGCCTCAGATGAAACTATGTGCTTTCATCCTGTAAAATGATCACGTCATAAAATTTTTCACGTCATACTTACCTGTTCACCAAGGGATGGGCACCTGTGTTTCTTCCAAACCCTCCTCCCACAAACAACACAGTGCACATCTCCGTGTGGACCTGTGTGACTTTCTCCGATTCCTGACTCAGGAGTGCTTGCCTCTAATGAGTACCACAGAAAGCTCTCCATGAAGAGTGAAGCTGATTCCTGTCCCTATAAGGAATCAGGGTGCCCACTTGATATTCTGCAGCTGGTTGAAGGAATAGGGATCAGGACTGGACCAAACACTAGCAATGAAATGATAAGAAACAAGATTATGGATATATTTTGAGAGTGGACCTCTAAATTTTCTAGTGGAACCGATTTGGGGCGTGAAAGCAAAGGGGAGCAGGGAGACTCCAAGGAACCAAAACTGAGTCCCTGGAATTGATGGAGATGGGAAAGTGGCAGGGGGACTAGATGTGGGGAGGAAGATGAGGCTGGAGACGAGAAGGAATTAGCCAAGGATCCGAGTGAGATAGAAGGAGAGCCAATGGAGTATCCCTCCCTGGAAAACCAAAGAAGAATGTATGTCAGCGAGGGTGGGGGGATGTGATTTGCTGAATACATCTGGAAGGCCAAGTAAGAGAATGAAGACAGCTGATGACTGTAGTGGCCAGAAGGAGGCCACCAGTGACTGCGGGAGGGGAGTCGTGAGGGGTACCAAGATTACAGGATTGGTTCAGGTGAAAATGGGAGTGAATCTAACCATGTTTTCCAGGAGCCATGTCTACGGGGATGGACGGATCCCAGTGTTTTGTGTGTTACTTTCTAAGGAAGAACACTTGTAACATTGATGTGGTATTGGAACCAGTCCAGGGAAGGGAAGCGCGGGGCCATGGAAAGGGGGAGGAATGTCTGGGATGGTGTCCGGGAGATCGAGTGCACATGCGGGGAGGGTGGCCCTAGGTGGGGACATGAAAGGGTCACCGCTGGTAACAGGTAGGAAGGTGGAGTATTTCATACAGGTGTTTGCATATGGGCATATGGGGAGAAGCGATTAGTGGAAGTTGGTGAATATACTCGCTTAATCACGTCAAGGCTGAGAGTGAGAAGGGAACACCTGTTGGTTTTCAGGAGTGAAGGCACAATGAGAAACAGTCATCGGGGTGAGTGAACAAGCAAATGAACCACAGAAATACAGTATAAATGCCAGAAGCACCAAGGGTCCCCTTGAGAATCACGTCCAGAGGAAGTTGAGAATTCACTGAGGTTGTATTTGCAGCAAATGTCAGGGTGGGGGTCCCCACGATGCCCTCCCCACCCCCACCCCTTGAGGTCCATGACCTTTAACAAGAGACCAGAAGGATGGTTGGCTTTTCTCCACCAACATTTAGGCTGAACTGAAGTGACCAAGGATTGGCAGAAAGTTCTCGTTCATCTGTGATTTTGACAAGTACCCTGAAGCAAGAGAGGGGCTAGAGACTGAAAGGTACTCAAGGGCATGGTGGTTGTGGTCGGCCATGGAACGTACACAGCATAATGAGGAAGCAGGGGGCCTCCGTGGACAGACGGTTGAAGAAAACGAGGGCAGTGGACAGTGGAGCCCGAGAACCACTTGGCTGCCAGGGAACCCAGGAGAGGAGCGGTCTGGGAAGAGGGGAGGTGGTGGCCAGAGGGCAGCAGACACAGACTTGAGATGAAGGTGGTATGGCATTTGTTGGCCATGACAAAGCTCTGACCCTCAAGGCAAGAGGGGCACGAGATCAGCAGCAGGTATGTGAGACACCTAGACTCTTTCGTGGTGGGCGGGTGACCTTGTTCTCAGCTGCCCTGACCTTCTGAACATTGGGGTCTCCTTGGGAGGACAAGAGCTGTTCTTGAGACTTGAATGAAACTCGATTTAGTCAAATAATTATTTTGCCTGGGGAAGGCTTTGATATCATTTTAATTTCTTCAATGGTCACCCGTCTACTCAATTTTTCTGTTACTTCAGACCATTTTGACAGTTCATGAATTTTTTCCAGAAATTTACCCTTTCAACTAGTTTTATTCTTTCTCTTTCTCCATCAATTATCTCTGCTATTATTTCTCCTTTTTCTTTTAATATTATTTTTTGAATGTTCTTTCGCCAGAGCTTATTTTTTTTAACTAACACTTCAGAGGAGCAAATTTTGTTCATATTTATGTTATCAATGGTTTCTGAGTTTCACTGATTTTGCACATTTTTCCTCTTCCCATTTCTTTGTGTTTGCTTTTATTTTTTCTAGCTTTTTGATTTGCATGCTGATCTCTCTTGGATTTTTTTTTGTCTTTTTTTTTCTGTCTAATAAATGTGATCACAGTTATAAGCTTCCTCGAGCACATTAGCAGTTTCCCACAAAAACTGACACGCTGTGCTCTCCCTGTTACTCACTTGCAAGCATTTCCCAGATTCATCCCATATTTGTTTTAACACCAGGCTTATGTAATATATTTTTGTTTGTTTCTTCGTATATGGAATTCTGAAACTCTTCTTTTTTTTTATTGGGTTACAATTTTAATGAGTCATGGCCAGAGAATCACGTCCAGAGGAAGTCGAGAATTCACTGAGGTTGTATTTGTAGCAAATGTCAGGGTGGGGGTCCCCACGATGCCCTCCCCACCCCCACCCCGTGCCTCCAAAGAGTGTGTTCTGTCGGCCCGGCCCTGTGCGTACCCACTGTCGCTCTTACCCGCTCTGTCAAATCAAGGGTCCCCTTTGGGTCCTTTATAACTAGTTTGCCTTAAATTCTGGTTTGCCTAGAGACAAAATCACTATCTTAAGTTTCCTCTTGGTTTCTGTATGACAGCTTATCTTTCTTCTATTCCTTTATTTTCAAATGTGGTATATGTTTGTTTTCAGTGTCTCTTCATAAGAACTAATTCCTGGATCCATTCATTTGTTTGCTTTTTCTTCACCCAGTAAATCTGAGAAGGTCTGTCTCTTGGCGAGCTTAATTTATTTACTCTCATGGACATTACTGATACCTTCTATTTTGTTTTCTTTTCTGAATTTTATTTTTATTTCTTTTTTCTTCTTGTTATTTCTGATTTGGTAGGTTTCCTCTGGTGGCTTGGAACGTATTTTAATCCACCTTTAAACTTTTTATGTTTCTCCTTATTCGATTAAGACCTATAATCTCGCTTGTCGTACTGATTTCTTCCGTACGTCGATTTCTACACCTCTCCCTGGAATAAGATTCTTCCCTGATGAGCACGGGCCTTTCTCCGACTGTCCCTTAGCTGTTCCTCCACGTGTCTGGGCATCCGACGGGCCCCGGACCGGTGCTCTTCTACCCCAGAACTGGGCTTTAGGTTTTACACCCGTGTTTCTCCTTTCTGTTGTTGTTACTGATGTTGTTTTGGCTTTGGTCACAGCTTCCTGAGGAAACAATAGAATGTGCTGATTTATTTACTTACCCTTGCTGCTCACATAGCCCAGTGTGCTTCTGAGTTTCATTCTCTCCTTAGAAGTTCATAGCCCCCAAGAATATTTTCAAAGAGGAATCCGTGTGCCGAACATCCCGTGCCCCTTTATGCCAGAGACTACGCCTACTCCAGGCTCACGTTAAGTCGCACTGATATGGGCCCAGACTGACCCCGAGCCCCCGCCCCCCAGCTCCGACACCAGGAAATCTCACTCCGCTGTCTTCCTGTGCTCCGTTTGCAGGGCTAGTCTCACACCAGCCTGACTCTCTCCTCTGCAGGTGATGGGCTTATTCTCTCTGACAGTGTTCTCTGTTCTTCCTGTCCTTCAATGCCTTCTAACATACACAGGTGGGGGGTTTCTCTCATTTACCCTGCGTGGTCCCCTATGAGTCCTTTCCACCTTGGCCCTTAGGTCTTTCTTTAATACTGCGAAGTTTCCATCATTGTCTAATACCGTATTTCATCTTCTCCGTTCACTATTTTTTTCCTGATTATTCATCCACATGAGGGGTCTTGCTACGTCAGCTTCTTTCCTCCATTTCTCTTAACGTCATTATTTTAATGATTTTATTTTCCATACAGAATATTTCCATTTGCTTTCCATGGTGATGGCTTGTTCCTACCTCAGACTTCCAGTACGTTCCCTTATCCCTGGATTAGTCGACGGGCCGTGGACCTGGACTTGCGGGTCTGAATTGAGCTCTACCTCCTGTGCTGTGTGATTTTAGAAAGATGCTAAACTGCTCTGGTCTTTGTTTTGAAATGGAGATAGGCACTGACGTCATGGAGCTACTGGAAAGAGTAGGTGAGATAAAGTAGGAGAGCTGCTTAGAACGGTTCTCGACATAGTTTGCCTGCTTGATAAATGTGAGCAATTGTTGTTTTAAGTCGTCGTTTAATGCCAGGATAGCTAACACACAGTGCTAGCTTAGCTTCGGGTGTGCAGTATAGTGATGTGACACCTCCGTTCATCACCTGCTGCTCCCCACCACAGGTGCCTGCTTCATCCTCCTGCCCGATTCAACCCGTCCCTCTCCTGTTCCCTTCCATGACCGCCGGTGTGCTCTCTGTAGTCAAGAGTCTGTTTCTTGGTTTGTCTTTTCTTTTTCTTCTTCTTCTTTTTTAATCTCTTCGCTTCTTTGTTTTGTTTCTTGAATTCCACATGTGAGTGAAATCATACGGTGTCTGTCTTTCTCTGACTGTCTTATTCCACTAAGCGTGATACACTCTAGCTCCATCTCGGTCATGGCAAATGGTAAGATTTCACTTTTTTTTATGGATGAGTAATATTCTATTGTATATATACACCACCTCTTCTTTATCCATCCAATGGACACTTGGACTGCTTCCATAATTTGGCTATTGTAACTAATGTTGCAATGAATATTGGAATGCGTGTGCCCCTTTGAACTAGTGTTTTTGTAAGAAAAGATTTTATTTATTTACTTGAGAAAGAGAGAGGGGAAGCATGAGTGGTGGGGAGGGGCAGAGGGAGAGGGAGAAGCAGACTCCTTGATGAGCAGGGGGCCCCATGTGGGGCTCAATCCCAGGACCCTGAGGTCATGACCTGAGCCAAAGGCAGATGCTTAACTGACTGAGCCACAGAGGTGCTCCTGAATTAGTGTTCTTGTATTCTTTGGATAAATATCCAGTAGCGCAATTCCTGGATCATAAGGTAGCTCTATTTTTAACTTTTCGAGGACCCTTCACATTGGTTCCCCGGGTGACTGCACCAGTCTGCATTCCCACCAACAGTGTAGGAGCGCTCCCCTTTCTCTACATCCTTGCAATTATTCGTATTTTAAAGATTTTTTAAAATTTATTTATTTGACAGAGAGAAAGATCACAAGTAGGCAGAGGCAGGCAGAGAGAGAGAGAGGAGGAAGCAGGCTCCCTGCTGAGCAGAGAGGGGCCTCGATCCCAGGACCCTGAGATCATGACCTGAGCCGAAGGCAAAGGCTTTAACCCACTGAGCCACCCAGGCGCCCTCAATTATTCTTATTTTAAATTAACCTCTGTATCACCCATTAATTCTACTCTCCCTGAAAAAAGTTACTCAGTCCCTGTTCTTTCTCCCATTGGGGGCCAGTGGTCAGACACCTCGCTATTTTCTTCTGTGAACACACGTTCAGTGGGCACACAGTCAGCTTCCCAGTCACTTGGGACTTCTCACCCCTGCTGAGTCCCCGTTTCCATCAAGTCTCTTACTTTTCTGCCGTGGCCCCGGGGGGACTCAGAGACAGCGTGTCTAGTTAATTACTCTTCTTTTCTTCTAAGGCATCTATGGAGGCTTTATTTTCCTGTTTAAATTATTGATCCGAATAAAAGGAGGAAAGAGAGAATATGGAATTCTAGAATCGTGGGCCGGGAGGCAATGAGGAATGAGAGAGTGCAGATCTGGAACTGTGGGAGACGTTCTCCACTCCCTCCTCCCCCAAACCTTCGGCTTACCTCCTCAGCTTCCTCTGCCCGCCCCCACCCCGAGGTGGATTTCCTACCCTTGGGCACTTGCAGGAAGGTCACAGGAAGAGGGGACCAGGGTGAGGAGAAGACCGGAGGGGAAGATGAGCGCTGGTCTTAGAGGCAGGAGCATCCCTAGTCCTTGTGCGGAGAGATGGGGCTTCACAGGAGGGAGCGGTCACTCCCCACACCGGCTGCTTCTCGGCGCGTGCTTTCTTTCTGCTCACGGTGCGACACAACCGAGAACAGAACCAGCGAAACTGACCCGGAGTGTGTGCCGGAGATGGAGTCAGGAATGTTCATCTCGCAGACTCAAAGTGCAAGGGCACCTTCCAGTTGGAGCTGCCTATTCTCAGTCTTGCTTATTGTTTCCCTGTGATTTTTTTTTAAAGATTTTATTTATTTATTTATTTGACACAGAGAGAGAGATCACAAGTAGGCAGAGAGGCAGGCAGAGAGAGAGGAGGAAGCAGGCTCCCCGCTGAGCGGGACTCGATCCCAGGACCCTGAGATCGTGACCTGAGCTAAAGGCAGAGGCTTGAACCCACGGAGCCACCCAGGCGCCCCAATCCCTGTGATTATTAATGGCACTTTCTTTCACTCCCTGGACAGTGTCCCCACACTGGTTGCCCCCTTCACAAGCCGTAAGGCAGAGCCCACTGAAAATGCAGCCTTTCGAGATGGTGACGTGATGCCGGTGTCCTGCGGCTGCGGTAGCAAGGTGCCCCAGACTCTGAAGTTTAGAAAACAACAGCGGTTCACCAGGTCACACTTGCAGAGGTCAAGAGTCCCAGACGGATCTCCCTAGGCTACAATCGAGCCATGGGCAGCGCTGGTTCCTTCCGGAGGCTCCAGGGAGAATCCCTTCCCTCGTCTTCCCAGCTTCTAGTGGCCGCCGTGTTCCTCAGCTCACAGACCCCTCCTCTCCTTGAAAGCCAGCGGTGGTGGCTGGTCGGGGGTTTCCCACATCGGACCCCCTGCCTCCCTCTTTTGCTCCTAAGGACCCCCGTGATGAGAGCGGGCCCATTCGGATAATCCAAGTCATCTCCCACCTGAAGATTCAGGAAGTTCACACAGCTTTGCCATGTCGGGTCACCCATCCACGGGTTCTGGGGGTTGGGGTGTGGATTTTCACCGGGTGGCGAGAGGGCATCGTCCTGTCCACCACAAGCGAGTGCAGACACAGCCGGCTGTAAGAACGAGGTCCACAGGCTTCTCCTTGGAGACAAGGCTAGCAAAGTGTGGCAAGCAGGGTAGAGGAAGGCACAGAAGGCTCTGATGAGCTGGTCCAGGCGTGGGGGTGCAGGGAGGGGGGACGCATGTCTTTTCAAAGTCCTAGAGAAATAACATAGCAACAACATCATCCACACCAACAAACAAAGCCTTCCGTGGCGAACTGACGGCAAGATAAGCGTGGGGTGAGGGCTTGGAGGGGAACATCAATAGCCCGGAACAGGCCCCGTGAGTCACCAGCACCCACTCCCGGTGCATGAATAAGCACGGAACACAGCGCTAGAAAAGGTTACATATGAATATTCAGGGGCTTATTATACTCGGGAAGGAGCTGAAAAAAATCAGTGCTTTGCATTGCCAAGTGCTTTACGGCCCAGTCCAGCTCGGAACTGCCTGACTTTTCCCGCTTCTGCTGTGTTTCAGCCTGCACTCAACGTGTGGGAAACCAGTCCCTGGAGGCCCATGTGTCTGGGAGAGCCCAGGGGGGCGGGGGTGGGGATGGGGAGCACGGATTCCCAGAGCGCGGCGGGCAGAGCGCGGGAGGGATGCGCGCACAGGGCCCCGGGAAGGCGCGGTCTTCAAAGGCTTGTGCCCGACGGACCCCCAGGGACCTGCCGTGCTGTGCGCCTCCAGACCCTTCGAGCCGGGTCCCCTGAGCTCTGTTCTCGTCAGGAATCCCAGCATCCCGTCCCACTGCTGCCACTGGATCCTTCTTACTCTTCTCCCTCCAGGTCCGGGAAGAGCCAGGACAAATTTTTTCTAGTTATACATTTTATGTATTTATATAAATTGCCTTTCTTTGGGGCACCTGGGTGGCTCAGTCGGTGAAGAGTCTGCCTCTGGCTCAGGTCTTGATCCTGGGGTGCTGGGATCGAGTCCCGCGTTGGGCTCCCGGCTCAGCAGAGAGGCTGCTTCTCCCTCTGCCCTTCCCCCCTGCTCACGCGTGCGCTCTCTCTCTCAAATAAACACATACAATCTTTAAATAAACAAATTGCCTTTCTTCGGAGGAAGCGTATGGCCCCTGGAAGTTACTGATTAAACAGAGTACAAAAGGGACACCAGCACAGTGACACAGGGACACAAGTGAGTGAACAGTCACTTCAGGACCCCAGCAGAGACTCTCCCGAGAGAACCCCATTATAGGATGAAAACATCAAAACGCAAAACAGGAGGGGAAAAGAGGAATTTCGAACTAGATTCTGGAGTAAGGCACTTCACCACATAATTAATGATAAAATAAGAGTGTACTGAATACATGTTGGACACCCTTCTAAGAATTGTTCCCGTATTATCTCATTGGATGCTAATAAACTATAAATAGGCTTGATTATTTCCACTTACATGAGATAAAATGGGAGCACAGCCGTGATAAATCCCTTTTCCAAGGGCATTCTTGTTAATAAGTGACCGATTTCAGAACATACATTAACACTTAAATGTCCTCTTTCTTTGTACGAGGGGAAAGAAAGCGGATGGCATTTAGAAGCGGAAACTTTCTAGAATATCTGAAGCTGAATAATGTCTTTCTCTCCTCACCCACAGGAACCCTTTGAAGGACCTGAAATATTTGCACTCCTGACATCCAGGTATGCTTCACAGATTCCGCGTCTGTATTCGTTTTCGAACAGTATGAGAAAATCCATGTCACTTTTGCATCTGTGGTCCACGTGATCGTGTCTGATTCGGAGGGACGTCTCCTAAGACTCCAGGTTAGAAGCTTCTCCTCGCACACGCGGGAGGCACACCGGCTCGCTGGCTGCCACAACAACGCACCACAAACCCGGCGGCTGGACAACAGCAGACACCTCGCCTCTCGTGGTTGTGGGGGCAGAAGTCCCTGGTCACATGCCAGCGGGGTGTGCTCTCTCCGAGCCCCGGAGTAGAATTCTTCTTCCCCTCCCAGGCTGCTGGTGGTGGCCCTAACTGGTCCCTGCGTCCTCTGCCTCTTCCCCTCGGGGATCTTCTCCCTGTGGGTCCGTCTTCACCTGGTGCTTCCTCCTCCCGTAATGACACTGGTCCCATAGGATCAGCCCCCCACCCCCGAACGACCTCCTCTTCACTCCATTCTATCTGCAACAACCCTACATTGAATACAGTCACATCCACAGGTGCTGCAGGTTAGAATTTCAACACATCTTTCCGGGGAACACCATTCAGCCCATAAGAGGAGGCTAGAAGTCCGCAAAGGGCCTGTATCGCGTTTATAAACTTATTAACACATATCTGCATGCCTAGTATATACAGTCCTAGGCTAGGTATGGGGAATTCAGCTGGGAGTAAAACCAATACCTGCCTCGTGGTGATTTCAGCTGAGCCAGAAAGACAAACACATAACCACCATGTTTGTGTATAACTAGCTTCTAACGACAGACGGAGCGCATGTCAGCTTGCTGGCACTTGATCCAGGGGAGACGGGTCAGGGAAGGCCTCCCAGGGGGAGACGGATGAGCTGTCTTCAAAGGTGACTACAGTTCACAACAGTTGGGGGTGCAGGAGATGCCGAGATCGTCCCAGGGGGAGGGAACAGAGGTGATCTACCCCTTGCAGTCATGTCTCTCCATGGGGTCGTGTTCCACAGGGGCCGCTGGGAGATGGGCGTGGAGACTGACCGCACCTCATTTCAGGCACAAAACGAGGGCAGTCTAAGCAAAGACGAAGCTCCTACAGCAGAGAGACGGGCGCTCCTTTCTACAGTCTTCCATGATCACTGGCTAGTTGGGCGTCCTAGGTAATTAACTCTTCATTCCACTCTTCCACAGCCATGTCCTGAATCCACTTTGTCCCGGGGACCATGCTGAGTGCTTGGTTATGAAATCAGCCCTAACCTCGTGGAGCCCTGGCTGCCTCCCACTAAACAACACAGTACAGTGGAAGTCGGCTATCCGTAAGACAATGCGAGAATTTGGGAGGGCATAATATTACCGCAGCTTTCCCAATAATCCAAGGCCCTGAGCTGTGCAGGATGATTCTCACTGGAAATAAAACATTTGCTTCAGGAGGTTCTAAAGGTGAGAGCAAAACAATTTGTATTTGTTTAAAACATAATGTCATCCATAATGAATGGGATAACTCTGACTCAGTAGAGCTTGAAACGACTGTGTGTATTTGAAGCTGGGTTTCGAGTTCTTGAGATGAGGAATACATTTACCCTTAAGCTTTTGTTTTACTTTTTCATGGAAAAGGTGATCTCCAGTGATTGAAGATTTGGTTTCTTTTTAGTATGTTTTGGATGAGTGTTATTTGTTGCTGAGTGGGAAAAGCAAGGCCAACGACTGAAATCTGCTTTCAAGCAGCAGCCATGGAAATAGGGGGTATAACTTGGGTTATCACGAGTTCTTTTTGTGCCTTATCTCCAGCCCATAGTTTAAACTCTTGATTCAGGTTTTAAAAAGAAAGGTGTTGTTGTTTGTTTGTTTGTTTTGTGAGTAGGCTCCAGGTTCAGCATGGAAGCCCAATGAGGGCAAACTCAAGACCCCAAGATCAAGACCTGGGCTGAAATCAAGAGTGGTCTGCTCAAAGGACTGAGCCATGCAGGTGTCCCTAAAAAAGGAAGTTTTTAAAAAATCAGTTAAAAAGTGTTTTTTTCCTATCTTAAAATGCATTTTAAAATAATAAAAACTTCCATTTTGTAAATCAGTATCCAGAAAAAATCTTCTGGCCAATCGCAATATACGGAAACCTACTCCTCAACCCACACACCCCACATGCGCAGCGAGGCAACGCAGAAGGCCCGCATTCCCCACAGGGGTCTCCTCACCCCGCGAGCAGGGGCACAGGAGGGCTGCCTTTCTTCGCTTCATGGGTCTTCCCTGAACGTCTCCATCTGCGGCCAGCGTTCTGTTGCACAGGTTGGCCCGATGCCTCTGGGGGAGCTCACATGGAGAAGCCCAGAATGGTTCCGACTCAGGAGGACGGCCTTGAGCAACTGAAAGCAATGTGGGTCCCTGGATCCTCCCTCACGGGTCAGCAGGATGACGGGGATTCAGAGAGGCACGTGGAGGAGGCGGGCGCCCGTGGCGGGGTGGAAAGGGTGCTGGAATTTTGACAAAAATGGATGAGAAGAGAAAAAGTAATCTAGGTAGGCAAATGGTTGGAGAAAAAAATATACCAAAAAAACAAAAAAACAAAAACAAAAAAAACGACGAAAACCCCACAAGCACTTCTGACCAGCGAGAGAAATGGTGCCCGGCCCACCTGCCCATTTGGCCTTCCACTCCCTCACTCGGGCGTTTGCAGACGTGATTCTAGCTACTCTTCTTTGTTCTTAACATTCTGCTCTACCTAGAGTTTCCAGTATCCTTTAAAAAATAATATAAATGCCCTGAAATTGTTCCACAGGCCTATCCTGACTCTGTTTACTTCATTTTGGGTAAAGCCTTTAGCTTCTCTCTGTTTCTGTCCTCCTATTTTGGTGCCTTTCAGATGCACCATTCAGTGACAGTCTCCCTTCCTCCAGGAAGCCTTCTTTGATTTGTCCAGTGGCCTATGTTCACTTTCTCCTCAGTGTTGTTCAGGCAATTTCTTTACAATCGCCCGAGGCAGACACAAGGTGCCCAGGGCACCAAGAAAACATCTCGCCACAGCCAGCTTCCCACAACAGCAAGTTGCTGAATTAACGCAAGAAGCAAATACTGAGGGAAAATTCCATGTCTCTCTAGTAATACGTAAACCCTGGTACAGAAAGGAACTTTCTACTGGCATTTTCATCTCCTGTTGGAGGGCAAAGAGTAGAAATTCGGCAGATGTCTATTGACAATTGGGTGGTAACAAAACTTGTTCAAAAATTGGAAAGAAATGGTATTTAAATATTTGAAAATATGCAAATCTTCTTAATAGGGTAGCGTTTTACATAACTTAAAATAATTCATGAGGCATCCATACGAAGAAGCTGGGAAAAGTTCTGTCCTCTTTTTCCTTGTAGGAAGAAAAATACTTTCTTCAGGTTCACTCCCAGGATTCTTCTGGAATCTAAAATCCTCAAGAACTTTGACCACATTGGGGATTTTTCCGTATTAACCTCCCTAATCGCCGGGGACTATGTCATAGGAGGGGGTGTCTTTATAAGATGCGAATCGGCAGACAGAGCAGCAGAGAAGGTTTTGCTGATGGTCCGAACGGTGAGAGGTCAAAACGAAAGCAGGCCTGCCGGGCGGGTGCAGCTAGCTGGGCCTCCCACAGACCCCGAACCGTCGGAACAAAACCGTCTGTCCTCACCAGGGACAGACCCCAGGCCACCCGCCGTCACTCTCCTTCCGACTCACTGCCCCCCAGAAGCAGGAAGCCAGCGAGAGCCTTCCCCCTTCCCAAACGGGGAAAATGGGTAGAGAAGGATGACGCCACTCCTCCTGGAAGCTGACCGCAGAGCTGTGTGCGTCGCTCCTGGTTTCCAGAATGTGTGCTCTGCTCTGCGGGGAGCCTGCCTGTGCCTGTGACTCTCTCGGCCCCTCCCCTGCCTCTCCGAGATGGACGGGATTTCGCCTTGCTCCAGGCTACGTGACTCGTCTCAGTCCCTAAGTCCCCGCCGCTCCTCGACCTGACGGACTCTGTGGAGCCCCAGGAACTCCGTCCGAGGCCTTCCTTGCCCCCCCCCCAGCAGGAACGGCATTCCACCGTTTACCACTGGATCCCTTTCTCCATCCAACTCGGGCACATGCACAACTCCTGTTTCGACAGCTGCGTCCACCTTTCCCCGCCTTGGATTCCCCACCTTAGAGCTCGTTTAAATGCTCTGTTTGACCTGCGATGTGCTTGGCGCCACCCTAGGCTCTTGGGATGAATACCTCTGAACTCCACGCCCCACAGAGCTGACCTTCTGTCCAGAAGCAGACAACAAACACCAAACACAATGGATAATTAAATGATAGAACATGTTATAAAGTGTTAAGAAATACAGTAGAAGAAAACGTAGAGCAGGATAAAAGGGACCAGAAGTAACAGCAAGGCATAATTTTACAAGGTTTATCTGAACCTTACCTCGAGAAGGTAAGATTTGGGCAAAGACCTGAAGGAAATCTGGGGAGAGGAGTATTTGGGCAGAAGAGCCAGGCAGTGCAAAGGCCCTGAGGCACATAGTTCTGGGTGTGTTTAAAGAACAGGGAGGACGCCAGGGCAGATGGAACAGAGTGAGCAGGAGCAAGAGGTTGAAAATGAAGCCAGATTTAGGGTCCGGTGGGGATGATAAGAACTCTGGTTTCTGTCCTGATTAAAATAGCAAACCTCTGCAGGTTTTGAGCAACTGAAGGGCTTAACGTGCCTTATGTTTTCAAAAGGCCATTCTAGACAGCAGATTGAGGATAAAGAGAACAAGAGGAAACGAAGGCAGAGCAGTGAGGAGGCCATCCCAGTAATCGGGCAAGAGTCTAAGAGGGCTCGGAGCGGGGAACGGCAGTGGACGGGGAGAAGAGGCTGGATCTCAGATGTGGGGACTCTGAGCCAGAGCCCGGAGCACTTTCTGACAGATGGTTCTGTGGTCTGAACCATAAGAAATATGTCGCCGTCCCCAATTAGAGGTGGGAGAGGGTGTGGGGCAGCGTGCGAGGGACGGTGCCGGGCAATGCTGCTGTGCTGAGTTCAAGGGGCTTCCTGAGAGGCACCTGGAGGTGCTGGGAGGTCGGGTGATCGGGCAACAGTGGGGCCCGGGAACGAGGTCCGAGCCAGAGCGCCACCGCGCCAGTGTCGTGCCCGCTGGCGGTAGGGATCTGAAGCCTTGAGGTGGGGGAGGGGGTTGGGGGATGGGGTGTCTGGGGGATGGGCATTCAGGAGGGCACGTGATGGAATGAGCACTGGGGGTTCTAGGGACTGATGACTCACTGACCTCTACCTCTGAAACTAATAATACACTATATGCTAATTGATTGAATTTAAGTAATTAAAGAAACAAATACAATAAATAAATATACAGAGCCTCGAGACTGGAGCGAAATCGGCAGGAGGACGCGTGGTGGCCCAGGAGAGAAGAAGGTGGAGACATCTGTCCTTGGACACTGAAACCCAGGAAGGCAAGGAGAAGAGAAATGGCCACCAGAGGAGAGGGGACGGGGACAAGCAGAGTCACAGGAAGGGAGGTGAGAAGGTGTGGTGTCCTGGGGTCACCGAGGCGGACGGAACACAGTCCTGGGGTCAGGCTGAGAAGGGGCAGGTGCTGGGGGCCTCGGTAAGAGCAGCTCGGTGCAGAAGGGCATGAAAGTACGATCCGGGTGCATGGGGAGAGGACGGGGAGAGAATTTAGACAGAGAGCGGAGGCGACTCTTCTGGAGGGGAAATGGCATCAGGAGAAGGTTGGTCTTCCACGGCGGTGGGATCCGTGCCGAGGAGAGGAGGAAGTGGATGATGGAGACAGCGGGAAGCTGGTGGAGAGACGCCCCTGGGAAGAAGGGAGAATGGGACCGAAAGCATAAGAGAGGAAGAGCCTCCGAGGGCAGCAACAATCAAACGCATTGTCTACTATTTTTCTGGGCTCCCCCCTTTCCAGTGCATTTGCCGAGTCTTGTCATTCATGAAGATGTCTCGTTGTTGTCTTCAACGGGTCCGTGGGGGGCAGGCGGTCTCGGCTCAGGCTCCCTGGGGTGGGAGACCGTCCGGGAGCCTGTGGGGAGGAAAGCCCATTCTGGGGCCATTTTGCAAATCCTTCTGTTGTGTGGAGTCTCTTTCCTTTGGCTGTAAATGGCACCCCCGGCCCCCCTTCCCATAATCACCCCCTCACGTTGGCCCACCGCATCTCCCAGTGAACCGGAGGGTCACACACACAACGCTAACCGGAAAACTCTTCTGGGCCTGTGGCCACCGGAGGACATGTCCAGGGAGCCGAGGCAGGAGGCATTGGGGGGCAGTCCCCCGACGTCCTGCAGGGGACAGACACGGCGGGCCCCGTGCTGACCTGGGCCTGCCAACCCACCTTCGGACGGGCCCAGAAGCCGCTCGGCTGAGCCAGGAGCACGCTTCGTTGAAGTACAAAACCCAGCCGACGTCTCCTGCCCGAAACGAACCCTTGATTGGGTTTGACCTTGGAGACCAGCTCATCCTGTTAGAGGACGTGATGCTCATTTTGCATGAACAGGACCGAAAACACCTTCAACTCCGCCGTTTTAGCAGAACTGTGCTTGGAACAAATACACCACGATGCACGTTATACTGGAAAGTTCATCCACGCAGGTGTGAGACGTGATAAAATGCTCATTTACAGCGTAAGTGTGTGAGGAAGCACATTCTGTCCAGAGTTCCTTCGGGACCCGCAGGAGCAGAAGCGGCTGAAGACCCAGTGCAGCCGGTCTTGCCCTCAGATGCTGACCTAGTTTTCGTATTCACACAGAATACGCGTCGGACCACCTCAAGAACACCACAAAGGCCAAAAAAGGCCAAAGTAGTGCCTTCCATGCCCACTTGATCATAAACATTGACAGAAGGCCTGGGAGTTGTTTTCTTGCTGGTAACACCACTGGGGAGGAGACCCCCCGGGGGAGACCCCAGTCTGGTCCCTCCCGGGTCCGGTCACTGCAGGAACCGGACAAGCGTGATCAGCCAAGTGGCTTAAAATCGTTTACGTGGGTCCCTGTGTCCACACGCAGAGGCGGACCCCCCATCGGGACGGGCTCGTGGCTGTGGGCCCCTTGCCGCCCTGTCCACCCTCACGGGACGAGCCATACCCCGCACCCCACTTCCATCAATGGAGGGCCCAGTCCCGTAAAAAGTTCCGTTTTCTTTGATAGCACCCTACTGGTCCCTGACCCCCAAACTCCCCGTCCCCCAGTGACCACACTAAACATATTCTCACAATAGGGCACTTCTCACAAGAGGGTAAAAGCAAACCAAACCCTCAGCATTTTTCACTCAGGGTGGAGAGGAACAGACTCACTGAGACTACACGGAGGGAATTCTGTGTCAAACCCACTTTTACGCCTTATTGTTACAATAAGGAATTCATAGGGGCGCCTGGGTGGCTCTGTCTTTTGAGTGTCTGATTGTTGATTTCAGCGCAGGTCGTGATCTCAGGGTCGTGAGATCGAGCCTCATGATGGGCTCTGCTCTGGGCATGCAGTCTGCTTGGGGTTCTCTCTCTCTCTCTCTGCCCCTTCCCCCATCTCTCTCTCGAAAAAGAAACAAAAATGAATTTACAAAAGAAAGTATTAAAACGTGATGAGAATTTGAGATTTTCCCTTTTATAGAACCTTCTGTGGAAGGAGATACCACAGGAGGCGAGGTGCCAAAAGCGATGGTGGGGAGGGAGGGTGTGGGGACCGTGTTGGGGGCACTCCCATCTGTGCCCACCCACTCGACGAGGCTGCTGGTCCCCGTCCAGGGCATCGTGCCCTGGGCCCTGGGCCCTGGGGTCTGTCCGTGTGTCTCCTTCTGCGAACCGACGTGAAATCCCTCGTCCAGCACCCTGGCTGTCCCTGTAACTCGGGACTTTCCGGTCAGCAGATACTTAGTTAGCAAATCCCAGTGTCCGCTGCTGTGACCGAAGCAGCAGCGTGTCCGGGGGGGCTCCCAGCCTTGCGGACGTGACAGCCCAGGAGGAGCAAGGGTTACCCAACACAGGATTATGCGGGGGCTTCCCTTTGCTTTTAAAATAAAACCCACGTTCCCCTCAAGGCCCCAGAGGCTCCGGCCGCAGCCCCGTGTGCTCACCGGGCTTCCCCACATGGTTCCAGTCTCTCTGGATCGCCGCCTCCCTCCCTCTGCTTGGACGCGTCCAAATCACCCTTCGGACCTTAGCCTCATGGTAACTCTCCCCCAAACCAGGATCCCGGTGATGCAAATCCGAGATGGCCCGCGTGCACCCCATTCCCAGCACGCTCGTGTCTGGGTCTGCGTGCGTGGAGGTCTGCGTCTCGCCTGCCCCGCCGTGCTCCGTGGGAGGGAGAGAAAACCTGCCGTGCTCCCACTCCCACCCCTGCCCGCCTCGTTCCTGCCCGGCAGGCACTCTGTAAATGGGACTGGTCCACAAACAAATGCGCTCGAAAAATGTGTGTTTCCACAATCCACCTGCAGGTCCTCAGAACGCTCTCCACGCGGGACACGTGGGACCAGCCCCAGGGTGTCGGGGTGGAGACGGGCTGAGAGGGGTCTGCGATTTCTGGAAGGGGAAGGAACCGCGTTCTGGGAAAGCGTTTTTTGCACAGAGCCACAGGGTGCGGAGCTCCTGCACCGGACGTGCCCAGAGCCGGAGTCAGGGAGGCGGGGAGGGGCCATGGTGACACGGCATGGACGCCGCTTCCGGAGCCACCGCTCTGTCCTTCGTCCCTGGAGCAGGACTTGGAGGTGGCGAAGGCGCGAGCGCCGCGGCGGCTCACGGGGTGCACTTCCAGGAAGCCCAGCTTTCTTCTCCTGCGTGAGAGGGAAATGCGGACAGTCCCCCGGTGGAGGGATGCCGGCGGGAGCGAGGAGGGCCTGGCCCCCCTTTGCGCTGCGCACGCTGCCGTGAGGCCGGCGCAGTCCCGGGCCGTGCCGGGGGTCTTGGCAATGGACGAGGCTCGAGCTGCAGGATGGCCCCGCGTGGCTGTAGGTCGGGACTCGATCCGCCCAGGCTCCCGGACGTCAGCAGCTGCCTTCTCCCGAGTGGGACCAGGAGCCCCGCCTCTGAAGAGCAGGCACGTCCCCCCTGCAGGTCTGAGCCTTCCGGGCCTGGGGCTCTTGTTATTTTGGCTTTTCCATTTCTAGCTGCACCTTCGGGAGGTAAAGGCATTGAAGACACGGGAAGTAGGTGGTCATTACTTGTGCAGCGGGTGACCTGACGGCAGTGGCTTCTCGGGGACAGAGCCGTGACACAGGGGAGGAGGGCATTTGGACAGGCCTCTTCCCTGCTTGCTTCTGGAAAACCCATGTCTTGCCTGGAAGCCAGGAAGAAGTGTTTCCTGTGACATGATCAGGCTGGCTGGTCATTGTCACAACTTCGTAAGGCCCAAGTCAAAAGATTTCTTAAATAACTAGTTCAGAAATCGAGCCTTTACTACTGCTTTGGGCTCGCCCATCCGAAACACCACTCCCTTTGTCTGTTGAAACAGAATCCATCCATCAAGTTTTAGTGAAGACCTGGCTCCAGGAGCCGACCTGCCCCGGAGACAGCAGCTCTGTGCTCCCGTCCTGTCCAGCTCATCTGGAAGCCTAATGTGTGTCTTAGCCAGCAGTTGTGTTTGCAAAACACTGCCCCTGTCAAGATTCTAAGCTCTCTGACAGCAGGACAGCGTGTCTAGAGAAATCTGGTCCTCACGTGTATCTTCACGCCCTTCATCCTTGGCCACAGTGTGACGTGAGGCGAGGGCTCTTGCTCGGGGTCTGCCCAAAGGAGGGAAGAATCTTGGCTCAAATCTGTCTCTCCCTGCGGCACCCATGCACGCACACACACCCCTCTGGGCCACCCTACCATGTGCCACTGATGGAGGAAACTCTACCACATAGGTTTGACCCCGGGGAGATCGGGGGCGGGCTGGGTCTGCTAGTGCGCGGGGCTGCAGCCCCCAGTTAGCAGGATCCAGCCAGCTGTCAGCTGCTCTTCTGTGCCTTCTTTTCTGTAAAGTCAGGTCAGCTGGTGGCCTGATGGCTTGGCACTTACGGATGGACAGAGCCTGCCTTCACGGGGGAAGGACTGGGGAGCAAAAGGCCTTGCTTAGGTCCCGTCACTTCACTTAATCATTAACCCAAACTGTCGAGTTTCGCCGGCACCAGATAGGTACCAGGGAGAATCACAGGCGTGCCTGCTGTTGGTAAAGCAGTGTTTGTTTCGCGTCCGGGTGTAGACATTTGTGCGTGTGGCAGGGACCCTGGAAGGGAAGAGGACAAAAGGAAACCAGCCCCTGAGGCCCAGCCAGAATTGCTGGAATCTTCCACTTGGTAAGCACGGTTAAAAAGGAGATCTGTTTTAAATTGACAAAGATCGGAAAAGAGCACGTTCTCAGCTGATATGTTTGGAGGCGCCTGTCTCTGAAGATTTGTCATCTGCCACGTCTCCCTGCAAAGGTGGGTTCTGCGTTTTCTGGTGTCGGGCCTGTGTTTCCCCTGCTCGGGGAGGGCCAGCCGGTTGGATAAACCCATCCTTCCAGTCAAATGTCCCTAAATGGATCTTCCCCGTGGGTGTAACCAAAGGCAAGTGCTCTCCCCTTCACTGACCAGGACTTTTCTGCATTTATCCATCAGCATCCACGCCACGTTGCCTTATGACTTCCGTAACCCGTGTCACACCGGGTTGTAGCTGGTGGGTCTCTCTCTATTAGCTGTGAGCTCCCAGAGAGTTGGACTCACGACCGATGCCTCCCATAAAGCCCAACATCTGTCCCGGTGCACAAATAGGCTTACGTGAATGAACCAGTGACGGCCACCAAAGCTGTTCTTCCGCACACATGCACCAACCAAATGAAACCGTTTAATTTAAATAATCTGTTCATCATATAACATATTGTTACAGTTTTTTCTAAGTGCCTCCAATTCTTTTTTCCCTGCATCACAAATGATGAGTATAGCAAACAGATTTCTGGATGGGGACTTAGAGACCTTTCCCATAGGCTTTTTTCCCTCTCGGGCCTCTGTCAAAGCACTTGCTGTAAGGCACTGTCATCAAGAGTGTGTAGATTTGGGGCTCCAGCCTGGCTCAGTCGGCTACGCATCTAACTCCCTATTTCGGCTCGGGTCGTGATCTCGGCGTCGTGGACCGAGCCCTGTGTCAGGCTCCAAGCCCACGACAGAGTCTGCTTGAGGTTCTCCCTCTCCCTCTGCCCTTCCCCTCACTCCCTCTCACTCGCGCGTGCTCACTCCCAAATAAATACATAAATAAAAGAATTCTAGATGTATCTCTGTCGACGTGAGGTTCCCAAGAGCAGGTAGCTCTGACGAGTCTGTGTATCTGCAGCCTCGGCGGCCCTGGGACCGAGCGGGGTCAGACGGTGCTGGGGGAGTGAAGGCAAAGCCACCGCGCACGTGAGCTCGCACCTGCGGACCCCGTGGTTCCTGAAGCTTTCTGCCCTCGTCCCACTCACTCTTTCTGCGGCTACACCGTGTGCAAGTTTGGGGACAGATGAAGCAAATCACCACACGTAAAAGCCTGTATTAGGGCCGATGACAGGAACGCTTTCTTCCAGAGGTGGAAGCGGTGTGGAGAAACGGGCTTTACTTCTAGAAGGATCTCAGAAGTTAGAAAAGTTCTGCTCTGAACAAGGAAAACACCTGATGTTTTCAGTTCGAAGATACAGCTGTGCAAAGTCAGCACACTGTGCGATGCGGATGCACTCACTGATTTATATCTGCAGCAAGAATTTTGTGGGAAAAGCTCTGTGTTCAGGTTCTCACTGAGCAGATCACAATTTCTTTTTGTGACAGATTTCTGTGTTTGCATTCACCGCCTCTGGCGGCCGCCCAGACACCCAGGAGAGGTGCTTTCCATCGGAAAAGAGTATGTGGCAGCCACGCTGTGCTTTCCATGGTCTTGTTTCCCCCCTTCTTGGCTAATGGAAGAACTGGTCTTGTGGGGGCTTTTCGTGTGGTGGAGACGCCACGGAGGCCAGTCCCCAGAGCAGCTGTCCCGCGGCGGGCTGCCCCATCCAAGGAGCCAGCTCTCCTGCCTCCGGACCGAGTGCAGGCCAACCGGAGCGCCGGCCAGCGCTTTTCCACCAAAGCTTTCCGGAAAGACTATCCAATCTGGTGAGCATTCGGAAGCTAGTAGTGAGTTAAAATTATTAGTGGGCCTCCTGTCTGCCGGGAACATCTGCCTTTGCCCATCCCGCGGCCGAGGTGCTCTGCGGACAGACCTGACCTCTGGCCACTTCGCCCCAAGTTTTCAAATCTCCTCGTAACAGGTCGGCCTGCCTTCTTTTCTCCCTGGACCGTTCCAGCACATTCCTACCCAGCTGTGGAGTCAGCTTCTAAAATGCAAACACGATTACTTTACTTTTTTGCTTAAGAACCTTCCAGGGACCCGGGCTAAAGTTCCAGCTCCCCGAGGCTTGCAAGGGGCACCCCCGACCCGTCCTGCCTTGGATGAGCCGTCCTGTGTGCTTGCTTCAGCCGCACCGAGCTCGCTGCAGACCCCAGAGGACATGCTCTGTCTCCTGGTCCCTCCTTCTTCGGCCTGTTTTGCATTCACGGATGCTCTGTCCCGCTCCTGCAGCCCTGCTCGCTCTCTCTGCACGCAGTGACCACATTGACCGCGCAGCTTTGCTCCCCTCGGGCCGAGTCAGCGTCAGGCCAAGGGCAGGTGTCCTGTGGTCAGCGGCTCCCCACTGATGGCCAGCCGAGAGCCTGCGGCTTGAGGAGCCAGGCTGAAAGGCCCGGGAGCACTCACAGTTACAGTCCAGGGAGGACCAGCAGGCTGAGCAAGCCGGGGGGATGTGAGCCTCCAGGGACAGCTGCGGGCAGGTGTGGGGTCCGCCCCGAGCCACAGGTCCCAGGCCGGGGCACCTATCTGTCTACAAGGTGGGGACGGGGTGCACACGGCCACGGGGACAGGAAGGGAAGCCAGGGCAGAGGAAGGACAGAGGGAAACCGCGCTGGAGGACTTCACGCACATCCGAGACCCCGAGCGGGGCTGGCGGTCGCCTTGTCCGTGGCTGAGGACTAGAGGCGGCGGTGAAACCGAGGCCCACGGGCCTGCGGGGGAAAGGCAGGGACACGTGGGTGTGGGACAGAGATGCCACCGGGGAGGCGTGTTCCCAGCAAGCAGCCCCGGAAGGCACGGGCGAGAGGGCGCAAGCGAGGGAGACGAAAACCAACGTGGGAGAAGCACGAATTGCGAGTCAGCTGGTGAGCTCACCCCCTGAATTCCGCGTGTGGGCCCTCTGTGGGGAGCTGTCGGGACTCAGGGGGAAAGGCTGAGGAAGGGGAGGCATTCGCTGTGGCCCCTGTGTCTCCACCACTCAAGCCTCTGCTCCCGGGTGCGCGTGTTCCCGTGGCCACATCCAGGGAAGATGCTTGAAGACTTCCCAAAGATTTTTTTTAAAACAAACTTTTATAAAAACAAGGGTGTGTGTGCGTGTGTGCGTGCATGTGTGTGCGCACATGTGTGTGGTGTCCCAAGGGCTTTGTATGAATAATCTTCCCAATATTTCTCTCCTTCCCCCGCAAAAAAAAAAATGGGGAAAGTTTTTATTTGATTGAAAGGGTTGGGACTCCCCAAGTCCAGAGACGCTGCTTGGAAACCTTTATGCAAACGTAAGTCTAGTCAGTCACCAACCCTCACAATGAACGGTTTCTCAGAGCTGTAAGTCCTATCCTGGGAGGTTTCCCTTGCTCTGAAATACACGAGTCGTACCTCAGGAAAAATAAAACACACAACCTACCATTTTTGAATCATCAGACAGACCTCTAAAATCGATCTCAAGCCCACGTGCAGTTTAGGTCAGACCAGATTGTAAGGATTGCCGTAAAAACAGCTTTCTGGAATTATTTTAAAACACCTACCTCCATGTGTTCCAAACAAAATCAAGACGGTAGACTCAGGTGTCCATTTCTGGACCCTTGACCTGATGTGTCAAGGATCTTCGTCAGTTTATTTTGCATGTGTAGAATTTGAAAGCATCGGCTCTCCTCGCTTTTGACTTCAAACCAATTTTACAAGCTCTATAAATAGAAGATATTGATGTTTTTTAAAAGGAGTGTTCTCTGTCTTGCATTTTCTCCAGCAAAAAGGGAAGTATGGGAGTGTGGGTTTCTGTCTACAGCAACAACTGCCCTTCCCCCCACAAGCGAATTTCCATTCCTTCAAAAGAATCAGACACAAAAGGAATGCATCCAGCCTGTTGTAACAGCATCTCTTGAAGCTAGCTTCCCGTCTGGTTTAGAGCCACCCGATGTCTTTTCTCTCTCCCCCACCGAGGTGGCAATCAAGGCCCATGCCCGGGCTGCCTTTGCAGTAATGCACGGGGCTCGTAGAGCTTCTGATAGACCCTGAAGAGCAGAGTACAGATGTGGCCTCCCCCAGGAGGACAGAGGGGTCCTCATCACTGATAACTGGAGCCTCCTGCGCCCAGGGGTGCAGGAACCAGTCACTTCCTAAACGGAGCCTCTGTCACGCTGCTCTGCTTCGAGCTTCCGGGGGACTCATAAATATGCATTTACAAATGCATCCCCGCAGCAGGGAAAGCATAAATCCCTATAAACTATCGCAACACAGAAAGTAAATTGCACAGAGCTTGCCCCAAAGACCGACTCGTTTCTCCTTTTCTGATGAAAACAGTTTAACCTGCGTTCTGAGTCCGAGATTCCCTCTCCCTTTTCTCCATCTGATTTTGTGGCCTCGAAAATGTCTCCCAGTGACAATACTTTTTTAGCCTATGTCCTGCCAGTGCCCCCAAATCGCGTCTGTTCACCGGCATCGCGTTTATGCCCCTGTGTACAATCTTCATTCTAACGCCCCATGCAACGCAGGGCTCTCCGCGTCGTGACTTCCAGAGGCCGCTGAAAGGACCTGGTCCTTGCAAAGTGTTAGGAGGGAGTTTCTGTGAGTTGCAATAATCGAGGTCAAGATCATGCCTTTTCTCAACTGCAGAGACGAAAGAGATGTGCAAAATGGTTTGCAAATGACGTGTATGACCAACAACAGCCAAGAAAGGTAGGGGGAGAAATGTTCCCGCCTCCTCCCCCGTCCCCTCCCAGATGCCCGCCCCTCCCCCACGCCACCATCTGTGCTGGCTCTTACCCTAGATTTCTCTACTAACAAAGCCCCACCTATTGATTCTGCTTGAATTCACTACCCTGGCTCCCCTCCCTCTCCTTGTGCCCCCAGAAGACACAATTCCTAATGATGATCCCTTTGTCTGCAGAGTTAGGGTCTGAAAAGTCAGGTCTGGGTTTCCAGTATTTTGGGGTCTGCCCTTTCGGATTTTTTCCGACAGTTTCTAGAACCCACGTACGAAAGAATTCGACTCAGGTTGCGTGTCGTCCAGGAAAATCAGGACGCCCTTCCCGGTGAGTCCCCGGCTGGTTAGAAACACTACTTCATCACACAATCAGCCTTTTATTAAAAAATTAATGCCTGTGAAATGAGTTTTTGATACAAAGCTGAGTAGCTGTGACTTTTTTTCTTTTTGGTTTTAAAAACATTCATCTCTTCAATAATTCATCTTTTATTTCTCTAGCCTTACTAAATATTAAACAGGTTAAAGTTAAATATTTGAAAACCCGGTGCAGCTCGGGCACCTCCGAGAAGGTCCATGACGAGTGCTCCGGCGCCCCCGCCTCCCGGTAGACTTCCCCAAGGCCTGGCGATGGGGGGCCGTTGGCGGCTAGGGGTCTGGTGTCTTCCTTGCTTGGCTCTTACCTATTGGGCAGGATGGGTCCCCACACGTGCATCCTCGCCTTGGAGCTGCGGGCAACGTCCCAGAGGGTTACCTGTGATTGACAGCAGAAGCGGGGATTCCAGAACAGGGGTGGACGCGCACGTTATCAGCAGCTGGTCCCACCCAGCTCAGCAGCAGGAAGGCGAGTGGATTTGCCCTGACCCTGGTCCAAGGTCGGCTCAGCAGCCTGGCCGGTATATCGGCTCCCCCTCCAGCTCTTGTCCGCTCGCCCTTACCGCTTGGTGGTCACCCCATTCCCTCCCCAGTCTGGCTCACAGAGGCAACGGCAGGGTCCCTTTCCTGCTGAATAATCGGCATGATTTCACCTGAGTTAATCTGAGCTCAGAGATGTAAATTCCTTTCCTATCTGGCCCCCTGATAACACACACCTTTTAATTATTAGCTGTATTAGTTTCCAGTAGGCTGATAAATTAATCTTAGAATGCGTGCTTGGGACATCACTTCCAGAGTAATTTTCCTCAGATGATTTCCACGCGGGCTACCAGCACGGCTGTGTTTCTGAGATATCTTGTTAAGACTGATGACAATTACTACGCTATCGAAGTTTAAAAAACGTCTTTGCCTCGCAGATAGTACGTGCATATTGACTGGGGGGGGGGGTGCTTTAAAGTAAGTGTGTTTGGTTTTAAATGCCCAGAATAACAGAAACAAATGCTTATTCTGAAAGGCCAACCAGAAACCTCAGTCCAACACAGAAGACTCGCATCTCCTGTTCAAAACAAACACCGGAGAACAAACCCGTGAAGGTCAAACCGCGCTGTGCCGACAGACCTAGATCCAGCCCCAGACACTCTTTCCACCTACTGGAAGACAGTACACTTGACCATGTCTCAAGCCGACCTTCTGATTCGCAAGCCTCCATAAACACCCCCAGAATGTCATCCCCGGGGAAACAGGTGGAGGGGAGCAGGGCTTTGTGAAGAGAGCAGGTCCTGGGACAGGAGGGGTGGCACCGACCCTCCCCAGGCTCCCCTCCCCCCCCTTCCTCATCCTCGGAACTCCACCAGCTCCGCAGTCTGCAGACTTCTGATGTTCTATCAAATAGAGGCTTCTGATGGCGGCAACAGAGCTTTTCAGGAGGAGGAGAAAGCTGTAGGCACAGACTGGACTGGAAACACAATGAAAATGCTAATAGGGGACTCAGATCCCACTTTCATGTTTTATTAATGACATCTGCACCATATTTGTAAAATAATTTGCATAATATGTTAATTCTCCAAGAGAGGGGGGAATGGGAGCTCATAATAGCATAGGAAATCAGCACTTTCCCCCACTATACCGGAGCCCCATAATGCTTCAGATATATTTTTTTAAAAATAGAGATCCTTATTGGGCTTAGGTTACATTTAAAAGTCAGTCAAGATTAAAATTTTAAATCTACTTTTGGGGATATAGACTCATTAGTAAATGTTCATCATGGCTTCAGACCCTGTATAATAGTTTTGTTTTAACGACTTAGGAAAGGTTCATCAGCAACCGAGCCGCCGGGGAAATGAGATGCAAGAGGGCTCGGAGCTCACAAAGGCACCCGGAATCTGGTCCTGGTACCGGCAGGAGGCTTCCCAGAGTTCCACCCATTTTATTCGCCAATTCCCTACTCTGGCATTTCTTTTCATATAACATGGAAATGCCACACAACGCCTCCTTTCTGAGGCAGAGGGATTTGTCAGAATTGTTCTAGAACTTTCTAGGAAGGCAATGAAAATGCCGGGGAAAGGAACCAGTTTCAGGAAAAAGAGTTCAGGGCAGCCAAGTGCCCTGGCACCCATGATAAAACCAGAGAGATGCTGATGCAGGGACCTTGAGCAACACCAGGGAGGCTTTTGTTTTAAAGATGCTGGGTTGCGACTCTGTTGACTGTCCCCTGTGCACAACTGAGCTTCGCCTTTTTAAAGTTTAACAAGTTTGCCTTGATTAACACTAATGAGTGCTGGTCACAAAAGTATGCCCATTTCGAGGTTTTTAAAATATAAAATTTGAATTCTCCTCGTTCCCCATCCACCGAAGACTTGTAAGTTAGCAAAGAACATTTGCAGATGACCACGCAACCGGCAAGCCAGCATGCTAGGCTGAATCCTCATGATCGGAAACCCACAGAGGAGGCTTTCCAAAGCGCCTTCCTCAGACCCAGAAACCCTTAGTCGCTGGAAAATCTGTGCAGGTTTTCCTCCGCATCCACTGCTGTAAACTGATGAGGATCAAACAGAACATGGGAGACCACCCTTTTTGCCTTTGAATTCCAGAAGATGCTACTTACAGAATCAAGGCAGGATTTAAATGTGGCCACATGTGTAGGGTCACAACCAGAGACTCTAAGAAGGTACAGAAAAAAAGGAAGAAAGAATTGTTTTGGTGCTTTGCTTACATCCTCCCGTATTTCACGAGTGTGGTGCTCATGCAGGAGCAAGATGTGTGGGAGGAAAAGGTTGGATTCCTCAACGTTGGTCCCAATGAAACACTCGTCACATAGTTACTTTGAGAGATGCCAACTTGCCCCAAGTACGTGGCTTCTTGCTTCACCTTTAGCATTATGTGAATTTCAAGCTCTTTTTGGGATTTAGTTATTTGAGTCATTGAATGAGATTATACACACACATATGGGTAAATTTCACCATTCCTTCCTTCTTTCACTGGACAGTGCCTATGGGCGCAGACACGTGCTTGGTGTTTGAGAGGGCTCCTCTCTGAAGGCCGGGGAAGCGTCTTTCTCCCTCCACCACTTCTCAGTGTCAAGTTGCTGAGGCTGAATTCTAAGCAGGCCTTGACTTTGACAACCTGATTTCTTTCTATGAAAATGGGGGAGTGAAATGGGGTGTTCAGTATTTTGGCTCCGTTTCTGACGGTAATAATTGTCTAGATGAATGCTGGCCGGGTTTACCTGCGTATGGAAACACCTGCAAACTTACCAAGAGAGCAACTAACTGACCACGGAACTGAGAAGCTACTGTGAAGACTGTGGGACCCCTAGAAGTACTTTCAGCAATGGAATGAAATCGTCCACCGGAAATGTCAGCAGACTTATGGGTTCCTCAAACACCTTCCCTGATAATTCCCCTGAAACAGGCCAACATCAGTTCACCCCTGATATTGGAGGCAGCCCTGGATGCGTGTGTCCTCAACCCTCAAATTCACATGTTGGAATCCTAACCCCAAGATGACAGTATTAGGAGGTGAGGCCTTTGGGAGGTGATTGGGTCTTCAGGGCAGAGCCCTCTTACTTGGGATTAGTATCCTTACAACAGAAACCCCACAGAGCTCCTTCGCCCCTGCAACCATGTGAGGACATAGCGAGAAGTCTGTGGCCAGAAGGGAACCCTCTCCTTTACCCCAATCTCAGATTTCCAGCGCCTAGAACAGCAAACAACCAATTTGTGCTGTTTATGAGCCACCCTGCCTGTGGTATGTGGTCACAGCAGCCCAAACAGACTCAGACACTAACAAACAGCTGAATAAAATGCAATCTATCTTCTACCTTGACGAACAGACCTTTATAATTACAGAATAAATTAGGTGTGCATGGGTCTAGCTGTTCTGATGATGGGGTAGACATGTTTGGGTTGGTAATAAAATAGTCACATACAAAATTAATAAATCATTATATATTTATTTCATACAATCTTCCCTGCCTTTATTTGAAAAAAAAATTGCTAATTATGGTGCTATAATGGAGATGTTTTTCACACTGTTTGTGTTCTATTGACGATAATGGCACATTAAACAATCTTTCTTGGCCCATCAAAGTTTTAAGATTTTTGTAGACAGTGTTCGTTATTTTAATTTGGAAAGGTACCACACTGCTGAAGCAATAGAAATGGAAATTATAAATAAAGTTCTTAAGGCAATGCATAGATTTGGAAATAAACTGTGAGTTCTACAAATCACACTTGAACAATGTAACGTGGTTGAATGGGATGAGTCATATTATTGCAGAAAATATAAAAATATTTTAATTTTATCCTATAAATGACTGTTATTTGCAACGCAGTTTCCACTTGAATTTTCACTTGTAGCTGGATCCACAGAAGTATTTCTTTAGTTCTTCCAAATTTTTCACTGTGGGGTAAGTTTTAATAAAACCGAAAATAGAAAAATGTCATTTGTGGTCAGAATAGTCTCCTTAGAAATTCATTTTAGGATTATGTACCCAGGAATTTTCCTCACGATAGTCATGCAAAATACAAACCACAGATAATGAGTGGCAAGAGAATGCATCAGAATATCCGAGCAAGTTGAAAAGTGCCTTTGGAAATATCGTAAAAATCTTATTAACTCCTTTTATTAAAATAATGTGCAACTTCGTTTTCAATATCCATTGAGTTCCCATGTAAAAAATGAGCATCCGGTTCTTGTAACATCTAGACCTACATATGTACAAACTGAAGAGTAACTTGACTTATTCAATGTTGCAAAATGTTCCTCTATACCTCTTACCGGCCACTGTGACATCTACATTAACTCACTAATACCTTCCGAACACAAATCGGTACCTGAGGAGAAGAAAGGTATGGAAGCTCCGCATTCGTGGGGAATGATACCTCATCATGCCAGAGTCTGTTGCATTTGTGCTGAGAAGGATTTGACAAACTAATTAATTTGTCTTTTCTTTTACCTCAGTCTTTCTGCCCCAAATCCCCTCTGCGCTGAGAAGCAGCCTCTCTACCTTCCATGTTTGTGGCTCAACACTCTAACCTTCGTGCTTTTAGCTGTGTTTTAGGTCAAGGACGTAGTGGTGATGCTGAGGAGGTTCCTGGAGATTGCTGCGTGCTGCGTGGTGATCTCTGGGGGGTTCCGGGTCACCCCGAAACCACACTGACAGCCCCCATAGCTGGACAGGAGCTGGGAGCCCCACAGACTGAGGGAGGGGCTCTTGGACCCACTGGCTGGCCGTACCATTCTGTGTCTGCTGATGACCACGTTTGCCTGGCCCCTGGAAGGCCCTCCGGGTATTTATTCGATGTGTAGATGAAAGAGTGAGGAAGGCAGAATGAATGGAGAGAAAGCCATATTCGCCATAGGGACAGACAGGGGGACCCACAATTTTGTGACAGTCCGGGGAAGCGTATTGGGCGTGCGCAGAACCGGAGAGAGGGAGGCATCACACCTTCCGGAGAAGACGCGCTCCCCTCTCTGCACCTGACCCTCAGACTTCGCCCGGCCCCCTGTGGCATTGTGAGAACTGACCCGTTCCAACAATGGCCAGCTTTTAAATATCTGGTTAACAGTTCGTGGCTTTGCTTCTGAAATCTCAATGCTGCCTCTGCAAATTCAAAGAGAAATACCAGAATCCAGCCAGGAAGGGAGGCTATGCATCTGGTATTTGCACATCCCGCTGAAACCAGGACGCCGGGGCAGGAGTGTCGTCTGCCCTGCACACACTCATTGCCTCCCGCCTGGAGCTGTCCGAGGCCCCGAAAAAATCTCAGGACCTCTCCACTGACTCTGGAGGGGGGACAGGTGGGGGCCGAGAAGAGAAGGCAAAATTACCTCGAGGAACCAGCATCGATCTGTAACTGGAAAACAAACACGAATCTTCGGTCACAACCAGCGGGGATTTCAGAGGAGCCGTGTGTGTATCTGTTTGGCGTGAGCTTATGTGTCTCCGCTGCTAGGTCCTCAGCTCCCTAAGGGAAGAAAGTCAAGACCATTCATCTCTGAATCCTCAGGGCTTCGCCCCGGGCCTGGGAAAGAGCAGGTTTGCTGGAGCTGTCTGCTGTTCCCGGAATCCCTGCAGTCTGTGAATCGCACCTGCTAAAAATTCCACATAAGCTCTCGCGACACCCACCATGGCCCGGGGCTTTGGTTTTGTACCCCCCGTCCTCTTTTTGTATCAAACAGGCAGACTTTCAGGAAGACGCATTTAGTGAAGTTCACCTCTCCCAAGACACTGGTTCTGTAACATGGGTTGAGCTTGGACTCCTGGTTTTAGATTATTATGGGGTTTTTTTGATACAGCTTATATTACGTTAAGGTCTTTAAACTGGAACTTGAAACAGAAACAGCCCAGAGTTTTATTATCGTGGACCAGGAATGGTTACAAAAGACAAATGATCTACTTTCTACTAATTTTCAAAAGGATGAGCTGAACATTCAGCACATCAGAGCAATGATATCCATGCTCTCCCACACTCAAGCGATAAGCTTCCAGAAGCCCCACAGACCAGGTGATTTCAGTATATTCTGGGGCCTTGAGTGCTGTCGGTTCTTCTATCCATCCCTGGGCCTAAGCACCTTATGCAGGGCTCAAATACAGTAGTTGCTCAATAAATGCACAGGGAAGAAAGCAATGGAACCATGGAGGAAAGCAGAGGGATGGGAATCAGGTACGAAAGGAGAGGGGCTGCCCCCTAGCCCCGTAAGTGGCAGCACCAGCTCTCAGACTGTTTTCAAGCTCTGACCTTTGCAGGCAGAGTTATCAAATTTCAGAACATCTGCACCTAGTGGGGAGCACATTGACCCCACAGCCCTGCGTCTTCCAGTCACCCGCTGTCAATATTCCCATCCGGCAGGTCTGGAGTGGGGTCCAGGAGCCTGCAGGCCTCACAGGACGCAGGTGCCAGTGGCGGGAACGGCCGGGACGGGGGCGGCGGGCGTGGACACGACAGAACTGCTGCTCTGTGATGGGAAACTCTGAGCTCCCAACGGCACAGAGGTCACACTCCGGGACAGACCCCAACCCGCTCTCTGAGAAAGACTGTGTGTGGCTTTGCGTTCAGTTGCCCCGACAGCCTACCTCAGTGCCTAGTGGGGTAGCCTTCCCATCGGGTTCGCTAATATTTTAAGAGAAGAATGAACTCAACCCCTGTTTATCTACCCACTGAGGTTTATGTGTCTGTCCCCAATCAGTAATTAAGGCCATCTGTTTCTGTGCTCACGACTGTCATTGTCACCTCCTGCCACTCAACTGTTGGCCAGAGTCCGCTCTCCGTGCAATAATATCGAGGGGGATAATCGAAGAGGTGCTCTAACAAAGATATCCCAAGTTCCATCTCCGGACGCAATTAATGACCAGCTGCAATAAACATCTCAGTGAAGTCATACCCCAATATGGCGTCTGATGTTGGTGAGAAGTTACCGTAAGCTCTGTGTAAATGAAAGCTATTTACGCCAGTGTCCTAGAACGGCGGTGATCAGGCTGTCCACAGAGGTGTCTGAGCCTCCCAGGCAGGGGCAGGGCATGAGGACAGTGGTCCTCCCTTCTCAGAGAGGAGGGGTGCTCCCAACTCCCGAGGCACAGGCCCTGCAGCATGGGCTTCCTGATCCCGTGGGGCTGCCACAAGGCTCAAAATTTGGGTTTCATTTAGGCACTCCGCTGCTTCACCTGCTTTGTTTCCCATGCACTGAATCTTCCCACTGGTGTTCGTTTGCTCGTTTTCTTCCGTTTTGTTTGCAAGGTGCCTTCACTCCTTTTCGGAGAGAGGAAAGATAGGCATTCCTGAAAAGTCAAAGTTTTATAGTGAAAAAGGGCAAAATCAGGCTGTGTCATCTTCCTCTCAATTGTTTATATGACACATCAGACAGGGAAACCGTCCTCCCTGGTGACCAGGAACAAGCCTCGGGCGCAGACGCCGCAGCAGAGGGGACCCGGAAGGCTCCTTCTGCAGGAATCTCGTGTTTATCCTCCATGGCGTTCTGGGCTGCCCACTTCCAACCTCTTCCCACCCCGCTCCTCCCTGGCTTCACCTGCCTCTGAGCTCACGGCCGCCACCCAAACGTCCGGCTGCAGAATCTCTTCAAGTTCCAGAACACAGTGGAACCCAGCAACGCTCTGCTGCGGCAGCGAAAGTCTTGGGTAAATATTAGACAAGTCGAGAGCATGAGATTGCATCTGGGGTGTGAGCCGTCCTCAAGGAAGATGAGCGAGAAGAAGGTGGGATAATGTGTGTCTTGACTAGAAGGTTCTATTCTGTAATCCGGGTTGTGTGGACTCCTTCCTTTGTAGACCCCTGGTTGTCGCTCTAGCCCACAGTTTCTACCTGTTCCTCGAAAACTCCCTTCCGTGGGCAAATAGGCTGCAGATGGCAAAGCCCCTTGTCTTCCCAGGCACCAGATACGGAGGCTCTACACGGGGGAAATAGACCCGTAACATACTGAGTCTCGTATATTCCTGTAGGGTGCCCCGTGTTTCATGCACCACTAGGACGGGAAGAAAAACAGGGCCCATTAAAAATGACATTTTTTTCATTTCATTTCATTTCACATTTCTGATTTCTACTTATTGAGGTTTTCAGTAACATATAAAGGCATGATTGACATCCAGTAAACTGCCTATCTGAAAAGTGTAGAGTTTCGCCTGGCACATATGGGTTTATCTGAGAAGCCATTGCCTCCACCGAGAAAGGGAGCTCGCCCCCCACCTCCAGATGCCTCCTCGTGCCCCTCCGTGATCCCGCCCTGGCATCCTTCCCCTCCACGCCCACCCTTCTCCCTGTGGAAAGGCCGCTCTGGTTCCTGTCTCTACCGATCAGTTTGCCAGAACTTTATTTAAGTGGAATTGTCCACGTCCCTCCTTCTATCTGACTGCCTCCTCGAAGCTGAGTTATATCAAGATTCATCACCTGCTGTGTGTATTACCTGTTGTTCAGGGCTGAGTGGTGGTCCCTTGTGCGAACAGAGCAGTTTGTTTATCCACCCACCTTGGATGCGGTTTCGGGCCCTTTCCACTTTTTGGATATTACGAAGTCACTAGCTATAAATAGTCTTGTACATTCTTACGTGAAAATATGCTTTCATTTCTTTTGTTTTATGACCAAACATATAGTGCATCTTGGTAAATATTCTGTGTGCCTTTGAAAAGGCTGTATATTCTGTTTGGTCCATAACTGCCAGTTAGGTCAAGTCGGTCGCAGTGTTGTTCCAATCTTCTCTGTCCTCGCCAATTCTCTTTCTTTTTGTATCAGTCATTCGGGGATAGGTATTGACATCTCTGACTGTGGATTTTTCTGCTTCTTCATGCATGTCTATGAGTTCTTGTGTGTATTTTTAAGTCCTCTCAGGTGCATACACCTTTAGGATTGTTGTATTCTCTTGGTGAATCGATTCCTTTACCAGGATCAAACGAGCTTTCTTATCCTTTAAGTGTTTGGTGGACTGAACTATCAGGGGTTTTCCCCCCCCCCCCCGGGGTTTTCCCCCCCCCCCCATCATGCCGCAGGAATAGCAGCCAAGTCACGTGTGATTCGGGCAAGGGCAGCCTGGCTGTCAGTGCCTGGCAGGTGCCTAGGAGCCTCCGAGACGCTGTCATGAAGAGCGTCAGTGTGATCAGCATGTGCTTAGAACCGATGATACGTGGACATCATACCAGGTTTGTGAAACTGATTTACTTTGAATGGAAATCTTCCAGGAATATTCTCTGGCGATTCTTTCATTCACCTCGGGTTCCTGTCTGTTTCGACAGTGCAGACTCTTCTCAGCTGTGCTCTGGAGAGACATGGGAAAGGGAAAAGTCGACGTCAGTGTGTCGGAGTTGGGGGGGTGTTTGTGCTTCTCTGGGAAGGGACGGTGACTAAGTCCTGGGCTCTGGCTGCCCCCACCCCGGGGTGCCATCCTGCTCGTGCCAACCCGGAGGGCTCTGCGTCTATTCTGTCAAAGATGTCCTTCCACTTGTCATTCTGCCTGCCTTCTGGCCATCTCTGCACCGAGGTCCCGAGCACTGCGCAGAAGATGCCCCGCATGGAAATCGCTATCTTTCCCACAGACTCTGCTCCCCGGCGCCTACGCTCGTTCTCGGGTAAGCCAGTGAGGCACACGCATGCACGTGCGTTCACACGTACACACACACACACACACACACACACACACACACACACACACTGCTCCCCATTCATCCTGTCCTCCGTGGCCTCCCCCGAGTCCTCCGTGAGTCTCAGCGCTCATGTTTCCCCTCCCTCCTCCTCTCCTTTTCCACGTAACCCCTTCGCTCTGCCCCCCTGAAATTCTCATGATGCCTCAGGCGTGCGCTTTCCTTTCATTGATTTGTGCCAAGAACACACTCAACTTCTACATTTACATCCAGAAAATCATTCCTCCTCCCCTACGACAGACCGCGACTTGTTTCCCTCGGCAGAGATGTCCCGCAGTCCCGGGGCCGGGCCCTTCCCCTCCGGCTGCCCCCGCTCTCCATCCGGGCCGTCCCGAGGCCCGCCCGCCCGCCTGGCTCCTTCTCCGGACTGAGTCCCAAGGACGCAGGACCAGGTCTGGGGAGGACTCTTCTCCACTCTCGCTCACACGCTCAACATGTCAGCTGACAGGTGCAGGGTGAGGGCTTCCCGTCCTACCTGCCCCGCCTCACTGACCCTGTGCTCAGTCCGGCTTTCCTGCTAACACTCCGCCAGCTGAAGCTCAGCCGCCTGCTGGTGGCTGGTGCCCTGCCTGCCCTCAGTCTTCCTCGTGATAGGTTCGTGCCTCAGCTATGCACCCTCAACTTGCCCTTGGGTGTGTGCCTGTAGTTCCCGGGTTATCTTATTAACTCTCCATATAATGGGAGGGGATATTTATCTACCCTTTGGAAGAGCATTATTTCTGGGAAATAAGCCTGGATTCCTGGCAGAGCATAACCAGGAGGACCATTGCCCTGTAAACAAAATCGCATCCGTGCTGTACCGAAGAGGTGTGTTCAAAAGGACTGTGTGCCTGTAAGCCAGCCCCGGCCCGGGCAGGGCACAAGTATTCCACAAATGTTTGCTAGAACCCTGGCCCCAGCTCTCTAGAGCGTTCTAGGCTCTCAAGAGTAGGAAGCAAAAGTCAGAATTTCCCGGTGCCTATGCTGGTAGATCAAGACAAAATGAGACACTAGTAAAGAGAACTTTGAAAACTCAGTGTGTACAGAACTCAGATGGCATGTTCGTGACCTTGACCTTGAATTATAGCCATGTATGAGAATGAGAAGCAACACTGATCGACTATTTTGCAAATGAGTACCAAAAAAAGAGAGAAAATGACAGATCGTCAAAGCAGAGAATTCATTCTTTTGTACACTCCATTTCTTCGGTCCTAGTCAAGTATCGGTCGGTCCCTCTGCCAGAGGAAAGGAACAGGGAGCCTGACTCAGGGATTTCCAAAACAATTGAAGTGCTATGGTTTTTAATGTATTATCCAAAGGTGGGAAAGTTTTATTAATCTGCTCATTTTAAAACTCAGGAAAATCTTCTCGGTTTTGCTTGTGGAATAATTTGCCTAATGCCTAAGCTGATATTTTATTTTTGCTTGAACATTTTCAAAATCAGCCAGCTTTGACAAATGGACAAATACCTCTCAAGCACCAGGTGGGTATAAATAGTAACAGCGGTCTCTGGGCTTACTCCCCAGATCCTAACGTTAAAGATAAATTTTAAGTAGTTTTTAAGAAGGCTAAACAAGGGTGTCCACATTCCAAGTGGTCTTATACATTTTATGCAGATGCCCCAAGCTTTCCTGATACAAATGTTAATGTCCTGAAAAGAAAGAAAGTATTTTAACTGTATTGCCTTAAAGTAAAGTATTTGGATTTTTAAATTTAATAAAGTTTACTTTCCCATTCAAAAGAGCATTACCATCTTCCAGTAAAGAAAGTAATACAATTCAGAGATTTCTTTCAACTACATAATTTTCAATAATCCATAATGCCTTAGGATTTATTTTAAAAGAAGCAAGTCATCACCAGATTGCTTACATTAATTCCTGTAAAGCCACATTCAAAATTCATTTTGGGCCTCCGACAAAGCTTTTATATTAAGGATAGGTTCTTTTCATTTATTAAATTCACTTATGTGAGAGTTAACAAAAGCTGTTTACTTGAAGACTTAAACAGGCTATAATGTTTTCAGTGTATTGAAAAATGTGTGTTATCTTTGCCTTTCAATTATTAAAGGACAAAAAAAAAAGAACAGACTTTTTTATCTGTCTGCTCCCTCGCGGACAATTCCCATTTATTTCTGCCCCCCCCCCCCCGCCGGTCTGTGCCCCCAAATCCAACATAGATGTTTTCAAAAACAGTTTCTGCTCTAACAAAACAAGAGTTTATGATTCACTTTCAGACTTTGTTCTTTCAACTGACTTGTTTGTCCAGGAAAACAGATTTCCAAGACTTGCACACACAGCAGGATCTTTGTGCCCCTGTTTTTAGTGTTCTTTTGCTGGGATGACACGACTTTTGGCTCATGAAACACGCACGAGAGATAAGTGGAGGAAAAGACGATAATCTTGGGAGGTTCTTTTCCCCCCAGTGATGCCCCATCCCTAGCCGAGGAAAAGGACAGGCTTGTAAAATGACCCAGCGACAGGGAACTGAAGCGCTTAAAATCCCCCAACCTGCGGGGTGTTGGGAAGGCGTTTCTTCCCCGCGTATCTGGCATGCCTGGACCTGCTGGCGTGTTACATTTTGGCACATTTATCCAAGCTGCTTGTATCCTTTTTCTATTTTCTTCCAGGCTGCTCCCCCCTCTGCCTCAAGTCCACCCCCTGCTCCTTGCCGGCTCCCTGCTTAGAGTCCTCACCTTCTGTTGCCTCTGGTTAAAATCACGGTCCCCGGATCTCCCAGCCCGCCACCTATGCTGAGGTCCAAAGGCAGTGGTTTGGTCTTCAAGTTCAATGACAAGAAACGGCTTCCTTCATTTCGACGTGGAGGAAAACCACCACCATGGAGGGCGTGCCATGCAAATCGGCCGGAGGTAGAAGGCGCTGTCTTGCCTTTCTAAGCAGCGAGCAGAGAGATAAGAGCGGTGAAGTTTACACACCTCTCCCTGCAAGCATAAAAAAGAAAAAGCAGGTATTTCCGGCGAGTGATGACTATAGTGCACCAGGGTCCTCCTGTGACATTCAGCTCCGCGCGGCGTCGAGCTCCACGGACATCCCGGGAAGCAGCAGCCGTCGCCCCGCCGCCGTGTGGGTCCAGCTGCCGTCCTACTGCGGGGACGGCACCCACAGGCTTTGGTCCCCTGGGATCAGCCAACTCCCCGGGAAGGAAATTCCAGGCCCAGCGTCTGACTGGAATGGCAGCTTTGGCCCTAGTTAGGCAAGAGAAGGAAAAAAGACACCACCAGGGGGTCTGACCCGTGCTTTGAGTCCGGAGGTTCCCCCAGGACAATGCGGGTGCAGAACAGGGAGCGTGAGCTGCCTGTGCAGCCGAGGGCCTGGGCTTCCCTGGACTCACACCTTCCTGTGTGGCCTTCGGGACCCCCCTGCAGGGGGACGGGGCGTCCCGGTGGGCAAAGCTGGAGGAGCGGTCAGAAGACCCCATCGGGACTCCCGCCCCCTCCTCCTGGACAGAACCGCAGGCAAGGCCCTGACCACTCGGAACCTCCGAGTCGTCTTCGGGAGGATGGCTCTGCTTCCCTCACAGGTTGTTTGAGGGGCAGATAAAAAAGCACTTGGTGAAACTCCGCAAGGATTGCATGTGGCTCCTCCACTTTTGGCGATTCCTTTTCTTCTAGATCTTTCTCCAGCCCCGTCCTCTTCCAGGTCCTTTTCCCCGACTCTCATCTGCTCTGTCCTCACCAGTAATTCCTTTGCTGATTTCAGTTTCTTTCCTTTCTCTGTCCGCATTTTGTGTTTCTCTTTCTCTGTTCTCTGTACCAGCGAATTCAGACAATGTCAACAAAAGCCTCCCGTACCGATTTACCCTCTCTGACAAGAGAAGACGGGCTGGAGCCACATGACTCGAAATTAGAAATGGTTCCAACCTCTGCAAAATCCAGCTCCCTGGAGAATGAAGGACAAGAACGTATTTCTTCAATAACTTTGCTAGTAGATGAGAGAATCGTGTACAATTTTCTAGTAAAAGTTTTCAGTCTAAAATACGTTTATCCTAAGAAGGTAGATTCAATTTTGTTAATACACAGACCAACTATGGAAGATGTGTGTGTGTGTGAAAATTGTTTTCCATATACTACTGCTGACTAAGAAAATACTCGCAGGCCGCAAGGGTGGAATAAACACAATTTAGAAATTATTTTCATATTATTACGGCAAGAACTGAAAGAGAAGGTGGTGAGGAAGAGAAACGTGAGAGACAGGGAGAGAAGAGTGTGGGAAGGACAGGGGAGAGAAACAGGGAACTCTACCTGAAGGTAAACACTTGGTGCATAATGTAGGTAGTTCCCAAAACTCCATTTGTAAAACACGTGGTCAAGGAAAGCTTTATGTCGATTTTAAATCCACGTGTTTGGCCCCCACCCCGTGTATTCTGATCTGTGGGGCGGGGCTGGCTTCCTGGAGCCAACTCCCGCTAGCCTGCACCCCAGGGAGTTTGTTCACCCCTGCTGTGTTTTCAGGTTAGTGACATTGTGCCCAGATCTATGAGTCACGTTGGATTCCTTCGGGGGCTTGGAAAATAAGGAATCTGGTTGTTGGAGAAGGTCCGGGCATCCGTCCTCATAAGATCTCCCTCGATGACCCCCAGACTCAGCCGATGTCCAGAGCGATTGTCCGAAGAAAACTTAGGGTTACCGTCACAGCTCCCACACCCCACTGTGTGACTTTGAACACATGACTAACCCCCTCTAGGCTTCTGTATTCACCTCTGGAAATTAGGGGGCCCTCCTTTCCACTGCAGGGGCTGGAGCCGTGATTCTTCACCTGGGCCGGGAGGTGACCGTCTGGGAGGTTTTAACCGGGTCAGGCCCCCCCCTCCCCACCTGAATCAGAATGTGCGGCGGCGAAGTCAGGCCTGCGGGTGGGAGACTAAGTGAGATACTGGTGTCGATTTTGATGCTCTACTCCTCATAACGGAGGCATATGTTGCGTCCTCTCTAGGTGGGAAGGACCACGGCCCACGGCACCTTTGTCCATCCTCAGCACCCCCACAAGGTAGATGCTGTGCTTTTGTAGAAAGCACAGTCACTGGCTGCTGGTAAGCGTTCCCTTTCCCAGTGTAGACAGAAAAGGGGGCAAAGTGTGTCCTTCCTCTGGTTCCCTGATGGCAGTGCCCGGGGACCTGTGGGCAGCCTGGGCCGCTGGCCTTCGCTGGCCGTGGCAGCACAAATGCCCGCAGGTAAGCAATCATCCGTTGGAAGCAAGCAAGCATCCAAGTGGAACAGAATATTCAGGAGAGAGACAAACAAAGGGTTTCCTCGGGTCTCTGACATGGCAGGAAAAACTGAAAAGATCGTATTTGACATCGATTAGCAAAAACCTTGGTCTCAACCTGTTGCCACTTTTTGTATCTTGGATTGAGGACTTGCTGCTGGGGCGCCTCAAATTCTCCTCTTGGTCTTTGAATCTCACCTGTTCTCTCCCCCGGGGGCTGGGGTGGGGGCGGGGCGGTTCCCGGCACTGATGCTCTCAGTCTTTCCATCTATGAAATGGGAATTTCTTTGGTATCCATGTGACCTAAGAGTCCACGTGATATGAGAAATCACAGCATGTATGCCAAGTGAAAAATCTCTAAAAGGGTGTGAGCTCCTAAGGATTGCTGCCACAGTGCTATCTAACAAAAAAAAGGAAAAAGACAAAAGGTGTGCTTTCTCCTCACCCCTCACGAAAAGACTTCAATTTCTGTGTATTTCCACAAAGACAGTTCCATGTAAATTTTATGATCATTACCCACTGTCGTAATTAAGTAACAAAAAGCGATGTGGAATCTTATTTTCTCTGAGAGTCCAAACAGTGATAATGAAACAGGGCCAGTAATCTCGCTTTAATGAAATGGGGAATCCAACCCACTACATCAGAGAAAGCAATAAAACGTGTTCCCATATCAATAAAACTCACTTCTGTATGTTCATATTATGTAGGCAACACGTCCTGCTTCCTGAAGAAGACAGTGCTTGTCCAATGCTGTTTTTGGTTTTTTTCAGGAGCATCTTACAGCTGACTTCAAATGCGATCGGTGAGTAAACAGGTCTGTTGATTCATCACACCACGAGGCTGCCTCGACGGCGCTGGTAAAACAATTCACTGGTAAAGCCAATGGATGCTTACAGGAAATTAGGAAAATGGTAGAGCTTAATGCATCAAGGCAAGAAATTAATATAAAATCGGCGGGTGCTCAAGCCACACTTTCTAGTAATCCTTCCAAATCTGCATTTCATCTAGAAAACTGTTATTTTAAAACCAATTTAAAAAGTCAATAATCATTAAATATGCAGAGACATTTGTGTGCTCTCTGCTTTGTATTTTATTCCAAATGAGGCTCTCAGTGTTTTGTCTGTCTGTTTGCTGCGTCTACAGGGAACAGGGTGGTGTTGGAATCAATTACACTGGATTCCCAAACACCGATGGATGGTTTCCCTGCCTTTCCCGAGGAGGTGACATGACACCAAAGCAGAAACTTCTATTTCTCCTCTGGGCCCTTGAGGACCTAATGAAGCACAAGCCGCCCAGCTGCAGACCTCTTGCCCAGCCTGCGGGGTGCAGGGCGGCCTCTGGGGGGTCGCGTGCCCCGCACACCCGCTCCAACGCCCACCTTGCTGCCCGCTGCCCGTTCCTCCGTCTGGAACGGATCTCGGCGTGCTCTTCCCACCTTGGCAGTTTGACAACAGCCCAGAATTTTTCCTCTGCTCCTTTTACTGATTTCCTGCCTTTCCCCGTGGATCTGGAGGACTGGTTTTTGCTGCATGAGGTGACCCTTGTTTAAGGGCATGTCCTGAGGCAGCTCGTAGTGACCCCACCCTGGCCAGGACACACCGGGTACAGACTATAACTTCTCAGTATTTGGCCTCTGGAGTCACTCATTCATTACACAAAGTCTTTATCTTTGTGCACATCCTGGAACAATACTCTTAAATAAATACTCTCCGAGGCATTTCACTCCATGGCTATTTACTTTGCATTTCCATGATCTCAATGGAACACAGAAAGGGAGGAGATAGAAGGCTTGGCAAACAATAATTTGCCACCATCTACGCACAAGGGGACAACTGTGAGGGACGTTGTTTTGTTTTAAAAGAAAGACACGTCATTGACTTGACAGAGTGCAGCTGTGTGCGAATCAGAGTCACTTAGGAAATTCTACTTGAGACAGCCTGCTGGGTAACCTGTGTCCCGGGAGCACGGGGCCACGTGGCTTCGAAACGAGATGGCCCCGTGCCTCCTGCAGCCCCGCCCCTTGGCCCCGAGAGCTTGGGCAAGCCCTTGACATTTGGAGTCTCGGTTGCATTCTTCAGTCAAGGACTCGCGATTAGGTCCCGCACCTTCTCCTTGGAACTGTTCTGGGTTTAAAATGCAATACTGCGCCCTGACTGCACGGACGCCTGAAAATCCAAGGAAAGCAACGCAAAGGCGTGGATGAGCAGCCCACCCACTTTTAAAATGATGACGCTAAGACCATGAGCCACGATGGCTAACATGGTCATCACCGTATGACTGTTACCAGGTTTCTTGTAAGCCTCGTGAGAGGAAGAATTGTTTTGGAAAGATCTTCAAGTCCACCCATAAAAAGGAAAGTCAAACTCTGTTTGAGACGCACCCACATTCGTCAATGAAACTTGTGCTCCTCCATTTACCTGCCTCTTCCTCCTTCTTATCCTTTTCAATTAACTACGAACACAAAGATCTGCCCTCAACAAATAAACACAGATTCCCATGAAAACCTGCCAAAAGGAAAAACAAAAGAGGAAGAGGATATAGCATTTCTCAAGGTTCACTGCGTTTTCTCCTCCTTAAGCCAAACTGACTTCATTCATACCCTTGCGAAAGCAGGTGCTAGGGCTCACGGCGGCAGTCACAGGTGGACGGAGGCTACCTACCTATGTTCCCTTTTGTCTGTGGACACTGGGGAGGGTCTAGGCATTCAGACTCCAACTCAGAGCCTCTCTGGAGTGGCTCGTGACAGAGCACGTTGAAGAAGGCCCCGTGGTCCAGTCATGCCTGAACTCAAGAACCAAAGGTCAGCAGGGGACATGACACATGCACGGTCCACCTCTAGGTGCTGGTTTCCAGCGTGCTTCTCCTCACATACTTCAGACCCGACTGTACAGGGTAGATTATCTTTCTGTAAAATACAAACACAGGAGCTCCGACGCTTTCAACCTCGTTGGTCAACGGCCCTGTGATGACCTGGGAGGCCACGGCTGTCATTCATTTTCGTCCTTCTTTGGTTCCAAACATTCTAGGCTCTCATCTTTTAACATGTCCCTTCAGAGGGTGAGCGCTCCTGAGTAGCCTGAGTGAGGGAAATCCCCAAACTCCGAGGGAGGCTTGACCTGGGGAGACAGTAAATATGTTGATACCTCTTCAGTCAACGTGATCAGTCCTGAAGCTGGATAATACTGCTTATAATATTAAAGGGAGTCGAATGACACATGAACGGGTTTCCTTTGGAAACGACGGGAAGATGTCTCTGAATAGAGACAGGCCTTCGTGACAGCAGTATTCCGTGGGAGGACTGTGTAGCTTCCCAAAGTAACTCTTCTGACAGGCCAACGACTTAGCTCACCGCTCCGTGGCCACCTTGCATTTTATTTAATGACAATGGCGATCCTTCTTAGAACAGTTCGCAACGAAACAGCATCTCCCTCCATTCGCCCACCCCCAAGTTCACAATACACAGAGAATCTGCATGGGGTTGTGGAGGAATAAAGGGAACACATTCAAAACCAAGCAAAGCAATTGCTTACACCAACCCAGAGAAGAAATCCCAAGGGTGCTAAGAGCTGAATGGAGAAGAAACGGGACCCAGAGCAGCCCTCCTCTTTCCACACCTTTGGACCCCCAGTGGGATAGTGTCCTATGGAGGACTCTTGCCCTGATGTTAAGGAGAATCATCCCGATACACCATGACAATTGATTCAAGTAATGAAGGACTCTGTGGCTGAATACGATAATAAAATATTTGTGTGTGAGTCTGCCTGATGTCTGTAAAGCCGAGCTTTCTTTCATATTTCCATTTTATTATCATCGACAGCAATTATTTGGAATATCAGAGGGCACCCTGAGAGCTGTTATTTAAAATGAATCATCAAGACCAACTCCTGGAGCCCGCCATCTAAGACGGAGCCCTCGGGAATAAGTAACAGAGAGACCCGTGGAAACAGAGCCCCGTAAGAGTGTGGAGATGATCCCAGGCCATAAAACAGAAAACAAACTTCCACTGCATGAGAACAGTCTGTGGGGGGCACCCTGAGGGCCACCGATGATCGAGGGCTGGAGGTGGCCGTTCACGTGGCATGGACACGGGTGACAAGTCACTGCCTCCAAGCGGGCTGGTGGCCAATAGAGGCTCAGGGAGAAGTAAAATTTGGAAACCACTGAAAGGATGAGAAGGAAGCACCTAGCCAATATCATCTCTGCTGCACCAAAGAATTAATTTAAATTAGTACAGTCCCAGGGGATACTTCCAATCAGCTATGGTGACGAGAAAAGAAATTGTCAAAATGGGACTGAGGACTTATTTCATCTAAAGAAAAAGGGTTGAGTTTTGGGTAGCAGTTCTCACTTTCAAAGAGTAAAGCTATAGATTTCTATAACTTGCACGATTTGGGGGAGGGAGATTCTATTCTGCATGTGACAGTAAGCCAGCCCCCACCTAAAGGAAAGGTGAGTTGGGAGTCTCACTTAAAATGCCTATTGAAATTGACAGCTCTCCCAGATACACTGGAATTGGGGGTAAAGATAGAATCTCCCCTCAGGTTTGAAAAACAAGCTCTGATTCACATTTTCTATTTTTCATTGACATGAAAATTGCCTGAGAAAAGAAATCCCGGGGGTACCCTGCTCTTCAACTCACACGTCTGCCTTCACTTCTCATTGCTTAGTTGCTCTGTATGCCCGTGTGTATGGGTGCGTGCATGCACCTGGGCGTGTGTGCCCGCGCGTGTGTGTGCATGTGCGTGGGGGTGTGTGGGGGGGTGTTTCTCCATGAAAAGTCTTTCTTTTTTTTTTTTTTAAATTTTATTTATTTATTTGACAGAGAGAGATCACAAGTAGGCAGAGAGGCAGGCAGAGAGAGAGGGGGAAGCAGGCTCCCCACTGAGCAGAGAGCCCGATGCAGGACTTGATCCCAGGACCCCGAGATCATGACCGGAGCCGAAGGCAGAGGCTTTAACCCACTGAGCCACCCAGGCGCCCTGAAAAGTCTTTCTTGAATGCAGGCCACAACCTTCATCAGCAGGAGAGTGGAAACATGCGCCCTCCCAACGCCAGACCGTCCTTCTGTGGGAACACCTAGGGTCTATCCTGGGAAGCCGGACAGCCATTTAAGTGGCACGTAAGTTGTCTTCCCCTCTGAGAGTCACTCCCAGCAAGGAAAACATGGTATGAAGAACAATTTTGACACCACTTGGCTAACTGAGATGTTAGAATGTGCCTAAGGCTGTTTCAGGGAGAAATCTGTGCGTTCAGGTTGCGTGGAGACCTGCGTGTCAGCTTATTTGGAAAGGCAACTTATATTTGATGTGCTTGCGTTCATTAGTGTGGAAACCACTGTAAAAGCCTGTTGCCAGCTTGTTTGTTGATATTACGGATTTCATCAATCTCACACACTGCCACCCACAGCTCACCCTCCTAGTCTGCTGGCGGCTGTTGCCTTGCCCCTCACACACCTGAGGGGTGTAACCCTGGGGCGGGCGGCGGGGGGGACCTTCTTTCTCAACGATTAAAATATCTCCACAGGAGCTAGGAATTGGGGTTGAGGTGTGCTGGTTGATCATATGTGTCAGCTTGACTGGGCCACGGAGTGCCCAGACATTGGGCCACACACAATTTGGGGGTGTCTGAGAGCGTCTGTGGGTGTTTGGATCCAGGAGAGTGAGTCCAGGGCAGTCCGCTGCCCCCTGGAGGCGCGGCAGGATCAGGGGACGAGGAAACAAGACGCTGTCCATTCAGAGGAGGGGTCGTGAGGAGTGTCAGAGGGACGCCAGAGAAAAGGGGCTTTTCTCTGACTCGTTGTGTTCTGATCTCAGTGACAGACCACAGTCATGCAGGGAGAGACTGCGTGTGCGTGTCCAGCGACGGTCCGATGGAGTATCTCCTCTCCCAGTTGCTCCAGAGCCCTTCTGAGGTGTTCCTCAGCCCCCGGCCCCTCAGGGCAGGCCATCAGAGCCCCCCAGGGCTTGCAGGCCCCCCATCCTTTGTAGGAGCATCCTTTCTGACGGTCCCTGTCTGATGGAACCCTGGCAGGGAGCCCCACGAGCACCCAAGGAGCTTCGCCAGTTTCCGTAAAAGTAAAGCTTTTCGTCTTATTTATGAAAGCCTGTTCTTGTGTAAGGAGGGGGGAAGGCTACAAGGAAAGCACGTGGCAAAAAAAAAAACACCATGAAGAACAGAGCAACTCGACAGGTAACACACCAGAGCTGGAGATAATGATTGGGGTGGAGTGGGGGGTGGGAGG
>LNAC01000083.1:3037750-3096540 GCA_002007465.1 Ailurus styani | reverse complement strand
AGGGGTAAGGGCGGGGTGGGGTGCGGGTAGGGGTGGGTGCAGGTGGGAGTGATTGCTAGTCACAGATCAAAGGCTCTGTTAGGACAGAGAAGACAGCGTTGGTTGGGTGATTGGGATGAGCCATTGGTTTACATCTTCACAGTCTTCTCTCCCGTATTCCGTCTTCCTACGTCTACACCTAAATGTCCAGTTGGGACTGAAATGCACTCAGTCTACCCTCCCAACACGAAGACCAGTCATTCACATGCTCCTCCTGCTCTAGAACCACACCACCTGCGGGGGGGGGTCAATTTTCTGCGGAAAACCTGAGTCAGAGTCACCGGGACCACTGAGACTGCGAATACCAGCTCCGGCCAATGCCCAGGACACGTGGTCCGCCGCGCGGGGCGAGGACCGCCAGGTGCCCCACCCGCCAGGCGCAGGTGCACCCAGACCCCTGCGTTATCGGGGTCCGCATGTCACCTTTCAGTGCTAGGAAAGTTGGAGCCACGGGACTGACCGTGTGACGCCTACAGACCTTTCTCACCAGGGTAGTGCCTGTATCATCGATCTGTGGAACGTAAATAAAAAGGTACGGCGTTTCTGGCCTATTGATTTGGGGGGTCCTGGCTCCTTCCAGAGGTCACTTCCTGGGTCCTCCCATCTGGAAACAGTCATTCGCCATTCAACACAGTGTGCCATTGCTGCGCTGACCTACTCGGGATCAGAGAAGAGGTGGTCCCTTCACAGCGCGTGCTGGGCTCCCTTCAGCGGTACCAGATGCTCGCCTCGCCCGTCTCCCCACCGCCCCGCGCGGGGACAGAGGTCCAGGATCCCAGCGGCGCAGGTGCAACTTCTCGGGCCCCAGACGAGCCGGCCGCGGTGAGCCTACTGCCATTTCCTGGTCTGGGCCTCAGGTCTGTCCTCAGAGGGACTGGTGGCCAGCCCTCCCCTCAGTGCAGAGCTGTGGGAATGTTTTCCGGGGGAAAGACATGCCGTTTTGGTTTTGTGTTATTGATCACATGGGGAGAGGCATGGAACGTTGTCCATCCTAGTAAGGGAGATGCACTGTTTGTGCACGTTGACTTTCCTAGAGCAGGAGTGAGACTCAAGAAGGCATCGCAACAAAAGCCTGGAGGTGGGGGCTGGATCGTTTGTAAGGAGGTGAGATCAACCGTGGGAGGTGGGACTCCAGGGACATCTCTGAGGCTTACCAGGTGGTGACAGCACACCGAATCAGTCACTTCAGAGAGAAAGAAACCGAAAGAGGAGGAGCAGAGGGCTAATTTTGGAGGGAGAGGGTTCTGTCGTTGCTTTTCTGATCAAGTCAAGGGACTTGAAACCACCCTCTGAGGAGGCCCCTGCTGGCTGGAAACAGGTGCCGGTGACCCTTCCTGCATCGAGGAGGCAGGTGCGATGTACAGAAGACCTTGGGCCGCCCAGTATCCTCTAACCGTCTCTCTGGGGTGACCCTCTGTGCACAGAGTCCCGCAGCCGTTCTGTACCACACACAATCCCAAGCCCCTCGCCGGAATGGGACCACACGTGTGTCCAGAAGGAGAAACAGATGCAAATGTTCACTTCAGACTCACCACAAACTGCCATCACGCAGTCCAGTGTTTATTTGTCCATTTTGTTTTTATTATACTGAATTCAGTGCAACCGCCCGCATTCTCCTATGAGCTAAACTGGCATCTCAGGCAGACTCACGTCTCACCTGCAAACTCACTTGGCAACGTAAATCCAGGCCCACACAGAGGTGCTCTCGACGTGGAACCTGGAGACCCTGTCCCACGCCAGGAGAGAAAACCTTTCTTTGCTTTCCCTTCATATGGTCAAGGGTAGTTTGAAGCATTTGGAAGCAAGCCGCTGGTTTTTGGCGGTGTGTTTTATTTTGTGGAACACTGATCTTTGCGTTCTAGGCCTTTAAAACGTCCGCCCAGCTTCCGTACAGATACCACATGTGGATAACCCGCGCCACCTCGAGTTACCCGCCCCTGCACCAAGTGCGGAAGGAACGAGATACTGGGCATTATCAAGCAGCCACGGTGATGGGGACGTGCAGAGACAGGCGGGGTCTCTGTCCCCAAAGCTCTGGTCCCACCCCCCCAGGGCCCTCCCGCCCCCCTGCCCCCAGTGGGAAAAAGCCAGTGCGGGTGTCTGGCTGTCCCTGGCAGCCGTGGGGGCAGATGCGGTGGCTTCTTCCATGCCGGCTCACTCCTTCTCTTCAGAGAAAGGGGGGCACACCCTAGCTTCCTCCTGGATTAGAAGGATGCTCTCCACACATGTTAGAAGTCCAGGGGCCACGCGCGGGATCCTTCTTGGCTTCAGTCTCCTTCCCCGTCAAACAGAGATCAGAGATGCAGCTGGGGCGACCGTGATGACCAGAGGGGCTGCAGAGGGGCTGACCAGGCCCCAGGCTTCCGCCAGCCTCTGGGGCAGCCCCTGGACTCCCACCTGCCCCTCCCCACGCTCCTCAGCTCCGTCTACCTTCACTTCCCTGTCTTACCGTATGTATATCGATACATATGATCTATCTATCTATCTATCTATCTATCTATCTATCTATCTATCTACTTCTCTTCCTTGACTCTTTCCTTAAATTTTATGATTTTTTAAAGATTTATTTATTTCTTTGAAGGGAAGGGGCAAAGGGAGAGGGAGAGAATCCCAAGCAGACTCCCCGCTGAGCGAGGAGCTGAGGCAAGGCTCCACCTCAAGACCCCGAGACCATGGCCCAAGCCAAAACCAAGGGTCAGATGCTTAACCCACTACACCCCCCAGGCGCCCCTTTCCTTAAATTCTAAAGTAAACTTTTAAGATGGAAGTCTCACATGAATGCAGAAAAGAGAACAACTCTGAAGTGCCCCGGGACTTTTGGGGAAACGCATCCGTGTATCCAGAGCCTATGTCAAGAAGTAGATGCGTCCAGCACCCACGAACCCTCTTGTGCAGGAAACCCACTCATCCCGCGCGGAGGCCCCCGCTGTGGGACACATCACACCCGAGAGTAATTTTGCCCGAATTATAGGCATGCACTCCAGAGTCTGGCTTCTTCCCATCCACACTGTATTTATGGAAGTCTCGCTCGCTGGCCGGTCCCACGGGTGCAGAGCAAACCCTTCTGTAAAGGGTCCTCTGCGACCCGGACTCCTTGGCTCTGGCCCCACAGCGTGAACACACGACCCTGGCCATGTTCTAATGAAACTGTGCTCATGGGCACTGAAATTCAAATTCTGTATCTTTTCACATGACGTGAAATGTTACTCTTATTTTTTTTTTCAAAATATTTTACATTAAAAACGTAAAAACCATTCTCCATCTGCAGGCAGTAAGGAACAGACAAGCATTCGGGAATGTGTTCTGCGTCTCAGGAACATCCTTCCACATCTGATCCAAAACAAGAAGACATCGGTTAAAGCTGATACATGGAAAAGCAGTAGCAATGATATCCCTGTGTCTAAAAGAAAATGAGAGCCATTAATTTTGAGGGAAATTATATATTTGGGGGGAAAAACACTTTTTTATCAAAATCTAGTATCTTTCAAGCTACACAAAAGTCCCCTTTAGTAAATCCACGAAATTGCCTACCATTTTATTTTCCTATAATAAAATCTGCTTTATCCTAAGCATGGTGACTCCCTCCCCAACAGAGAGGGAAACTCTTGAATTCATTTTTGTTCTCACCAGGGGCCTTGCATAGCACGGTTTTGTTACATGTGACCATTTCATCCGCCCAGATTTCAAACCACTTACAGAACAATGGGCTTTGATGCAGGAATCTGGCACCCTATTATAACCTCCAGTTATACAGTCGTGTCTCTATGAGAAAGTACTTTGAATTTAGCATTCAGTTGACAAATGAACATCTAAAACATAGCTAATTTGAAAATTGGGGATTGCTTGCAAGGATTAATTTATTTAACTGTTTTTTCAAGCTACGTCCCATTGAAATCCAATAGCTTATCAAGAGAGAAGATGGGAGACTGGGGGCAAGAAAAAATATCAGTGCTCACCCATGTACCCATCCATCCATCCATCCATCCATCCATCCATCCATCCATCCATTGATATATTCAACAACCATGTTGAGTGACTCCCATAACAACACATCTGGCATTGCCCAATATGCTGCAGACCTTGACAAAGTTGCTCTAATCAGAGAAATAAGGCACATGCTTCCAAAACAGGAGAAAATGATGCAGAATAGTGTATGATTAGGTGGCAAAGAGGCTCTTCAAGAAATCAGAGGAGGGAGGCATTGTGAAGGGACAGAGTAGACAGAGAAGGCGTCACAGAAAAGGTCAGAATTGGGCTTTGCTCTTGAAAATGGAGACCGTATGGGTGGCCGTTTTGCAGATAAAATGGTATTCTGGACAGGGAAATAGCGTGATCCAAAGAAGGGGCAGGAGAACCCAGCAAGGCAGATTCCTGAGTCAGAGGAAAATAACATTTGTTCTTTTGTTACTGAGTCGTATGAGGTCCTTTTATAATGTGTATATCAACCCGTCATCACATGTGTGGTTTGCAAATATTTTCCCCGATTCCACACATTTCCTTTTACTTTTATTTTGAAATCAGGACCCTGAGGCGCTGTCTGCACACTCCTGTTCCTTGAGCGTTACCCCATGGCCACAACATGGGAGCATCCCGAACGTCCGTCGATGGAGGAATGGATTTAAAAATGTGGCGTACACAGAGGGTGGCATATTGCCCATCCGTTTGTTAGAGAGAAAGGAAATCCTACCATTTGCAACAACACAGATGGACCTGTGGGCTAAGTGAAATCAGCTAGACACAGACAGAGAAAGACTTTATGATCTCACTTATGGGTGGAATCTAAAATCGTCAAACTCAGAGAACGGAGAGTAGAATGGTCGCCGCTGGGGGGCTGGGGGCAGGGGGAACGGGGAGGGAATGGTCCAAGGTACAAAGTTTCAGTTCCGCAAGATAAATAAATTGTGGAGATCCACGGCACAGCACGCTGCTTATAGCTGACAACGCTGTACCGTATACTTAAAAGAGGGACGTCTTATATCGAGTGTTCTTACTATGCACGCGCATACACACACACACACACACACACACAGAGAAATAGTAGTAATAACAATAATAAAGGGGACAGAGGGAAACTGAGGAGTGATGTATCTCTGTCTCTGGCCCGGGTAGTGATGATGGCTTCACAGGCGTATACTCACCCCCAAACTCGCCAAGTTGGGTACGTTAAAGATGGACAGCTTTTTACACGTCAGTCAAACCTGAACAGTGTGAAAATAGGAGAGGAAACAGCATCAGCGTGCCGGTGCAGAGAGTGAGAGGAGAAAGGCAGATGGAGGTCAGAGTTTGGTACATTTTGAAGATGGGAAAGTAAAGAATTTCTAAAAGCAACACTTTAGGAATAATGAACCCAAAAGCCATGCTATGGATGAGCTGGGGAGAAAAACGGAAGGCAAATGCATGAGTTCAAAGCCAAGAATATAAATACAGATGTGAAGTGATAAACTCCCACCAGCGAGGGGAATGGAAGCACACGGACGTGGGAGCGAAGGCAGTTAGCAGAAAGGAGGAGTCAAATATTCAACCCTACAGTTTTAAATGTGTATGAGTTGGAAAATGTTGCAGTCGTTGCCAGAAATAGGGAAATCTGGGGAAGGAGCTAATTTTAGTGGAAAAGGAGTTTGGTTTTTACTGCATTGAACTTAATGATAAATCCATGATGGTTTCATATTAGATAACAGCTTTTCAATTTTCCAAAGGAAATTTTATAGTCTAAGGCAGGGGGAGACAGACAATAGCCTACAGGCAAATCCTGCACACTGCACACTTTTATGAATAAAGTTTTATCAGAACACGGCTTGCCCGTTCATTAACACATTGCTTCTGGCTGCTTTGCCTGACAACCCAGATTTGAGCAGCTGTGACAGAGACCATAGGACCTGCAAGCCCGAGTGGAAAAGCCTTTGCCGTTGACTACTAATTGAAAAAGAGGAAGAAATAGGTACCCAGGGGGACAGAGACAAGAAGCAAAGGCTTTCCAAAGTCATGCATCAGCATGGCATCAGCAAGGCAATTCAAGCATTCAGAGGAAAGGTAAGGGGGCCCCTTGAAAGGCAGAGCCAACTGAAAGGAAGGAAACGGAACGTGCCTGACAACAGGAGGTTTGATGAACGGGTGTCGGTCCCAGAGGTCATCTGCAGGTGCGGGAGCTCTGCAGTTCATGAATGGAATGTTAAAAGATGGGCATATAACCAAAGGTAAGGGTAGAGGAGAAAGGAGGAGCTCTGGAAATACTGCCATGAGGCTGAAGTTCCGAAAAGCTGGACTCACAAAGTGTGAACAGGCAATGCAAAGACCCTTGTAGCCATATTCAGGGTGAAAAGGGGAGCCAGAAGGGCAGACTGAGATGCAGAAGGGAGTGTGGGCTCTGGCCAGTCTGGCGTTGAATCTGGCTTGACCCTTGCCCTGTAAGATGAGGTGAGCTGGGACGGGTGTTGAACCTGCACGCAAGTGACTTGATTGCGTGTTTCATTGGGAAACTGCTGGTGGAAAGCGTGCTCGCTCAGAGGATGGATGTGGAGGGACTACGCTCGCTACTCCATGGGGTCTGTCATTAGAATTTCTTACCTGTTAGCTCCTATCACCACCACCCAAGAGAGCAATTTCAAGTTTGATTCCAGGACATTTAAGAAAGGGAAGCATGAATTTATAAAAATACATAAATAAATAAACGATAAGACAATATCACGGTACGAGGCATATGTAATTATTTCCCAGTCTTATTGAGGAATTATTGACAATTAAAAAATTGTATATACTTAAGGTTTATGACTTGATGATCCGACGTGGCTACACATCAACGTAGCCATCAAGATGGTCACTTGCATGTACTTGGCCGGCAGGTGAAAAGAAACTGGGACATAACAGAATGATCACATCTCTGGAAGGATGGCCGAAAATAAGGCTGTGGGACCGGGAGAAACGTGAGCATGGAGCAGGGTTCAAGGGTCATCCTGGCTTTGTAGGGTTGCAGCGACGGCCCTGGAGTCAACGGGTGGAAGTTACAGGGGGCGAACTTCAGCTCGGTGAGGCCCGCCCCTCAATGCTCGCCCGAGCTTGCTGAAGGAGGAACTGTTCCCGGGAGTTCATGCTGTGCCCAGCCTTGCACTAGACGAGCTCTGTGCATTATCTCCTTCCCATTTCCATCCTTTTGGGGGTGGAGATTTCTCTCCAACATGAGAGCTCCAAGGCTCTGGACGGCCTCTCGAAGGAATATTATAAAGAGAATTTGGCAAAAAATGGTGATAAAATCACAGAATGTGTAATATCCCCCAAAACCCATGGGCTTTGGCCTCCATGACCCAGCCCCAGAGGGCAGAAGGGAACCAAGAACTCTCACCAGTAGGGATCCCAGAGACTGGGGACATGTGGGGAGGCCAGTGCAGGAAGGGGAGCCTCCCAGGATGTGCCTGGGGGGACACACAGACTCCGGGCTCTTTCCTGCGGGAGGGGCTGTGATAGAAGGTAGAGAAAACAGGAACCTGTGAGAAACCCAGTCATGGGTCCTTCCGACCTGTCTTCTTGAGAGGAGAAGGGAGAGAGTAAAGGTTCTAGAATTTAAAAAGACAGAGTTGTTGTGACACACAAAAGGAAGGATGTCTTTAGAAGATACTTCTAAAGGGCTTCTAGGGCTCGATCTTCTGCCTCTGCTTTCCTTTCCAGGCTTCAACCAGAGTGACCATGGAAGCCCCGAAACCATTTCTGGAGCATTTCTTCTGATGCGCATGACCATGCGCTCAAGAGCAGGATCATTACCAGAGCCCGTTTCTTTTGCATTTTCGTGACAATTCCCATAGGTCCCTGAGGCCTGCCCAACTTATTGCTGGCCCACCATTTCTTTCTGCCGTCCTTTCCTTGCCAGAACCCTGGGCTTGGTTCCCTCTCTTTTGGACCAAGAAAAGTGCTCATAACCCTGCCCGTCCCATGGTTGACACTGTTTGAGACAGTGAGTCTCAATATAACTTCTACAAGTTAAAACCTAGCTGTGTTCTGAGCTACAGCAGACTTCTCGGGAAATTGGAAAATGTTTGTGTGATCTTCCAAGCAGGCCACTTGGGAGCCACATGTGTTTGGCTCTATAGATTCCAGCACATCTGTGAAGAAACAATTGCTCCTCTTTCATATATATGGTCATACTTTCTTTCTTCGGCTACTCGGGTACATGGCAGTGTTTCCTTTGTTTGTGGAATGGGCTTACAGACTTTCCATCCTCGTGGTTGTTGTGGCTAATTGTTCCCTTATTCCCAGGAGCCCAGGAAAAATAGAGCTGAAAAAAAGGTGATATCCCCTTCTAGCACCTTCTGAGAGTGGATGTGCATAAAAAACACCTGCTGAATGGACAACAGAATGAAAAGTAGGTGACAACGCTGAGAGGACGTTGTAATTACAGATGCAGTTTTGTCACCCGCCAACTTGGGGGTGCAGACATAGTCACCCTAGCCTGACTCAAAGCATTCACGAAAACCCTCAAAAATGTTGAAGTCCCCAAATAGAACGGAGCCACCTATGGCTGGCACTGAGTTTGGAAAGATGTGACTTTCTTCCTTAGCCTTCTAGAAACCTGTTTATCAAATGTATAGAACACTTTTGTTTATGATAGCTTATGATTAATCATTCACCAAGGACACGGGGCCCTTTGTACCTATTATTGTCAGGCATTTGTTTGGACTGTGTTTGACCCTTTGTACCCGAGTGGTCTGTGTTGGAGCCATTTGAAAACAGGCTCCCTGGCTGCCTGTGCTTATGGCTCTTCCTGAAACCCCACGGCTGTGCTACGCTAACATCCTGTTCCGTACGAGAGACCAAACCATGATTTCATTTACAAAATCCAATTTATTGCCACCCCAGGATGAATGCACTCACCTTGGGTTACTAGTAAGCATTCTGAAGTAATATTTTAAATACAGTTTTGTGCAATGAATGGCCACGTTGGGACCCAAGGGTGCCCATGAAGTACACCTCTTTGCAAAACACGGGAGCACCAGACCTGTCCTCAACTTTGCTCTGAGTGATCAAAGTTCTTTGCAATTACACATCAAGGGAGGAAATCCATGCATCTGGTGACTCCATGATCGGAGGATCCTAACTTCCAAAACAACATACAAGTCAGAGGAAGAATGGTAGGTGTTATTGCAATGGTATAATCATTCACCAATTAGATGTTTCTTCGATGAGAGACCGCCAGGGTTGTCAGCCCCCTCCTTCACTCACGCAGCCAACAAACAGTTCTTACAAGGCTGCTGTGTGAAGGACCTTGCCAAAATCAGCCAGGGTAGTCCATGGATTCCAAGAAGGCGTGATCTGTAGTGGTCATAATGTACCCAAATTCACTGCAAAACAAAGTTGTAAATGTGCATACCACATCTCTGATATGCATCGCAATTGATAAGCATTGGGAACAGGGTTATATACCTGTAACCTTTTATTCAGAGATCATTTGACGGGATAAATTGATCTGGGTGCAGGAATGGCTAGTAAGACTGTGATGAGAAGAAAATGCCAGTGGGGAGAAGTAGACGCAGTAACGTCAAGGGGTCAAGAATTTATCCAGAATTTCTGGCTAGACAGAGCATCCCTGAACAGGGTCTGTGGGAGGCATGAGTGCCAGTCGACATCATGGAGGCCTTGCGTTTTATAGGAGCTATGAAAGCTGTCAAAGGATAGGAAGAAGGTGCCTTATTGTCCGGGAAAACTAGAATAACTGTTCAAACTCTACAAGGAAGAGAGTTGACTGTGTCGTATTTTTCCATGGGTAAGTCTCTGTGATAGTGACTAATACTTTTATAGCATTTTCTTTTCCTTTTTGTCAAGATTTTATTTATTTATTCATTTATTTATTTATGAGAGAAAAAGAGAGAGCGAGGAGCAGGAGGAGCAGAGGGAGAGAGACAAGCAGATTGCCTGCTGAGCGTGGAGCCCGACGTGGGGCTCAATCTCACGACCCTGAGATCATGATCCGAGCTGAAATCAAGAGTCAGATGTCTCATTGACTGAGCCACCCAGGCACCCCTCATAGCATTGTCTCTAACAGGAGAATGTCCCCATGAGAATCCTGATGTACTTACCTCTTACCTGATCTCGAGAGTGTGCCAATTCATGGAAATAAATCAGTAAGGAATTCTCAAAATGCGTAAAAATCAGTTGATTTAACCTGCCATTTCTGTCCTCCTGGGTGGTGAGCTCTGACCCCATCAGTGGATGTTGATGGAAGCCATGGTGTTCTAGAGAAAGCCCAATGATGACCTTGGCATTTTTGCAATCAACAAATTATCAAATTCCAATAACTAGAAACTATGCCAATTCAATTGCATGAGGGAAGAACGTTCAATTTTGCTAAATAAAGAAATAAATAAAAGTTTTCAAAAATGGCATGCGACCCCAAGTGTCAAAGGAATTGCAATAAAGCGTGTCATAATATTCAGAAATAATATTCCCCTCGGTTCCCTTCACCCTTTGCAAACAGTGTGTCCCTAAACTGTTTTTCTACTGGGGACACTGCATGTGCACACATCCTCAGGCAATCTCGGCTTTCCTGGGCTCAGGAGGGAAAACCCGTAGTCAGAGAAGAAAGTTCCGTGTTGTCTCAAAATTACTTTAATTCCTTTCAAAGTATTTTATGGTTACGTGACGTCACTGAGAACAAAGTCTCACTCCAAAATAAGGACTTCTCGGGACGCTTTTCAGGAAACATTGTTCTCATTTGGGTTTGGAGGACTGTAGTGTGCTGTCATGTCATCCCGTTCAAGGTCCTTAACATCGCTGATTGTGTAGTTAGGAAACAGGAGAACCCTCAGGGATACACTCTGCACATAAACCAGACCACAAATATTTTAGGATTGTTTCATTTCTTGAAAACACTTCAAAATCCCAAAGCTTTTACTGGAGGCAAAGGAAGAAGCTAACTTTGGAAAGGCAAGGGGGCCCCACAGAGATACCCGTTTGTCCATAGTCTGTCTTTACCCATTTGTGCACTTATGACTCCCTACATTCTTCCACAAAGCATTTATCAAGCACCTACTGCATTCCGGGGTGGGCTTTCCTTTAAAACTGTATTGTCTCTGAGATAAAAGGATATTTATTTTATCTCTGGTTGAAGGTGCCCTGTCCTAGAGGAACGACTATAAAATAATAAACAGCTATTTCGTCGTTCCCTCAACGAACACACACCCCACACCCTGGAAGGTACAAAGACAAGTAAGAAGTGCTCCCTCCGAGAACTCGCTCCGTGGTCTTGTCTCCTGCTGAGTCTCAGAGTACGTAACGCTAGAAGCTTCTGTATTTATCATCACCCGGAATGTGTTTGAGTAAGACCATCTGTGAAAAGCATTGCAAAAACATATCTATTATCATTCCGATTCATTTTATGGATGATTCCCTTCAGATGTTTGAAAACATGAAAATCGAACACATGTGAAAAAAATAACTTCTTATTGCTTTGTTGTCTTTGTTTATCTTTAAAACATGGTTTATTTCATCTTCGGGCTATAAGACGTCTCGAAATAACAAGCTAAATCTTGATCATCTACAGGAATTCCAAGGACCTAGGCTTGGACTATCTACAGAGGCTAAAAAAGATTTCTTTTATAACAGCTTTATTGAAAGATAATCCACAAACCACAAAATTCACTCTTTTAAAGTGTACAATTCAGTGGTTTTTCATCTCTTCGCAGTCGTGAAATCATGGCCACTGTGTCCTTGGCACCACCCCAGAAAAGCACCTCCAGGTGACTTAGCATTTCCTTCTGAGCAACCCCCCTTCCCTGCCCTACCCCCAAAGCTTCCGGCAGCCACTCATCTCTCTATGGCTCTGGACTTGCCTGCCCTGGACATTTCACATAAAGACATCCCACAACATGCGGCCTGTTGTTACCCCTTCCTTCACTTAGCGCAGTGTTCGCCAGGGCCATCCGTGTTGTAGAGTGTATGAGCCCTTGATTCTCTTTCGTAAAATATCAAATATTCCACGGTGTGAATATCCCACATTTTGTTTATCCGCCCATCTGTTGATGAACATTTGGGTTATTTCCAATTTGTGTATTATGAAAAATGCTGATAAGAACATTTGTGGACAAGTTTTTGCATAGATGTAGGGTCTCAGTTCTTTTGGATGGACTCATCACGGTAGAGGAGGGGTCATACGGTAAATCAGTGTTTGAAGATTCAGAGTGTCACGGGATTGGTGTCCCGTAGTGCCCTTGGTTCCTGGTCACGTCGCTTCAAAGAATGAAGAGCTGGACCAGAGGAAGAGTGGGGGCAGCAAGCAAAGTTGACTGAGCAAGAGGACAAAGCTCGGGGAGAGGCAGGGGGACCCGAGCTGGTTGTCCCCGGAGTTCCTAGGTTTGGGGGTTTTACGAGCTCCTTGGCAGAACTTTCTTAAGCCATCAGGGTGTGCCGAGGGGTGCCAATCAGGCCTTGGGTTGTGTATCTGTCTACCTATTAGGTTCATGTCCACATGCTGATGATCTTTTTTTGTTGACATCTGGGGGCTTAGGTCTTAACTGGCCCTTGCCCATGATACTGACAAACGCTTTGGTGGTTCATTGTCTTATTATTAAGCAGAAGTGGTTTGGAACATCCGTGCAGTCCTGTCCAAGCTACAAAACAGGATGTCAGTGTTGTTTGATCTTAGCTCTCCTGACTCCATATTTTCTTGTTGGGGTCCCTGGCCTGACTACCTAACCATCCAACTCACTCCTAACAGGAGGAAGGGTCAAAGTGTTTTCCAAAATGATTGCACCATTTTGCATTCCCACCAACAATGGATGAGAGTTCCAATTTCTCCACAGCCTCAACAACTCCTGTTCCGGAAAGATTTTTGTACTTGCGTGTGTGGATCAAGTGTCTTCATGTCTCAGATCTCCTTTCAAAGAATATGATAGAAGCACACTCTAACAATCTTCTTTGGAGGAGGTGAGAAATGGTGTCCTTCTTCCATGCTGATAGCTTCCCCAGTCCCTGTATCCCTCTCTGGGCCCGAACTCCAGGGTTCTGGGAAGAAAACCCCTTGCAGCCACTGTGTGCTGTGTGACTCAGCCATTCTCTCTTACTCTTCTCCCGTTGCAGGAAGGAGGATGCATCACCTTGGGGCTTTTGGCAGATCTCCCCAGTGCAGACAGAGAATAGTGTGTGGGCTGAGAGCAGGCAAGAGGTACAGGTCTTCCAGGGCTATGAGCTTGAAGAGCTCATGGCTTGTCTCTCGTTCATAGAGATTATTTATATATTCCAGTTGGAACTTTTGACCTTTCTAATGATTACTATGTATCTTTTATGAAGCTTGTGCTCAGTCATCTGATAAAGGTTTCATACTGTCAGTGGCTAAATGTTTCCCTTAGGCACATTCTTTAGGCAAAATTAAGATGCACGGCATGTCCCGAGATGACAGCCAGGAGCAACCCATTCAGCGAGTCTTCAGGAATTCATGATTTGAATAACATGTTCAATGTACTCACCTTTTAAAAGCTAGAACAGATTGCCAGTGACCTACAAATACTTGAAATTCTATTAAAATGCTATCATGTGAAAATGTATAGTGTGCTTTAGGAAAAGAGTTCAACCTTCCCCTTTTTGGAGCCAGAGTAAGTAAACAACTGTGGAACCTGCATGATCTTAGATACAAGTGTGTATGTGAAAGTGAACTTGATCTTACTCGATTAGGTGAACGATCTTAGGTGAACTTTTTCAGGATGTCTACATTACATGCTGTTATTTGAGACTGTTAAATCACACAGAGACACACACAAGCACACATGTGCACGCCCACACACGCACACACATAATATTGGACAACATCATCCACGTGATCTTACTACCCATACACTGCCGTCATGAAGTTCTTTGCAAATCCTGCCCCCGAAAAGTGTGCAAAATTATTTAAAGCAGCTGCTAAAACCACTCAATTATACAGTCCTCAAAAGTGTTCCTCTTCCCGTTACCTTTCATACTCCTCTTACTCTGAATGGTGTGTCCACGTCAGGGGTGGTTGCTGATGGATTTTCTCATGAGCAGAATACGAGCAAGTGGGAGGTTTCAGTCCATCCCTAGAGACCCGTAATCTCTTCTGCTTTTAACAGAGGACATTATCTCCATCCCCTCCTTCTGGTACTCAGATCTTCACATTAGACGTAAAGACATCAACGTGCTATCTTATTTGCTAAGGGTACCGTAATCAAGATTATTGCCCTGTTTGGAAAAAGATCACAGCTGCATTGCCTCCATCTTTAGGCATGACTTCAAACTGCTCAGGGCACGTTGCCGGAACAGGCAACCCAAGAATCGCATGTATCCAATGTTCGGGGAAGACCCCAGGCAGAACTATCCACCCCATCCACCCACCTGGATGCCTCCACTGCTCTGTGCTGGTCTGTGTCTGGGCTGTATCCATCTCTCTCTAGAAGGCACACCGTGGGGCAATGGGGGCTTGACCATTTTGTGTCTCCAGGGTCTGTGGCATTTGGTAAATGTGGGGCCATTGGTGGGGTTGATCAGCATCATCCTGAGTCCTTTGCCTAAAGAAGTACTCTATTCTCACCTCCACGGGGAGGCACCATCAAATTTGCTGGTATCCAGGAGGCAAGACTTCCTCTCTTCATTGTAGGTGGCTGGCTACACCTGAGTACTTAGTGGACCTGAGACAGGTGAGGAGGAGAAGTGCACACAGGCTTGTACGTGTCCGTGGGAGCCCGAGAGAAAAATGAAGACCCAAAGAAGTGGCAAAGCCAACTACTAGGTTGAACAAAGGCAGTCGAGGGAAAGTAACTGAACAATAAGGGGAGACATAAGGAAGATAAGAGTTATTTTAACAAGGTCTGTTTGTACTGATTTTTCTCCACCTTCTCTCCCGTCCCTGGTGATAAGAAGGTTTTTTTTCCTCCCCGTTTAGAGAGGGAACCTTTCCCGGTGGCGGGGGGGGGGGGCAGCTCTTGCTTTTTGGTGCTTTTTGGAAGAAGCGGGAGGGACCAGCATCCTTCCTACACCGCTGTTTTTCAAATGCCTTCAACTCAAAAGAATCCTTACGCCAAAGCGTCATCTTTTCGGGTGACGGGTTCCACCAGCCTTCATTTTTTTATGCAGATGATGCCTGTTTATCCTTCATAAGGTTGCTTTAGAGAAATAAACGGGGTGTGTGTGTGTGTGTGTGTGTGTGTGTGTGTGTGTGTGTGTGTGTGTTAGAAGAGTGCCTGGCATTAATTTTTTTAAGATTTTATTCATTTATTTGAGAGAGAGAGAGAGAGAATGAGTTGGGGAAAGATCAGAGGCAGAAGCAGACTCCCCACTGAGCAAGGACCCTGATGTGAGACTCGATCCCAGGACCCTGATATCATGACCTGAGCCGAAGGCAGACGCTTAACCCACTGAGACACTCAGCTGCCCCAGTGCCTGAAATATAATACATGTTCCATAAGTATCATTACTTTTAGTTTAGGGATGTTATCTGTGTAGGTAAATTTCCACCAAATTTTAGGCCAATCTGACTCCCTGACGTTATTTTTTTTAATTGTGAAAATTCAAATATGTTTACCTTGCACACAAACTAAAAAGACTTTAACTTACATTGAACATCTAGTCCATAAAAATACATTATTAATTTAGTTAGTAATAAAAGTCCAAACAAATCCCGAATCACGACGTCTAATTATTCCTTTGTCCTTCCCTGCTAGAAACATTAGCAGAGCAGAGAGAAGAAGCTTTGCTCTAGAGACTCCGCCTGTGACCTGTTTATCTGTAATTACTTTATCTATGATCCAAGTATTTGTCTCGGACTGTCGAAACTATAAGCTTCTTGACCATTCGCCTCATTCAGTACTGAGATGCATGGTCTAGAGACTCTCACTCAACATTAATTGAATGGGTAACTGAAAACGAACTTGTATATCTTTTTCCTTAAATCCAAGCCTCTGCTAAGTTTGAACTTCTGTGATCATAGAATCACTTCCCATTTACCTAGGACAAAATGCAGTCAGTGCTGAGTTACTTTTCATCTTAATTTCTTAACTTTGGTTTTGCTTTCCAATCACAAACATTGTAGGTTTGGTGTGATTTAGGTATTTAGCTATAACGGACTGAGCATGTTCCTAAATTCCTCTTCTCAAAAATCTCTAGTTATATCCTTTCATTGAGCCTGGTTTTATTCAAATTATGTCTTCTTGGCTTTGCCCACACCAGGTGATGGGTCGATGAGAGGGTGCTCCATGCTGGGGGCGTTCAGCTGCCTGCAAACACCAAAAACAGAGCTCAAAGTAATTGGTGAGACCCTGGTGCATACTTAACCTTCTCATCTTCAAGCTACCAGCCCTTTAGCGTCAAACTCTGCAGCAAAAGACTGAAATCAAGAACATACAGAGGTGAGGCCCAGAGAGAGTCCCCTGAGGCCCCCACAGGGGTGAAATCCATACGCACCAACCCCCACTTGAGGACCATTTTCTCCTCAGTAGAAACTTCTCTTCTTCCATTTGGCTCGTTATCATGATTTTGCGAGCCCAGAGAACTCTATTTACATAAGAGCAAATTCATGTGTGGAAGAGTCTTATCGGGAAAAGCTGATCCAAAACTTCCAAAATTAATACATCAATAGAGGGCTCTAGCCAATTTTACATACGATAGACTAATCAAATGTGGCATCATGGAACATTTATCGTAGGGGAAAATCTCCAAATAAACGCATTTTGCTTATTCTCTTTTCACATCGAAGACAATTTAGATAAAGGCAGCTGGTTGGCTCCACAAATGGAGAGGGGAAATGAGATTTTCTTTTGGAGACTGAGGGAGAAAAGTGATTTTTTTTTTCTTTGCATAATTTGGGAAAAAAAAAAAAAACTTGACATTGGAAATGTTTTTCATCCTCTTACCAGGCCCAAGCCCAAAATAAACGATTCTAACTCAACAGTCCAGGGTGACGGATAAATGACATGTTCCATGGATGGATCGTTCCGGAAAAAAGCTCGATGGATCATCTTGCTAGATCTTCAGGCAGCCAGACAGCCCTGCCCCATCTCATCCTGCACACTATTTATGTGTTTCCATTTGCATGAACCTTCTCTAAGGTTTTGCCCGGTTGATTTTTCAAGTTAATGATAGGGCACTTGGGGAAAGATTAATGTCAGGAATGCAAAGCTTCAGCAAACTGTTGAAGAGTTTCACCATACAATTAATCTCTCTCTTTCCTCCGTTGCAAAAGTGCGAGGGATGAATGCCGGGAGGCCATAACAATGCAGATAGCACAGCTCCGTCTGGAAGAGCTGGGCGATCCTGCTATAAAACTGAGAGCAAGATGGCTCTCTGCTCTAAATCCTTCCTGCTCGCCGTGCCTCCCTTCCTTGCCAAGCGCCAGGGGCCTCAGGGCTGTTTCCCCTTCGGCTGACCCCTGGACGGTCCCCAGAGCAGGATGGGGGAAGGTGGGGCAGGGAGGGGAGCGGAGATGACATCTCCCATCTCCCTGAGCATCCCCTGATCCTCCCTATATTTCCAGCCTTCCCAGAGACCAGTGAGAAGGGTGCAGGCCTCCCCCGAACCCCCGTTAATCCCTTCCTTACTGGACCGTGGTTTTCCAGGGACTCCGGGGAAGGAGAGAGAACACAAGGACATGAAAGGGAAGGACACAAGATGTTGGGGCTGTTCTTTGTCTCAATGGGAGGAAGTCTGTCATTGGCTCCCATAGCATCTGTTATCTTCTTACTCAGCCTCTTCACTGACCCTACTCAGGGTTGGGCCCCATCCCTATCTCAGTCACAGGATGACCCAAATATGTCACCTCTCTACAGAGCCAGCGAGGGCAGGATGGTAATCACACCCATGTCTGTCTCCACCCCAGGGGGGTGGAACTTGCTTGCTCACTGGACCTCCTGAACAAGGGGGACGGGACGGTGCTTAGAGAGCCGCAGTGTCTTTCCATACCCAGCCGGGCAGACCATCCTTCCTCTTGGTCATGTGCTGTGGGCATGGCTACCGGCCTGGTTGGGTGTCCGTTGGGATGTTTGGAGCCCAGTACGAATTTTGCGTTTTGGAAGAAAAAAAATTTTCCCTCTTAACTCAGGTACATAGTGATTTAGGAAGGAAAGTCTAAAATGTAGAGGCTAAGCCACTTTGTTCCAAGATGGGCAGGAGCCGAGGGGAAAAGCAGGAATCTCTGGAAAATGCTGGTGCCTGACTGGTCTCCCAGGAGAGGCAAAGATGGCAGCCGTCTGTGGGGAGTCAAGGGAATCCATATCCCCTGCAATGTAGAGATGGGGATGCCTGCTCCTGGGAGAAGCAAACTAACAGCTTTACGTCAGTGAAAACGGGCCTTCTGGCTGTTCACAGTCTATTGGTCTATTCGATATTTGGACAAAAAACCATCAGACATAATTTGGCATCTCATGACCTCTCATATGAATTAGAAGACTGTACCATCAGCAGTGGTGGAATGACACTTGGTGCCACTTTCCAGATTTCAAACAACTGTCTGAGTTGAGGTCTTTGATTCCCTTTGTTACCCTAGCTGAGATTTTGGTATTTGACTCAAATAAATAAAGTGGACCAAATTGTGCTGAATTATGTCTAGTCCAGTGTGTTATTCTGCCCATTTATGACTTCATCTGGGGGTGCTCAGTGTGGGGATGAAATTCTCCCGCCAGCTGCCACCATGTCAGCACCTCAGTGAACAGGTGTGGCCCTCACAGCCCCCCGGCCTCAGACCACCCACAGGCTGGCAGACTGCCACAGCCACTGGCTTCCATCATCTGTGTGTGTTTATGTCTGTGCCCATGTGCTCAAGTCAGAAGCGAGGACTTGGGGGGGTCCCTGGAAACACGCTCCATGCCCTTGCTACCTTCACAGTCTGCAAAGAAAGAAAATTCAAAAGCCCCTTTATTCCTGGAGGAAGAAAAAGGCATACGTGAAAGATGGGATGGCTCCTTACCCTTCGCCCTCTCACTCTCCACTTGTGTTTGTGGTTGAGAGGTGACTCATGCATCACCCCACCCTCTGGGTGTAAGGCGTACCCTGCAGGACATCAGTCACACTCCAGTGAAAGAGGACAGGATCAGACACAGTATGGCCTGGCTGTTGTCCTGTCCACGAAAGTAGCCTCCTAGAGTCTCCAGGAGGAAGCTTCCTCAGTACCTTGCTCACTGGGCCACACTTACAGGCAGACCTGAGCACTATCACGTGGCCACATGCCCAAGACTCCAAACAGCCATGTCTTGTTCTGGTAGAACTTGGAAGGTGTAGGGCTCTGGGTTGATCATCTCAGGAATCTTGAGAGGCAACAGCACCATTGTCTTAGGGACTTGGGATTTAGAGCCCAAAGAGCTTGAGCAAAGTGCAACCCATCTGTGTGGAGACTGTGGAAGTCTCCACACCCCCACTAAGCAGGGATGGTCCCTCCTTTCAGTGGGATCCCTTGACAGTGGAAGGGGCAAGGAGCGAGAAAGTATGGTCAGTTCCAGAAATACAGCCTTGCGCTTCTGGCCTGTAACACTCACTGAATTTAGGGATGCTAAGTGCATCCTTGTAGCCCTACAACAGAGGTGAAGAAGCCCACTAGGAACCCATGTCCAAGAGTGCCATTCCTTTCCTCCTCCCAGCATGAATCCTGCTGGAACCCAGGCCTGGCTCAGCCACCCTGGGAGAAGGATGGAAAGTCCCCTGTCCAGGTGTGCAGCCCATCAGGGCATTGGAGTCGGGCCCGGGCTGATCCCAGTGGAGGAAATCAGACTCTTTCTCTCCCAAGCCTGGGGCCAAATCACAGAGCCCAAGGGCAGCTAAACCTACAGACTCATAGACAGTTGATCATCATTATTCACAGATTATGTATGTAAAGCTGCCTACTTGCTGGAATTTACATATAACCCCAAAATCAGTCCCCGGCGTGCTTTTGCAATCATGCACAGACGTGCCCAGGGCAGATCTCTGAATGTCCTGACCCACACGAGTTCCAACACGGCCACCCTCGCCTTCTTGTTTCATCTCTTATCCTGTAAGTAAGTGCCATTTTGCAGTCTATTAAGTGCCATGTGTTATGCTTTCCTATGCATTTCGTTAGTGTTTCCACTGTTTAAAATGCCTTCCATGCATTGTGCTGAAGTAATGCCTGGTGTTTCTAAGCCCAGGGAGTCTGGGATGCGCCTTCCGGAGAAAACCCATGTTAGATGAGCTTCTTTCAGGCACGAGCTGTGTAGAGCTGATGGCCAGGCATTCGATGTTAGTAAATCAATAATATACGTTAAATAAGGTGTCTTTGAACAGAAGCACCCATGAAATAAGGTTATGATCAGCTGATGAAAGTGTGACAAGCAAGTGCTCACAGGAACCTAACCCTGTCCTTCCCCTAGGAGCGAAGAAGTTTCAGTGTCGGCTAGATCCATGTTTGTGGCGACTTCATAGAACACGATTACTAAGAATCACATGAATCGACTGGGAGCTGGACACCAAGATCATCAGTTCCTGGCCCAGCTGGGTCAAAGCAAGGACATGTGGGTGGCCCACAAACAGTGCTAAAAAGCAGCTGCTCGTGGAGGAGAGAGGTCTGCGTGGATAGGAAACTTCTCACTTCTCCCTTTCACGTCCCGTGCACTTGACCTGGGCTGCCTTCAGGCTTGCTGGGGGGGTCTCCCACACCCAGCAGTAAAGTTACATGAGCTCAAGAAAGCATGGATGCTTTTCTGTTTCTTACAGATGCATTTTTAGAGACTGAAACTCCCCAATGTTACCAGTAAACAACTCATAATAAGGTCTCCAAATTGAGTTATTCTCATCCTTAGCACTAATAAAATGGAAGAGAAATTCATCAGGTAAAGTTTTAGATCCTGATCAGTGACCTTAAATAGCCTAACATCCACATTATCCCTATGCTCTGGAATTTCTAGTTACCCTGTATTTCTTTGGAATAACTTCTACTTTTCTTTAAAAAAAAAATTAAAAAGCAGTTATTTGAATGTTCCTCTATCACCTTCTACTAAAGTAATATTTTCCCCCTTTCATGCTTGACCTTGGCCAAAGAACTGAAATCCTGATACAAAGTTGAGGCAGAGCACATCGATCTGGAAATCAGAGGTCACTTGTCATCAGAGTGAATCTACAGCCTCTTGATTAGATGATCTTACGAGAAGTACAAACTTGTCCAGCTTTGCAAAGCTGTTTCCATACCTTTGCTGTTCAGGATAATTTGTGCCTAGTGCTAAAGATCAAAGGAAAGCAGAAAAGACTCAGAAATCCAATATCTTTCTCCTTTCTTTACTTGCTACGATAAAGAAAGTAAGGATTACCCCAGTGTCCAGAATGAGCCCTCTTTGGCAACTCTCTCCTACACATCAGTGACAAGGAGCTTAATGATCTTGCAAGGTCCTTCTCGTGGCCGCCATTTTCCACAGGAGGACGCTGAGGATGCACACAGATGGAGAGGGGCCTGAATCACACAGAGGCAAACTAGGATGAAAGCTCAAATCTATTGCACTTCAAAGTCATACTGTCGTCACTTGATCGTGTTACTCATAAAGGAGTGGGGTGAGAGAAATATGCGGAGAAGGGTCTCCATAGACTGGAGTTAGAGCAAACAACAAGGCCGCATCTCCTATCCTTCCACAAGGATTTACGCAATCCAGTACAGTCTGTGGTGCCCTGAGGGCAGACATAGAACAAAACGAGCGGGCCGACGGTTCTCAGGGGCATTAGTCACTGGGAGTTCTATTGCCTGTGACACCCACTGTTTCGTCCTAAGAGCAGGAGACCCCACTTACAAGCTGAGGGCAGGCTCCGCACAATCAAGAAGGTCTCTGAGCTCAGCCCGCAGTCCTGCTGCCCCTGGAAGACAGCGTCCATGCCCACTGGGCTAGCGTTCCCGCGGGTGGGAAAGGGTGAATCTGGAACACCCAGTTTCACAATCTTTAACTTGTAGTTGGCTCAGCTGTAGTTAGAGGAGCAAGTCCTACTTGTTTTTGAGAATAAATACATTACACTTTATACACACTAAAAAGCACATGGCTTAAATTATGTGTAAAGCCCAGGCTGTGGGGTGCGTACAGCTGGAAAGATTTGGCCCCACGGTAAATGGAGCATATTTGGTCCAGAGCGGTTGTATTATAAATATATGAGGTGTTTATGTGACCCACTGGTCGCCATTAGTGCACCATGAAAACCCACCAAATGGCAGAGGTTTTGACACAGCCTCACTGGTACCCATGCAGAAAATACTTATTCTTGGTATCTCACCAGTCTGGTGCTTTGGGATCTTCTTCTCTGTCTTCAATTCATGAGTTGCACGTGGGCTTGGTGACCCATGTGGAGATGAGGTCAATTAAGTGACATCATTCTACAAGACAGAAAGCAAATGAGACCAAATAGATACGTGTAAACTCTAGTTACCAACCTCCTCGGGGATTCCCTCCAACATTTGACTCGCAAACGCAGTCTCCAAATGTAAAAACAGTGCGACCAAGGACCCTGACTTGCTTTGGCTTGTCAACGGACACCAGGTCCTGAATACGCTCTGCCCTGTCTTCAGAAGTTGGCGCTGTGGGAGACCTGAGCCCAGAGCAAAGCTGCTGTCCTTCCCTGTCGCCGGTTCCAGTGCCCCAGGACAGGAAGCTGCCCTGCTGACGGAGGGAGGCAGTGTCCCCCAGTTTCTTAGGGGTCTCTGCAGAGCCCCCAAGGGTAACCTCACTCCCTTGGATCTTCCAACAAAATACACTGTCGTAAAGCAAGCGTGCCAATAGTTTTCAAGCATGGCTCTAAAATTTTATCTTCAGCCTCTAAACTTGGGATCTCAAAGCTTCATTTACTGGGGCAACTCAAGCCTCTGCTCCTCACTGTCCACACACTTGACGGCAATGGCTGCACGCACGTCCCGCTTACCGTCTCCCTCTCAAGCCAAGAACCATTCTGGCCACTTCTTTCCCCCATCCGTCTCCTCTAATTTTTTTCTCTTAGCCCTGAGCAACTCCCTGACCATCTGTCAGGGAAAGAGTGGAGGTTCGCGGCTTGGAGCGCTCTGCCCCAGATGAGGGCAGCCGAGCTGGCCCTGTGGAGTATTCTCTTTGCACACAGTGCCTCGATGCTCCTTACGGTTGGGACTGAGGGCTACACATCCCATGCTCATGGATACATCTGGCCCAGGGATCATGTCAATTACAACAGCTGAGTGTGTCCCCAGATTGCGCCAGGTAGAGAAAGTGTAAAAAGAAAAGCAGCTACAAATGAAGTGAGTATATCGAGGGAATCTTACAAGGATTTGGTTTTGTGTGGGCAAATGAGGCGTGGTGGCCACTTACTATTGACAGGTTTGGAAGGGCTTGGTTAGGGGGGGGCTAGAAGAAAATGACAGACAAAGCTGTCTCTGACAAAAGCCAATTTCCAGTTCCGGGGAAAACCATAGTTGGATCATTGCACTTCAATTCATACGTTTCTTTGTTTTAACTTCTTCATTTGTGAAATACAGTGCCATCGTTCTACTTAATGGCATTATAAAATAATCAGCAAAACATGGTAAATTTGAATTATCTGTGCACATCTTGAACCTCCAGTAAATAATTGAGGGAGGAGAGGTGGTGATCTGAAAGCATCCATGGGGTAATGGAGCCAGGAGCCATAATCAAGCAGGTGTTTTGAGGAACAAATCATTCCACAGACAACTTGATTGCTTTTTTGATGGAATTACAAGATTTACAGATGAAAGCAACGTAGTTGATGTGATATGTCTAGAATGACAATTAAAATACATTTGATACAGTATTGCACAAAATCCCGCTTGCAAAATCCATTTGTGTATGTTGGGACTGTCGCTAGAACAGAAAGCCAGGCAGAGAATACCAGCCAGTGAGCGGGAACAGACAGTACTGTCTTCTCATTCCATACTTTAAACCCTAACTTACAAAAACAACAAAAATGACCTTTGATTCTGAGTTGAAAATCTGTTTAAAACTCAACAGTCAAAAGATTGTCATACGTATTGACTTTGTTGGGTATCTGGAATGTCAGAAATGGTGCCAAGGATTGATAGGACTTTGGATCATCGACCACAGTTTCTTGAGCAAAAACCAAGAGTCCAGTGATCTAAGGAAGCACAGCGTGTGCCCTTGCAGCTCTCACTGAGGACAGACTAACCGACGTGGAGGAGGTGTTCGCTAAAAAGTGACTCACAGTGAAATACGATGTGTGCTCGGAGGACACGGAAAGAAACAGCCAAGAAATTCAGGGCAGAGAAGGGTGTCAGAGAGAAACCCCAGTGTGAGGGGCTTACAATGGGTCCCCGTGCGGCGTGTGTCCATCAGGGGGAGGGCGTCTTCAGTGACCGAGCGCCCACCGCACTTCATAGCACACCTGTGCAGGTGAAGTCTCACGAGGCTGAACAAACGCGGGACACACGCCCTGGAACAGAAATCAGAAAGCAGAGGCTTCCCACCTGCCGTGTGGGGAGCCAGAGAACAGGAAGCGACATTTTCAGTGTAGAATTCTAACATCGGTCCAAACACCAGGTGACAGGGAAGAATAAGGACCTTTCACGGCACGTGAAGACCTGGGGATAGAACTCAACGCATGTGAGGGGGAAAAGGAAGCGCACATCTCCAGGTAAAAGGATTAATAAAGCAGGGAATGGAATGAAAACTCCGTACCCAGGTCTGCAAAGCAGCAAATGCACCGATGTAAACAAGGTTCCCTCCCTACCCAGTCATGGGGACGCCGTGTTGGCGTGGGGACGTGATAAATAAAGGAGAGGGCCAGACTGCGGGAGTTAATTCATCACACCAGAAAGAAAATGATCAGGCTTAAAATTAAAATGATGAGCATGGTTACAAACATACGGAGGAGACAGACTAAATAAATAAATAAATAAATAAACAAACACCAGAGCAAACATCTATAGGGACTGGAAGCTCTCTGCTCCCGGGACGGGACTGATGGAACGGGAGGGAGGGGTGAGGCAGGGAGTTGCTTGCGTTTGTCTACATCTCTCCTCCTGTTGGATTTTGCTTAAATAGGCATGTGTTATTTGAGAAACAATAAGCATTTACAGCAGACATCAAGGCCTACCTATGATAGAAAAGAACAGAGAGACAAAGACAGAAAGAGAGGAGGGAGAGAGTGACAGGCAGAGAGACAGACAGACAGAAAGGAGGAAGACATCCCGTGTCCAGGGATGCGTTGCTGAAAGAAAATTCTGCGGACCTATTTTAGCCATGAGGGCCTAGACACGTCACAGGGCTCCCCGGCTGAAAATTCCAGATCCAGCCCTAGGAGCTGACGGGGAAAAAAGATAGAAGCAATGGTATCTTCAGAGCTTGGATTCTGGACTCCTGGGAAAATCCTGGCATCTGGGAGCTTTGTTTCCGTTTTTTTTGCTTGTTTGTTTCTTGGTTTTTTTCCCCTAAAACTAATACCTCTTCAGAGCCACTGGTAAAAACAAAAACAACTGTAATCCTACTGTGATATTTGTGGCGAGCCCATGGCTGCCGGACAACGATGCGGCACAGCCACGCATCCATCGCGGAGGCAGGACACAGATGTGAGTCTGGTCCCACTGACGGCAGGAGGCTGCCCCTCGTGCGGTGACGGCCCCCTTACCTGCTGGCCCGGGAGCACAGCTGAGAACCACCCAGGGCTGGGCCCTTCTCCTCAACTGCCCTCCACCCGATAGGAGCCGCAGGTTATCCCCCACCTGCCTCTGCTTCCCTGTGTGAGGGGACCGCCGACCAGGGCAGGAGGACAAAGTCGGGCTGGGACTGTTGCTGAGCCGCAGACCGCTTTCTAGAGCTCCCCGTGGGGGCAGATTCTGGCTGAGAACACAGCCTTCCCCAGAGCCTCCTTTGGCTTCTGTCCCTCCCTTTCTCCCAATGGGATCCCCTCTGTGACTCGAATGCCTCCAAATCCCCATCCCAGGCTCTGCTTTTAGGGAGCCTATTTTGGCTCAGAGCGGATTTTGCAGAGGAGGACACGGCAGCACAGCGAGGTCAGTAATTCGTGCAAGGGCCCAGGTCCAAAGTGACACAGCCCGAATTAAACCGGGGCTGTCCAGGGAGGAGCCCGAGAGCCGAGTGGGAACAAGGTCACCCCGCAGAGAGAGCAAGGATGAGAAGGGGCACCGAGGCAGGCCCAGCCCGGATCTCCTCAGCCCGGCAGTCCTGCGGCCTCCTTGCCCTTCAAGCGGGTCAAGTCCATGAGGCCGTAAACTGTCATTGGACCATGTCTGGCCCCATTGAGTTTCTGCCTCTTGCAACAAAAAGTCTAAGACAGCAACCTTAACATAAATAGGAAAGTTCAGGGGTGAATCATTATCTTGTTTAAGAGACAAGATAATTAGCTTGTTCTTAGATACATTTAGGTGGAGATGCCCAAGGAACGAAGAAACTGTATAACAGCCCTTTGCTAAGAGAAAGAAGGATCAACGACACGAAGCATCGATACCAGTCTTGGGCTGGGTGCAGAGGTTTTCCATTGAAATGAAGTCGTAGGAGGGGTGTTCCCGGGGAAGCATTCAGGCACTGATGTTAATAGGGCTGCCACATCCTGTGACTAAAAAGGCAGAACACCTAGTTAAATCTGAATTTGCCCACAAACCGTGAACAGTTTTTTAGTGTGATCTTATCCTGTGCAATATTTAGGACAAGCTACACTAAAAATGTTTCACTGTTTATCGGAATTCCAAATTTAACTGGGTAGCCTGTATTTTTTCTAACAGCTCTGTCTGGAAGGCACCTTTGCAAACTGAATTTCTGAAGCTGCCAGATACCGTGGTGGTATTTTTTTTACCTTTAAAAAAAAAACAACTGCTTTTCTAAGATACCAAGTAGATAGAAGATGACTAAACCATACGTAGGTTACAAAGAACAGCAATGGAATGAGTGCTCTGGCATCCACCAGCAACCAGGGTAAGGAAGAGAACACCCCCCATAACCCACGGGGTCCCCGTCCACCTTCCCCATCTCTGCGCAGTGCCCCCCATCACACACCACCTCCGCGGTATCCTCAGCATTACTCTGTGCAATTTATCATTTTCATGGTCTACTACCTACAACCTACAGGCAGTATAAGAAATCATACAGAGAAACCTGTGGAGTCACCACGCAGGACAAGAAGGTGATCAGCGCCGACTCCAGGAGGTGCTAGAAACTTCCCTTGTGGTATTTGGCTCCCTCCTCCAACTGACAACCACTGTCTAGGCTTCTCATGAAAATCATTTTCTTGCTTTTCTTTACAGTCCTAGCATCTTCGTGTATAGTCCTCAGAGATATAATTTCATTTTTCCGGCCCTTGAAACTTACATAAACAGAATCGTTTAGTTAAAGGGGATATACTGTATTAGTGTGGTGAAGTTGCTATAACAAAATACCATGGGTGCAAGACTTAACCAACAGAGCTCCCCCCACCCAGAGTTCCGGGGACCACAAGTCACAGGTGGAGGTGTTGGCAGGTTTGCTTTCTCCTGGGGCTGCACATGGTCACCTTGGGCATGTTCCTCATATGGCCTTTTTTTTCTGTGCATTCCCCGGTGTCTCTTCCTCTTTTTACAAGGACACAAGCCATCTGGGATTATGGTCTCTCTCTCTATACACACACACACACACACACACACTCACAGACACACATATACACACATGTACATGTGGTGGAATATTACTAGGCCATTAGAAAAGAATGAAATCCTGTCATTCACAACATTGGACCTGGAGGACTTATGCTAAGTGAAATGAGTCAGACAGAGAAAGACAAATACCATATGGTCTCACTTACCTGTGAAATCTAGAAAACTAAATGAATAAGCAAACAAAAAAAATGGAAACAGATTCATAAATACAAGGGATAAACTGGTGATTGCTGGAAGGGAAAGGGGAGGGGGATGGAAGAAACAACTGAAGGAGATTAAGAGCTACAAACCTGCCGTTATAACATAAGTAAGTCATGGGTTGGAATGTGCAGTGTAGGGGATGTATGTTCAATAACATTGTAACAACTTTGCATGGTGACAGAGGGGAGCCATGCCTACAAAGCCTTGCATCCCACATGTTTTGCTGTGTGGTATTTTCATTATCATCAAGTTCAGAGTATTGTATTTTCTATGATCCAACTCAGATTTATTTGACTCCTGAGGTCTTTGGTAATGTGTTCCATAAGTTCCAAATTTGCCTGAGTTTTTGGGTGATCGTTCAGTTACTGGTTTCAAGCTTGATTGCATTCTGTTCAGGGAATAGACCCTGTGTGACTCCAGTCCTCTGTAAGGTATTAAGATTTGCCTTATTGACCTGGCATCTGATTCATTTTTATCAATGTCTCATCCATATTCTGTGGTTGAAGGAAGCAGTGTTCTGTGCAGTCCTACTGAGCCTGTTTCCTTCTTCATGTTGTGCAAAACTTCTCTATCATTTGGTGTTTGTCTGCTTGTTCCAACACAGTTACTGAGAAATGTGTCTTAAAAGTCACCCACTGTGATTATCTGTTTCTTCTGTCAATTTTTTTTTCACTTTATAGGTTTTAGCACATATGAATTATTAGGCACATGCAAATCCTAGGTAGGTTTTCGGGGCGTGCTGGATAGCAGGTGTATTTAACCTCTTAGCACTACATATATCCTCTATGTCTGCTAATGCTTTTTGTTTTAAAATTCATCTTTTCTCCCATTAATATTGCTACATCATTTTTCTTTGGTTAAATTTCACAAATAACCATTTTCTAACTTTTAACATTAAATCTTTTGGAATGCTTCTATCTGTTGGATTTCTTTTTTTCCTTCAGTTTGAAACCATCCTGATTTAACCAGGCATTTCATCCCTTTAGAGTTATTGGACTGGCTGATGTGTTTTGATTTCTGTTTACTATTTAAGTTTATGTTTACTACTTGTCCCAGATTTGTGCATTTCTTCTACCTTTCTTCTTAAAATGGATTACTTTTTCATTCCATCTTTTCCCCCATTTGTCTGGAATTATGCATTCTATTCTTCCAGTGATACTCTAGAAATTGCACCAGACGTGGCTCATTTAGTCAAGTTCAAAGTTAACCAAAATATTCACCATCTGAGATTATATACAAACTCTAAAACAGTGAGTTTGTTGCCCACCATCCTAATGAGAACTGTTACTTTTTGACTAAGCAACTTCTCTTCATGTCTTTAACACCATAGGAAACCATAATTATTGTTTTATCTACACCCTATTCATCTAGATTAACCCACACTTTTACCACTTTCTGCTCTTAATTTCTTCCTTAATCTCCGACCATCTGGAATACCTTTCCTTCTGCTTAACGTGTATCTGTTGGAATTTCCCTTAATTAGAGTGTCTTGGAGTCAAAATCTTTCAGCATTTGTTTTTCTAAAAATATATTTATTTTGTCTTTATTATTTTAAGGCATTTTGTTGGATCAGAATTATAGGCTGGCACTATTTCTCCCCAAAATACTGAAAATATTCCATTATCTTCCTCCCATCATGACTGTTGATATAACAGAAAATTCTGTCATTTCTCCGGATATAGATTTTGAACCTGAAGTCCAGGGTTATGCGATTTTTTACTCTGCCCTTTTGGTGAGGGCACTGTTGTTACTGCTTGGCCCCAGCATCATGGGAGGCAAACAATTTCAATCCCTGACCCTGGGGACCCTTCCTCTCATCTCAGATCCCAGTATTTACATGAAAACCCAGCATCAGTTACTGTCTGGAGCCCCTGTCTCTGTTAACAACCTACTCGATGCTCAAACTTTTCAACACTAGCTCTTATTCTGGAATCTTCTATTTTGTTCTCCTTTTTACCTAGCATATCTAGGTATTTGTAATAGGAGGGTTCTATGCCAGTTTTGCCAAACACACTACTGGAACCAGGAGTCTCCGTACTGGCTATGTCTGTCTAGCTTGTATTTAAATTTTTCCAGAGCTTGGCAAAATATGAGAAGCTTCCCAATTAATTCAATGACACTTCTATAAGCCTGATATATTTTTAAAAAATTGTACTCACAAAACAGGAGGAATTACCGGCCAATTTTCCTTATGAATAGAGATATTTTTAAAAATTAGTGAATAGAATCCAGTAACATATTCCATCATAATACATCATCATCAAGTAAAATTTATTCCAAGAATACAAAAATTGCTTAATCTTAGGGTATATATCAATACTACTTCACACGTTTCAAAGAACCATCTCTGGCCACAGGGACCCCCCTCAGATTGTAGGCATCTTCTAACACTTTTCCAGAAGAGGACCTCTAAAAGAAGTCCTTCCACACCCAGACATCATGCTTTCTCTGAGCCATTTTATTGCTCAAAATATTTGCTCACAGCATCTACCAAATCAAATGCTTTTGTTTAAATACCAGCTTCTTTCTGGGGGTGCCCGGCTGACTTGGTCAGTAGAGCACCAAATCTTGATCTCAGTGTCTTGAGTTCAAGCTCCATGGAGGGTATGTAGAGATTATTTAAATAAATGAAACTTGCAAATAAATAGATAGATAAATAAATACTAGCCTCACCCTGTCTCTGAAGTAGGACTCTCCCATCGAATACAACATGGAGTTCTTCATTTTTCCCTAGTCTCTATAGCCTTGAAGTCCCCTCACATGACTTGGTATTGAATTCAGTAATAATTTGTCATTTTTCCTGGCGACTATTTGCACATCAATCCAAAACTAGCTTATGCATATCAAAAGCACAAACTTTTTCATCGTTTTCATATATTTTATGTTTTTCATTTATTTTATATCCCAGTTAACAGCACATTACATAATTCAATACACAAAATCGATAAAACAGGTGGTAAACCTGGCTCATTGGATATTAGTGAAGAAACAGCACTCTTGAGGAAAAAAATATGAAAAAAAGCCCCACACACTTCTTTGGCTCTCTACTATATAAGACAAACAGCAAAAATAAAATTTAAAAGAGAAGTATACCACAAAACTACGTGTACCTTCAGTGAAAGTAATCTGATAATAACTTAAACAATCAAAATGAGAAATAGTCAGTCTGTTTCCGTTCCTCCTTTCTTCCCTCCCTCCCTTCCACCCTCCTTTCTTTCACTCTTCTAATAATGGCCTGATTATTGAGTAACTGAGGCAGAAACGCTGAATGACTGACTTGCAGTGTGCTGGAATGGCATCCGCAAACATCCCATGAGCTGTAGGCTCACGCTGGACCCATGAGCCCAGATGACACTGGGTTCCCTAGACCATAAATGAGTACAAAAATCTATGTAATTATTGAGAGGAATAAATCATTATATGCAATGGAAGCCCAGTCTCCCAAAAGTTAACCAAAGGCTGAATATTATTTAATCAGCTACATGCTTCCTGAACAAGATAAAAACACCCAGGCATAGACTACACAGGGGAAGAGCGTGACTAACTTATTTCACAGGAAGCCTGCACTGGGATCTGTCTTAGAGGGTCTAGTCCTCAGCTGGGTCTGGTCATGTGACAATCGCCCCCGACAGTACTGTGTTTGGGGTCGGGAAGCATGACACGCGGGGCTGTTCTTCCAATCATTCACTAGATTCTGTGCTCGGACGATAATTCAACTCTCCGTGTTGTTGTGTATCCCTCCTTGGAACGGGGACATCACGTCTGCGTTGATGACTTCCCAGACTTGTTTGTGCGGCTCGCATATGTGGAAAGGCTTTTTAAATGACCAGATTTAGTCGGTTAGAAGTAAGCAGCGCTGAGGTGATGGCAGTTAAGAGACCGCGTATACGTAAACCTGATTTTGGTGCTTTATCTCCTACCAAGAGTGAGGCAGGTGACGGGCAGGGGCATTTGCAATGGTGGGGGCTCCAGCAGGCTCCAGCTCCAACCAGGAGCATGTGTGAAGACAACCCGTCCACCAAGAGCTACCGACGCTGAACAGGACGCTAAAAAGGAGGCAGCTAAAGGCATGTGCGAGCACCCAAGCCCAAGACCTGGGAACCTCGGGGGGCTCCCGAAGGAAGCTCAGCTCCACGCAGGGCTTCACCCTGGTGGTCTCTGCCATCCGTGGCCTCTGCTGGGGCCAAACGAAGTGGCAGGGATCTGCAGCTCCAAAGGTTCCGTGTCTCACGGGCCACCTGCCCCCACACGCATGGCCACCGGGATTCCCGAGGGCACCCCCTGCGTGTCAGAGACGCCCCGGGCAGAAAATGAGAAGCATGTGACATCATGGGGTTTCGGAATCTCCGCAAAATTCATGCCTCCCCATAACCCCAGAATTTGACCTGATTTGGAAATAGTGTCTCTGGAGATGGAATGAGGGACGATTCAGATGGGGTCGCACTGGGGAGGGTGGGCCCGCCCCCCGAGTGTCCTTACAAGAAGAGGACAGGACACAGACACCCAGAGGGGGCACCGCATGAAGATGGGAGCAGACCCCGTGGGAGACCTCCAGAGCCCGGACCCCAGTTGTCACCCTCGGACTTTACACAGGAAGACACAGAGCCCCGCCCCCCAAAGCCAAAGGCCTGCCCAGGCTCAGAGACAGGGGGAGAACAAGGGACCACATCACAGTCCCAGACCCTCCTGCCTTCACCCACCCCTGCATCCCTGAGGCTGCCTCCGTCCCCTCTGCATTTCTGTCTCTGACACGGTGAGAGCATCGCTTCTTTAACAAGTTGTTTTCTGCGGACTGGAGCCATAATTGAACTCCTGCCTCTCCCTTGATCAGAGGAGGGGAATTAGATCTATGATGCCTGCCACGTGTCTATTATGATGCAAAATTATATTTGATTGCTAGTGATTCATTTACAGCAGCAAAACAGACCCTCTTGTACCTCTGAGTTGTCACCAGAGTTGTACAATAGTATTGATTTAGACATTGACCCTAATGTCTATTAAGGCTCCTTCACCCTAATGGTTTGTTTAGATTTATAAACCGATTATTTTGAGACTTTTAGTGGTCCTAATAAACTTTTTCACATCGAGTGAAAATTGGCTTATCATGAAGCCAGCGGCCGGTAGACGGGATTGAGAGCAGCTTGCGTCATCCAATCACGGGTCGTTGGGGGAAGCTGGGCTCTTGATTTCTGATTTATAACAATTTCATAGCCTGCTATTTGCACAGTTTATATTTTTCCTGGTGGTTAAACCGAAAGCTGTGATAAACAGAGGGAATATTTAGAGTTCTAGCCTTTTCCGTTTGGGAGCGGTGGCTGCTGGTGCTCTGAATTCAAACCCCTCTCCCGTCCACCCCACCCCACCAAGCCAGGTCTACAGCTTTTACTCACACGGAAACCCGTCAAAGTCAATGATTGCAGGAAGGTCTACCTACTGCCAATTCTCACCCCTCCTCTTCCTCTGTCTTTCTCCAAAGGTGTGCACTGGCCGCTTCCTTCGATTGTATTCATTGGCCTTGATCACTTCACAGTGAGTGAAGAGCCTGAGCTGAGTTTTTCTTAGCAAAATCAAATACATATTGTCAGACTTTGATAGATATTGATATTGTTTCTTGTGAAAAATTCCTTTGGATCGCCTTTTCATCAATTTTCCTCTTTATTTGTTGGTCTTCTTTGAGTCTGTTTGTCTGTAACTTGGATGATATTTAAATGTTGTCTTTCATTCACATAAGCTATTCTTGAATCTCTATCTTCAAAACAACAACAAAATACTTTCCAAAGATTATTGAGCATTTGCCAGGCCCGGTGCTTGCTACCGAATGTGTGAGGGACCAAAGATGTAAAAACACAACCCCCACCTTTGAGGAATTCACAGTCTGGTGAGAGAGCAAGCATATGAGGAAATAATTTAAATTTGTCACATATCAGTGAAGAGTAGGTTCCACTGAAAATAACCTTGGGTTACTAAAATAGAGATTCCCTATCTGTACTGAGCTGATGTGGTGGGTTTGCCACCAAAAACTTTAGGGACTCAACCTACTTCTAGCTCAGCACTCCATAATGTCTAGGGTGCATCCCTTAGCCTCATGTTCCAAAAGGGTTGCTAGAGCTCCAGCAGTCATAAGTACATTCCAGTGAACAAGACGGATGAAGGACTACGAAGAAATAACAAAAGGTATAGATAAGTTATCTATTAAGTAAGGTTCCTAGACATTACATTTGCTTACATTTCATTGACTGAACTCAGTCATATGACTACATTTGCAAAACATAATCTTACTAAGCAGCAGCCACTGGCTCAGATATAATTAAGGTTTCTATTTCTATTAAAGACACACACACACACACACACACACATACACATGCACACACAGACAATAAGGGAGAGCCATTTGGTTGCACTGTATGAAACTGCAGATTTTTGACAGTTCTTGATCTATAAAAAAGTCAGGTCCACGTAATTCACCCTACGAGTGGTCTCTGCTGTACAGTGTCATGCAGGACTCCCTGTGTGAAGAGTAGTGAGGACCCAGTAACTGCTGGAGGACCTTCGGGAGGCTCCCACCAGGATGTGATATTCGAGTTCACCCAGAGGATGAGTTTATTCGCTAGAAGGCGGAGGGGAGTGTGTAATCCAAAGCCATGGCCCAGATTTCCTGAGTCATCAACTAGAGGCTTGAGCCCCCATGTGCGTTTGGACTGCTTGCAGTTTATGGCGCATGGTAAGAAGTGGGTGGAAGATTCGTGGGACCGGCCTGGAAACTGGTAAATGCCATGCCATGGGGTTGGAGTTTGGTCCCGTAATCAGTAAGGATGCCACGAGGTCAGATTTATTATCCCGGAAGGATAACACTGAATGGGATGAGGGATGAAATCTACACTATCATTTTTTTTTTGCCACTTGTAAGTGGTGAGTATCTAAAGACACGTGCAGGTTGCAGCTGCTGGTTTTATCCTGGACCTACTTGGTACGCTGTTTCCCCAGAGGATGAACGACTCAGAGAGGGATGACCACCGTCCCCTTCTTGCACTGAGGGGTGAGACCCAGCCTGGCAATGGGGTCACCTGCCCATGAAAGGGCCAGGCCCACAAGGGGGCCATGCCCAAGTGAAGCATCAGCCATCTCATCAGGGAAGTCCTTACCTCGGACACAGACGGCTACGAAGCCCAGCTTGGCCTGCAGAAGGCTGACAATTTCTGCATATGACAGCTTCTCCCACCTGGGCTCCGTCTTGCCTTTGGGATCTCAGCCACTAACTGGCACAACACCCCACTGGCCCGCCAGTTACTGCCGTGGGGCCCCGCATTTCCACGTGGAGCACCGAGCCTCTTTCCCCACGGGGAGGGAAGCCCCATGAGAGGAGGATGGAGGACAGTGTGGCCTCCTTCTGAGGCTGCTGCGGTTGCCACGGCAACATGTCCCCCCCACACACAGTGGGTCTTGGGGAGCTATTGCCTCTTCCTGGGCCAGTCTTCTCCCCCACTGCACTCGCAGCGGTCTGCAGGACCCGGGCGGGTCACCTGCTCCTCGTCGCGTTAGTACGGCTGTGGTGGCGTGTTTGAGCTCTATGGTCTCCCTCCACTGCCCTCTAGGCACTCAAGCTCTGGGCTCCTGTGTGCTCTCCGCCCAGGGCCCAGCAGGTAGCGGTGCTCAGGCAGCAGGGAGCCCACGGAGCAGAGGCTCGTTGCTGGGGACCAGCAGGACCCCAAGGCCGATTCCCAAAATTGCGTGATGCCCCTCAATTCCCTGAGAGCCCGTCCTCCCTGCCCACGGAGTCTATCTGGCACATGGGGCTGGTCCGTCCCCGCAGGAGGACTCGGGAAGTAGGGAGCGGAACACAGGTGGACAGAGGGTCTCAGCTATGCCGGACGCTCCTGCTGACTCCGTTTCCCTGAGGCTGACGACCCCCCGAGGGCCGTGCCCCCCATGGACTGTGCTGACACAGAGTACTCACTCCGGGGGGCCGGGGGGACCGTCACAGCCCACCCCGATGGCACGCCAGCCATGAGAAGCGCTTCTCTATCAGAAGGTTGAAGACCTCACGTGTTCATGAATTTAAACCGGAAGACTAACCCAGATGAGAACTTAAGGTATCTGCAGGTCTTGCGTATGCCCACCAGCCGACACCACGGAGCTGTCGGCAGGAGAACGTGGTGACAATGTCCTAACACACGCCCAGGGCCTTGACGCCATGCACCCCGACTGCGCCTGGTGGAAATGATGTCGTGACTGAGCTAGAGGTTCTTAGCCAACCACTGCTTGATTTGTTGGGAAAGGAGAGAAAATGACCTAAGGTGGTGATTTTGTGCTCGCAATGCGCCACCCATGGCCCTGACCTTGACTGACAGTTCCCAGGGTCAGAGTTGAGGAAGCACGGACAGAAGCAAGGCTATGGAGATGCACTCATCTGACAAAACAAAGGCAAGCCCTGGAAAGCCAACATCGGGCGCCGTGGGGGTTCAACAGGGGCAGAGACCAGGACACACAGGTCCGCGGCTCCGAGAAGCCGGCGTCCACTGGTGACACGCGCAGGCAGCGTGAGGGGGGAAGGTGTTCCTGCGTCAGCGAGCAAGCGTCCTCAAGGCGACGTGAGCAGGTCTGCAGAGACGTGGCGAAGACGGTGCCCGGGAAGGCCCTGAGTCACGGGCAGGGGGGCCCCGGGAAAGGAAGGGCCCGGGGCACACGGGGCCGACGGAGGGAGGAGCCGGGTCAGCCACCCACACACCAGCCTTCGTAGCTTATGGAAGAGAGGGAGCGTTGCAGGTGCATCGTGAAAGCCCGTCTCAGGAAAGAAAGGAGGGTGCGGCGAGGAGGGCTTGCGGCGATGGTCCCGGCGGTGATCCCGGTGGTGAGGGGCAGCCACACCCGCTAGAAGGTGCCCGCTCTGTGGCCCATTCGGTTCGCTTAGACTTTTCTAAACCATGCTCTCTTTCACCCGTCTCTCTCTCTCTCTCTCTCTCTCTCTCTTTTAATTTGTATTTTTTTAAAAGATTTTATTTATTTATTTCACAGCGGGAGAGAGATCACAAGGAGGCAGAGAGGCAGGCAGAGAGAGAGAGGGGGAAGCAGGCTCCCCGCTGAGCAGAGAGCCCAACGCGGGCCTCGATCCCAGGACCCTGAGATCATGACCTGAGCCGAAAGCAGAGGCTTTAACCCATTGAGCCACCCAGGCGCCCTTAATTTATATTTTTAAATGTGCATTTAGATCGTGGCTGTCCCGACATGGAACATTTGGAGCCGACCTGGGTGCCGCCACCGCTCGCTCCTCGCAATCCCACCGGCAAACCCACTGGGCAGCAAGCGGCCTCGGTGGGAGGAGGCGCCAAGGACGGATCGGCCAAATTCACGAAATCGTGCAATTTCACGAGCGGGCACAGGGTCTCCGTGTCGTCTGTAGTGGCAATTAAGTCTGCATCAGCCGTATTTAGCCTTTCGTCATATTGAACAGCGAAATGCACTTACCTCTCACCGCAGCCAAGTGAGAGCAGACGCAGGGGAACGTGGGCCCTTTGGCATAAATGGGGGAAAGCACTGGACCGGGAAAGGCTGTTACTTTGAATGCTCGTGGTCTCACTGGTCAGCGATTAACCAAGCCTGTCACCTGCTCTGCAGAAACCGGTGAGTGTTCTTAAAAAGAAGCCCATCTCCTCCTTCTTAATATTTAATGGCGGTGGAAAAGAGCGGGTTGCTTTGCTCTCCTTGAAGGAATTACGTATGGAGAGGGTCGTAAATATCCAGTTTTACGCTGTTCCCTGCTGTGTAAACACGCGTTGGCCGTCGCTTGTTCCCGAGGTTATATACCGCAGGCGTCTCTGACTTGGGTGATGCGGACTCACCCCTGCTCCCGCCCACCTGGGGGTCTGCGCCCTTGCCGGGTGCACCCCTCCGTCACTGCTGCCTGCGTCTCCTTCGCGGGAGGGCGGCTTGGGCCTCGGTCAGGAACACACGGAAGCCACCGTCGCCCCGTCCGCCCACACCGGCCTCGCCCACTGCCCCGTCTAAATGGGAAAGCAGAAGGGAGCCCGCGTGGACCCAACGATCCCCCCCCTCCAGGTTCACGGCTGAAGCCCTCGCAGCGCGTTGGGCTGTATCTGGAGACAGCGTGTTCCAGGAGGTGATCAACCATAAACGACAAGGCCATATGTACGGGGCTCTCATCCAGTGGGACTGAATTCTAGAAGACGAGAGACACGGCGAGTCCACCACCATTCTGCTCTTCTCTCTTGAAATCACCACCACGGTGGTTCAACGCCTTTCTGAAATCCCCAGAAGACAGAGGCCACAGTCAGTGTGCATTTGATTGTCATAAAATACACACAACATGACAGTGACCATTTTGCTGATTTTTGAGTGTTCAGGTCAGTGGCACGGACTGCGGCGACAGTGCCCATCCGTCACCTCCGTCTACCTCCAGCGCGTCTCCAGCTCTGTCCCTGTCAGCACTAACTCCCTGAACTCCACTCCCCCAGCCCCTGGTAACCTCTGTTCTACCTGCTGTCTCTAGGAAGTTGACGACTCCAGGTACCTCATATAAATGGAATTATGTGATCTGTCTTTTCAGGTCCAGCTTATTTCATTTAGCAGAAAGTCTTTAAGGCTCATCCATGATGTAACATGTATCAGAATGTCCTTTTTAAAGCTGAATAATATTCCACTGTGTGCGCACACATACACACACACATACCCCATATTTCACTTACCCATTCAGAAAATCACTAGTATTTGTTTTAACTCCCTTCTCTTATTTAGATGACTTCTTTGCTAGGCTATTTCTTTTCTTGTTCCTTAAAATCTGTTATCATCTCTCACAGAGGTCCTCAGCCCCGGGGCACACTCCCCCTCTCCTGCGGGGGACATTTGGCGATTCTGGAGGCTTTCTTGTTGTCGTGAGGGAGGGTGACACTGTGCGTCTGGTGGGCGGAGACCAGAGAAGCTGCCAAGCATCCTATGAAGCACAGGACAAGCACCCGACACAGAGAACCATCGAGCCCAGACTGTCCTCATGCAAGGTGGAGAAACCCTATCTAGAAGGCCCTAGATTTAAAGGAGATCATTTAGTGCCTCAGCCCGTGTGTTTCTTTACTTCAGGATTCTGCACACCTTTCAGAATACTCCAGAAGAAACAGCACATCCCTCGCCCCCCGCCCAAGCCCGCCCCTCCTCCACCTGTTTCCGGCCCCTTGCCTCCTGCCCCAAGCCCAGTCTGTGCACCGGGACCTCCTATCACTCTCTGCACCCCCGAGGACAACCCTGAACTTCAAATCGGTCCAGATTAGACTCAATGATCAACTACTTCGACTTCGACCGACAAGACCTCCTTTGCCGTCTGAACCTCAGCTGTGTCTGCCTTCGGGTCATCTGCGTTGTTCTCTTTCCCCCTGCTGGTGGGCTCCACACCCAGGTTCTCGTTGATGCTGGCTCCTGTCCTCACTGTAAATGTAGGCTCTCTACATTTAACTGGCCCTTGCCGCCACACCGCTATGACTTCGCGAGTGTTTCCAACCTTGGTTTTCTTCCCCCGACTCCTGATCTACAATGACCCTCACCACCATTTCTTGACCCACCATATCCCTTCAAGAGAAACGATTGCACCTCTGTTTACAAAACGGGTCAAGAGGCATGGCAGCCTCCCTCCATCTTCTTCTTCCTTTCTGAATGTCTTCATCCCGTGTCTTTCCAGTCTTTCCAACCCCAGGGGCTGGTTTCTCTACCTCCACACACAGAGCAGAGGTCCTCCTCACACTTCTTGCTGCCAAATCGCTCCGTGATTACTACTTACTCATCCCCAAACATAGAAGCAAACTTCCAGCATTGTTGGTAATTGTTGACCTCCTGGCTGGCGTAGTCTGCCTTCTGTCTCCACCACAGGGAACAACGGCTCCAGCGAGCACCGGTGAGGTCCTCACTCCCACATTACGTGTCTTCTCTCGTCACAGCAACCTCTCAAGAGCATTTGACGTGACCCGCATATTTAAAAAGAAAGAAGTGACTTCTGTGACCCTGAAATCACTTGGTTCCATTGCAACCTCTTTGGCTTTTCTTCTCTTTTTATTGGCTGTTCCTCCTCTCCCCACCTTTCCTTCATCTGACATACTAACATCTTCCTGAACGACTTCTTTGATCTCTTCCTGATTCATTCCTCTGTTTTCTTCACCAACAAAATCACCCACTAGCAACATCTCTCCCTATAAGACACTGAGAAAAAGTCCTGTTTTTACCTTATCATGGACTTCAATTCAACGTGCCCATCCCTGTGAAATGTCCCTTCGGCTTCCCCATTTTGGCGAGTGGTGCCCATGCCAGAAGCTCTCCAGTCCTCTCCGGCCCCCCTTCTCCCTGTGCCTCAGGGTCAAGACGCCACCAACCCTCCCACCTTCTTTGTTCCCTTTCTTTCACCTCGAATCTCTCCCTTCCTCTCCAGGCCCGTCCCCACCTCCAGAGCCCAGGCCTTTTCACCTCATGGCGCATTTAACCCGTCCTAGCCAGCTTCCTTGCTACCATTTTTCACCTTCCAATGTATTTTACACAAGAGCAAATGTAAGGTTCTTGATGCCTTGCTTTCAGCCTCGTATTCCTTCCCCGGCCAGCTCGGGGAGGCACTGGGCAGGCAAGGGCTGAGCCGCGATTACAGGCAGAGACAGAAAGTGCATTAGGTCTACCCGTCTAGCCATGGGAGCATCAAGATGTGAGTTTCCTAGCTATGAGCACTTGGAAATGTGCGTCTGGAGAGTTGAGTGACAACCAGGAGACGGTCCGAAGGGGGTCAAGGATGTGTGGCGCGTGCATGCCGTTCACACAGAAGTCCGGAACTGCCCACGACTGTCAGCCTGGGCCGAGCAGGGGCGGGCTGGCAGGTTCGAGCAGGTGGGCAGTAAGCTTTGGGGAGATACCACACGCAGACGCCCAAGCTGGTTCATGGACAGATGGGGGCTTGTTGGCAGAAAGCCCGAACTCTGGAGAGGCTGAGCTCTGTTGGGGTAGGCTGGAAACACGAAGTGTAACACACCGCAGGGACATGTTTGCCAACCTCAGAGCAGGAGCTAGAGCAAGACTGGATGGCGAGCAAATGAACTACTGAAGTAGGACTTCCTCCACTCCCCCCGCCGGAACTGGACAGCTGCCATCTTTGGGAAAGAAGACAGAAACCAAAACCCATCAAGGATCTTCAACCGCTATTCCTTTTCTTTTGGACAATATCCAAATCCCTTAGCTTGTCAAAGGGAATGGCTCCTGCCCAGAACATAGACTCACTTGTCTTTTTAGTCTGGGATCCCAACCTCTACCTTCACAGATGCCCTACCTTAGCCCTCAAATATACAGCTTACCTTTCCCACGGGCCTCACTCTCTGGCCTAACCCAACCCCACCTGCCATTAAAATCGATTGCTACGCCCCTTCCCCAGGGAGGCCTTCCTTGAGCAAACGTGGCCCGTCCGGTCTCCCTCATCCGGACTCCCTTCGCAGCCACTGTGTAATTTATTTCTCAATCAAACACGTATGTCCTACATTAAGGTAATCATCTGCCTGTCCTTCTGAGCTTATCTCTCACTTCTCCCATGATCGTGCCTGCGTTCCCCAGTTAGAAAGCGGGGTCCTTGAGACCAGGAAACCGACCTCACGTCTGCCTCTGTGTGTACCACGGCTCTCAGAATAGGGCTGTTTACCTAGCAAGTAATCGCTAAATATTTGATTTAATTGTCGCCACTTCCTTTAAAACACTAAGGCCCAAGAGCGAAGAACATTTTCCTGTCTTCATGTTTCGGCCGCACATTTTGTGAGTTCCTCTCCTCTCCAGCACCCTTCCGATAAAAGCGTTTATTTACCACAGTAACAGAATTCCCCGGCGATGCTCAGTCTTTAGCAACAAGCACGGACGCAGATTTCTTGGCGGAAGCTGAGACGCAGACACTGACAATTAAAAAGCCAACATGTTGAGGATGCACCCCAAACGATTATTTTTCTTTTGTTTTTCCTCTGAGTCTTCCTTTCGAGGTCTTTTCCAAAAGATAAATACGGTCACCCATTTAACTGGATATTTCAAATCGCTTGAGGTGTGGGGCTCTGCTTTTTATGTTTTTCTTTATACAAATCCAAGAGCTGTGAACAACTGAATCGAGGAGGTCTGGCAAGAATATCCTCAGATGGATAGGGATTTATTTTTCTTTCCTTCAAGATGAGAAGGACAGGATGGGATGCGGCTCAGGAGGAGAGGGAATTGTAGGCAGAAGACAGAGGAAGCCTATGTTTTTCTCTCAATAAACTACTGTGTGGGGGTTACAGTACCTCGTCATGTCTCTGCCCCCCAAATTCTCCAGGGATGTGGTAATTATTGAGCAGGGTACTTGACGAGGTAAGCGAGGGGTCAGTCACCCTGGTCCTTGAAAGAGAGTTTAAGAAGGTGCCGGTGGCCTCTAGACTGCAGACAGTCTCCCATATTGTAGAGATTTCTGTTTTTCTGTTCCTCCGACTGCAGGAGCCCCTGCGGACCCCCGTGCCCGACAGGCTCCCCACAGCTGCTGGCCAGGCTTCCAAGGCGCCGCGGGAAGCCCAACCCATCCCACAGCGCTTGCTTTCACGCCCCTGCAAGGTCAGACAAGCCAAGTCGCTCTGATTGTCCCTCGAGAAAGTGTGACTTCCAAAGGCTAAGCTTCCTGGGGGGACTCAATTAGAAGAGGCAGCCCGTGTTCCTTTTGGCTTTTCAAAATCAGCTGAACTCCTTGCTGGCGGAGAAAAACATGAACATATTGACAGATTGATTTCTTTTCACATACTGATTTCCATCACAAACAAAAAGTCTGTGCTGTTCAGAAGCGGAGGCAACACGGGGTACAGTGTGCCGTATTTCATCCTGAGACGAACATGTCGCCTTCGGAAAGGACACACGCTCGGACCACGGCTGGGGAGGGGGCTGTGGTCGCATGGTTTTCTCCCATTTCCTTATTTTTCACATTAACGGCCATTCCTTCTTCTCATCTCTTGACTTTGTTGAATTGATTTAGACTTTCTTTCTCCTCTGATCGTTCTTTTTTCTTTTTATTAGTTTCAGTGCCTTTGCAAATTCGGGTTTTGCACAGTGGGGACATCATTTGTCCAAATGACGACTCTTGGGGAGAAACGAGCTCAGTTAGGTCGTGCAAACACAAGAACTTGGCTGTGGCTGTGTCCTCGCCCTCCACCCACCCAGGCGTCTATGTCGGGGGCCTCCGTAGCCAATTACATGGTCGGTGCAATGAATCTGAATCGTCCAACAGGCTCCAACAAATGCCAAAACAGTATTTTTGTCTGTGTGTTTGTTGGGTTCTGGTGGTTTTGACTATGCCTGCAGCCACCAGGCTAAACACTTCTGAACACTCTGTTTACGCGGCAGCTGCTCCAACTCGAGTCGCTGTAAATGAACCTGGATCAGCCCTTCTGGGTTAGACAACGGGAAGACCTTAATTTGGGGACATTCCCAGGCTTTTTGCTCTCTGTGGAAAAGGACTGCTGCGGAGAGATGATTGCCCCATAAAACTTCTATCCTGTGTTGCAGCAAGATGGGAACCGGTACCTGGCAACTTGGAGAACATCTTAGCACAAAAATGTTCCCGTTTTTTTCTAGAGGAAGATTTCAAAAAGGTATTTTTTTAAAAAGTCGTAAAATGTAGCATCTTTTGCTTGACTTAATTTTATGGGATCAATGAATATCTGGAGAAAATCCATGTATTAGGAGCCATAAATTCCCTTTATTCCTCTCCAAGGAAGGATAGCAATTGTGACAAGAGAGGTGAAACACATTCGTAGGCATCAGGAAGAGCCTGGAGGGTCCTCCTGGCAATCACACTCCCTCACTTGACGAGCAGGGGCCAGAAGTTGGATGGCCAAGCCCCACATAACAAACGTGAGCCACCAAACAGATCCTGGGTGCTCGGTCAGCCTGCAAGCTCAAGTCATAGTTTTCAAAACAAAAGGTAATGATTTGTCTGCACCTTGACGGCCCGGAGCACTAGAGGCTTGCCAGGCGAGGACGAGTTCTGGAATCGGGCTGGCATCCCAGGGAAGAAGGTGCCAGAGGACAGCAAGGGAGCCCTTCAGCTGTGCCCCCCAAACAGCGTCTGGGGCATTTGCCCAAGTTCCCTGAGACACAGGACTTTGGAAAGCTAAGAAATTAAATGAAATTAAATCGATGTGTGTCACACTAAAAAGGCAGTGAGGAAAGTACAAGGGCCATTCAGAAAGGGGCCCAGGGGTTCGGATGCTGGATGCAAGGCCTGACCCACTGGGGACAGGGTGGGAGCAGGGGATCAAGGGTCTGCCGAAGTGACAGTGAGCAAGAGGAGGTGGGCAGGGCCCGGACCAGCTATGGGGTCCGACCCCAGCCGCGTGGGCGGGGAGGCTGCCTGGCTATGGCCCCCAAGTACACAGGAGCAGCTGGCCCAGGCTCCCAAGGCCAGCCCTCCCTTCTGCAGCCGGGCCGTCTCCCTGAGCGATGTGCTGACTTCCTCACTTCACGGGGGTCTTCGGAGAGGAGGGACCCCGCTTCCCCCAGAGCTAGAAGCTCAGAGTCCAATGTCACGTATGTCACTAGGACGCGAGCAGGTGTGTCTTCCCCGGGTCGGTGATTTCAGAAAGATGTCCCCCAGACTTAAAAGCAAGTATAACATGTTAAGGAAGCATGTTGGACCGAAGAGAAAGGCTACTTTCTCTAGTAAACTAAAGAAAAGGGAAAAATGGGAAAAAAGCGAGATTAGAAAGAGAGAGGGGAGGGGGATAGGAAGGCAGTATCTTCCCCTCGGACTTTGCGGACTTCCCAAATCAAAGCCCAGAGCACGACTCTGTCCCTCCTTCTACCCTGGTCTCACCCCTCTCAGCCCAGCACCCTCCTCCCTGCAGGGCCCCCCACCTCCCGCCCACACCCCGGGGCCTGGCTGTCTCCTTCCCACCTGCTCTCCTCTGAGCCTCGACCCAGTGTGTGTGTGTGTGTGTGTGTGTGTGTGTGAGAGAGAGAGAGACCCTCTGTCCACATAAGGCCACGTTCTCAGGCTGAGGAGGGACAGGAAGTGTGTGTGAGACCCTCTGTCCACGTGAGGCCACGTTTTCAGGCTGAGGAGGGACAGGAAGTGTGTGTGTGAGACCCTCTGTCCACGTGAGGCCACGTTCTCAGGCTGAGGAGGGACAGGAAGTGTGTGTGAGACCCTCTGTCCACGTGAGGCCACGTTCTCAGGCTGAGGAGGGACAGGAAGTGTGTGTGAGACCCTCTGTCCACGTGAGGCCACGTTCTCAGGCTGAGGAGGGACAGGAAGTGTGTGTGAGACCCTCTGTCCACGTGAGGCCACGTTCTCAGGCTGAGGAGGGACAGGAAGTGTGTGTGAGACCCTCTGTCCACGTGAGGCCACGTTCTCAGGCTGAGGAGGGACAGGAAGTGTGTGTGAGACCCTCTGTCCACGTGAGGCCACGTTCTCAGGCTGAGGAGGGACAGGAAGTGTGTGTGAGACCCTCTGTCCACGTGAGGCCACGTTCTCAGGCTGAGGAGGGACAGGAAGTGTGTGTGAGACCCTCTGTCCACGTGAGGCCACGTTCTCAGGTTGAGGAGGGACAGGAAGTTCTGGGGAACTACTGCGACAGCACCAGCCCCCGGTCTCGGAGACCCACCCAAACCTTCACGGTGCTCGCGGTCCCCCACCGCAGTCTCCACCATGCTCACTGCCCCCCCCAACCTGCTTGCAGCCCCCTCAGCTTCTGACTGAAATGGCCCTTCTTCAGAGAGTCCTCTCTGTCACGTAAGTGGGTCCTTCTGTTGTTTAATCGATATTTCACTTCTTATTTCCTGTCCTTTTTCCAGTTGGGTTGTAATCTCCTTGGAGGGAGACTCGGGTCTGTCTCCTCACCCGGCGGGGCTCAGGGGCAGAGGGGAGGAGCTCCCGGGGTGCTGAGGGGACCGGCTGATGTCCTTGTCTCCCGCTCTGCCCGTTCCTGAGGAAGAGAGGGGAAGCCACAGTGTCCCGGCGGCCACGCGTGGCTCCGGCCTCCCATGGGCCATCCCCTGCCCTGGGGACCCTCCGGCTCGCTTCATTACTGCCCCTTCCTGAGCCTTTCCAGACATTTCTTTCCTAATCCCTCCCCATAAACTGTTAATGTCACGGTCTGTGTACCTGTGGGTCGAAGGCTCGGGGGCTCGGGGCCAAGAGGCTATCTCGGGGCCGAGAACGCATTTCTGCCAAGTCTGTGACTTCCCGCCTTCTTTTCACACTGAGGCAGGGGAGAGCGGCTTCAGCTTGGGAAGCCCCGCTGGCTACTTCCTCACACCCACACCCGGCCCAGCCCGCACCCCGCCGGAGTCGTCCCGCGGGGGAAAAAGCCAGTCCCTCCCCACACAGGCCCGGGCCTTTGGGGACGTGATGCTGGCCGGCCACGGTCCCCCCGAGCCAGGCAGGCGGCGGGGCGGCACAAGTGATCGGGGGGGCCCCAGGGGACAAGCGCCCACAGGCAACCACATCATAGTCGGGAAAGGAAGCGCATTATGCAGGGCCCGGGGAGAGGGATTCCTAAGTATCTGGGGGCTTATGAGGAGTAAATGAAACGCGTGCTGTTGGGCGCCTGGGTGGCTCCGTGGGTTCAAGCCTCTGCCTTCGGCTCAGGTCATGATCTCAGGGTCCTGGGATCGAGGCCCGCATCGGGCTCCCTGCTCAGCGGGGAGCCTGCTTCCTCCTCTCTCTCTGCCTGCCTCTCTGCCTACTTGTGATCTCTCTCTCTCTGTCAAATAAATAAATAAAATCTTTAAAAAGAAAGAAGGAAAGGAAGGGAGGAAGGAAGGAAGGAAGGAAGAAAGGAAGAAAGAAAGACGAAAGAAAGAAAGAAAGACAGACATGCTATTGCCTGTCAGGAGCCTTCCGCAGGAAAAAGCAGGCCCCACTTGGCTCCTTCCCTTGGGGGGCGGTGTGGGCCTTGGGGGCGCGGGCGGGGACCCCAGCCGCCGGGAGCAACCTTCCTGACTCAGGTCCGCGCCTCCCTGTCCGCGCTTGGCGCCCGTCTGCAGGGGCGGGCCAGACGCCAGGCCACCAGATGGCCGGAACGACAAGCCTATGTCCAGGCACAGGTACGGGCACTGCCTCTGAGCGTGGATCAGAGCTGCGGCCTGTAGCGCGGGGCAGACGCGGCCCTCGGAGCCCCCCTGCGCGCGGCGGTCGCGCCCCACGGGGCTGGGGGAAGGCTCAGCCGGCGCCCCCGCCAACCCCCGGACACGGAACTGCCCTTCCCAGCACGTGCCCTGCGCAGGTGCGCGCGCCCCAAGCAGGTGCAGTGGGGACCCCTCGCCCTGGCTGCTCCTCGGGGTGGGACCCCCTCGGGCTCTCCCCGCCCCGCAGCAGCGGCAGCAGCAGGAGGAGCAGCAGCGGGCGTCTCCCGGCGCGCAGTGGTCTCCCCGCACTCCGGGGGCCCCCACATCCTGCACGGGGCGTCCCGGCTCCCGGCCTGAGGGCGCAGCCAGCCCACGTGCCACAGCCGGCTGCTCCTCGGCCGCTCATCTGGTTGTATCCACTCTGGACGAAGATGCGGAGATCTGGCAGCACACACCTTTTGTACCAGTGGGCTTTCCTCCCTTGGTGGACGGACGCAAACCCAGCCGGCCGGGCAGCCGCATCCCGGTGCTCCGTCAGCCCCACCCCGGTGCTCCGTCAGCCCCGTCCCGGTGCTCCGTCAGAAGAGAGGAGGGGATAGAACCCTTGGGAGTGCTTGCTGAACCAGAGGATGAAGGAAGGACGCGCTCGAAGCCACCCTGCGTTATCCCCAGTGAGCTCCAGGCCTGACACCTCCTAACTCTGTCTTTGCAAGAAATAGAGGTGGGAACGTAGGCAAAGCATGAGGGCTAAGGAAGGAAGACCTGTTCTGAACAGATTGTCCCAGCCCCCGTGTGAGGAAGGGATGCACACATTGTACCTCGTTAATATGAAATAAATGGGGACTGTTGGAGTTTTATACATTCATTGACTCAACAGTGTGTCAAGAATGGGGAATGTAGGACCGGACCAGCCAGGCAAGGTCTATCTGAGCAACCAGGTCTGGGTGGGGCAGGGATGAGGTTGGAGAGGCAGATCAGGGCCTTGTTTCCAGCCTGGGGGTGAGAATTGTCTTCAGCCCACACCCTTGGACTGCATTCTGGGGGAGCAGGGATGGTGCCCGGAGCGCCCCTCTACATGAATGTCAGCATCGTGTGATTTGGAGAATGTCTCGGATAGAGTTAATGATGGACATGTATTAACTATAAAGCCATAAATTCCATTTTCCCAAAGGCCATTCCTATAGCCGGAGTCAACCACCTTTTTAAAATAGGTCCCAATAGTAAATATCGCCGGGTTTGCAGGCCACACAGTCTCTCTCAACTATCCACTCTGCTTCTGTAGCATGAAAGCCTCTGTAAACAATGTGTAAACAAATGGTTGCGGCCGTGTTCTAATAAAACTTTATTTACAAAAACAGGTGCCTGGCCCACAGACCGCAGCCTGCTGCTCACTTGTGGTGTATCGTTTTGAAACAAAACTGTCCTGGCCCACAGAGGGTTCGTGCATGAGGTAGGACTCAGAAGAACTTATGATGTAGGCTTTTTAAAATGCAAGTTCTACATAGAGTGTTAAACCACAGGTGTTCATTCCAAGGTGCACGAAGTCTTTGAATCCCTTATAAAAGTATAAGCAAGACTTTATGTAACTACTTTTCTAGGGGCCCAACCCGTAGCTGCCAGGACATTCCGAAAGTATTCCAAAAAATTATAGTGAACACTAAAAACCATGGGTTTAAAAGGAAGCACCAATCTTAAAATGGACAATTTCCGGTTTCCTTTCTACTAACCATTGTGTCAGTCACTCTGTCAAACACTCGTCAGGACAAGTGTGGGTTAAACCATTAGTGATGCCATTTTCTAGTCTTTCCCAAATCACATTCCCAGACCCAAAAAACTCCTCAGATGAGTCCGGGGAAGGGGAAAGCCAGCAGTCTTTAGTCCCAAAGCAAAGCTGTCAGTTCCTCCTTCCGTAATATCAACTCTTTTTAGCTCTGCCCATAAACCACAATTCCCTCAGGGTCTCATGAAACCTGGGGGTATCCCAGGAGGATCAGTTCCCTTCAGACAGGTCAAGCAGGAAGTAAGACCAGATTACTCATAGGTGGGGGAATGTTCTTAGAAATTCCTTTTTACTATTTGTTTCTCCTGAACGTGCCAAAAACCACACCTCATAACTCTGGGAAATTCATTTTCCTTAGCCATGTAGACAAGTCTCTAATCCCCAAACTGTGGCTTCTATAGATGATAACTGGGGCATTAAAATCTTACAGAACCAATTTTGAAAAACAAAAAACCAGCTTTGTGCCCATGATTATGCCCAATGGGAAAAATAAAACAAAATCAAGGGCTAGCTGAATGTCAAGTAGTCTCAGAATAGATGGAAGACTTAAGGCCTACAAGCAAAGATGTTCAAGGAATTTATATGTAAAATCTTAATTAAAAGCCATATGTATTTTGATTTGTCACAAAAATAGAGATAAAGAATCCATATCTCACAATCTTGTAAATTTTTTAAAAGATGAACAAACTCGGGCACCTGGGTGGCTCAGTGGGTTAAAGCCGCTGCCTTCGGCTCAGGTCATGATCCCAGGGTCCTGGGATCGAGGCCCACATCGGGCTCTCTGCTCAGCGGGGAGCCTGCTTCCTCCTCTCTCCTCTCTCTCTGCCTGCCTCTCTGCCTACTTGTAATCTCTCTGTGTCAAATGAATAAATAAAATCTTTAAAAAAAAAAAAAAGATGAACAAACTCAAAATAACCCACACAATATTAGGAAGAAAAGTTGGAAGACTGATACTAACTTTGAGTCTTGCCATGGAGCTGCAGTAATCAAGACAGTGTGATCTTGGTGAAAGAACAAATAGGTCAATGGAACAGAACAGAAAGCCCAGAAAGAGACCCACGCAAATATAGCCAGATGATCTTTGACAAAGAACAAAGGCAAATCAATGAAAATAGAGATCATTTTTCAACAAACAGTACTGAAACAACTGGACATCCACACGTGAAAAAAAAATGAATCTAGACACAGACTTTATACCTTTCACAAAAATTAATTCACAAAAGATCACGGAACTCTGTGTAAAAGGGAACACTAGAAAGCTCCCAGAAGATGACATAGGAACAACTCCAGATGACTTGGATTTAGTGATGACTATTTACAGAACAAGCACAGTTTGTGAAAGAAATAATGGACAAGCTGGACTTCATTAAAGTCAAACTTTTCTGCTCTGCAAAAGATGCTGTCAAGAGGTAAGACAAGGCACAGCAGATTGTGAGAAAATATTTGCAAATGGCACATCTGACCAAGGACTGTTATCCAAAATATACAAAGAACTCTTAAAAGTCAATGAGAAAGATGAACAACCCAACTTAAAAAAAAAAAATGGAGACTCCTCACCAAAGAAGATACAGCTGGCAGATAAACACATGAAAAGATGTTCAACATCATACATCACTAGGGAACTGCAAGTTAAATCAAAGAGAATCCACTACACACGTATTAGAATGGCCCAAACCCAGAACACTGACAACACTCAATGCTGGCGAGGATGTGAGCTACAGGCAGTCTCCTTCCTGGCTGGTGGGGGTGCAAAATGGCGCACCCACTTTGGAAGACAGTTTGGTGGTGTCTTAATAGACTAAACATGCTCTCACCCCGTGACCCAGCAATCACACTCCTTGGTATTTACTCAAATAAGATGAAAACTTATGTCCACACAAAAACTTACATACAGAGGTTTGCAACAGCTTTGTTCCTAATTGCCCAAACTTGGAAGCCACCAAGGTGTCCTTCAGTAGGTGAATGGGTAAACTGGAGCATCCAGACAATGGACAAGTATTCAGTTATTTTTAAAAAAATAAAATTAAAATGTGCTCTGTGTCTAAAAGACATGGAGGAAACTTAAATCCTCTTTACTTAGAAGCCAATCTGAAAAGGCTACACCCTGTATGGTTCCCAGTATGACATTCTGGAAGACGGCAAAGCCATGGCGATGGTAAAGAGATCCATGGTTGCCAGGGGATGGGGAGAGGGATGGACAGGGGGAGCACAGAGGATCTGTAGGGCAGCGAAATGATTCTGTGTGACAAGATAATAATGGAGACATGTCATTATACATTTGTCCAAACCCATAAAATGTACAGCACCAAGAGTGACCACTCATGTAAAGTATGGCCTTGGGTGATGATGACGTGTCACTGTAGGTCCATCAGATATAACAAATAGATCATCGTGGTGGGGCACATTGAAACAAGACCAATGGAGACCAATAGAATGTATGCATATATATATATGTGAGTGTGTATGTAAAGATTTATTATGAGGAATTGACTCAGGTGATTATGGAAGTTGACAAACCCCAGGATCTACAGTCTATGAGCTAGAGACCCAGGAGAGCAACTAGCATAAATTCCAGTCTTAAGCGTGGCAGATTTGACACCCAGGAAAAGCCAATCTCCCTGTTCAAAAGCAGGCAGGCAGAAGGAATTCTTTCCCCCTTGGGGGAGGGTCACTCTTTGTTCTAGTCAAGCCTTCAACTGATTAGATGAGGCCCACACATTATGGAGGGCAATCCGCTTTACTCGGTGTACTGATTAATTGTTAATCTCATCCTAAAACACCCTCACAGAAATACCCAGAATAACGTTTGAGCAAATACTTGGACTCTCTGTGGCCCAGTCAAGTTGATACATGAAATTAGCCGTCACATTAAGGTAATCTGTGCATTTATGAAGGGGGGATGTATATGAGAATGCCTTGTGCCTTCTGCTCCGTTTTTCTGTTCACTTAAAACTGCTCTAAAAAATAACATCTGTATTTTAAAAAGAGATTAACAACTCAGAATGACCAGCACGCTTTTCAAAAGAGTAACCTCTGACTGTAACTCTATGAAAGGTGAATGAATCTTACAAAAACAAATTTCTTTTAAATAGAATTGATTAGCCAGATTTATCAGACAATTGTTCAAAAGGGGCCCCCAGAGCAGGTATTAACTCATACCCCCGTCCCATGATAATAATCCTAAGTTGGTCATTTAAACATCTATGGTGATTATTCTATTAGTATTTATGGATGAAGATTTCTTGGTATAGATCAAAGTAGATGGAGAAATCCTCAATCAAGACCATTCTGCCACCACCAGTGTAAACAATAGGAGGGGCCCATTAGGGGCCCAAACCTCAGCCCAGAGCCCACCCACTCCAGGGCATAAAAGACCCTAAAAGCTTTGGTAACAATGACAGAAGGTAGACTTTAGTGATTATTACAGTGGGTTTGACATTGGATCATAGTTGCCTAAAGTCAGAGGTTGGCAAACTATGGCCCAAGGCTCAAATGTGGCCCATCATGTGTTTCTGCAAATAAAGTATTATTGAAACAGTGTTGTTGTCCATTTGTTTGCTTATACTCTGTGGCTGCTTTTGCATTGTAGCAACAACATGGAGCATCTGGACACAAATCCTGTAAGATTTACTGTCTGACCCTGTGTAGGAGAATCCTGCCAACTCCTAATAAAGACCATCAATTGTTACTTTTTTTACAGGGCAATCTGTGTTCTTTTAATTTTATGAGACAAATGATACAACCTGTTCTAAATGTGACCTGGTACCCTTAATTGGACCCTGGACAGCAAAAGAACATTAATTGAGAACCAAATCTGAATGAAGTCTGCATCTCTGGGTTAAATGTAATAGAGCCGTGTTGATTTCAAGGTCATGGTTACATAGAATGCTTAACATCAGGGGGCTCCTCTGTGTGATCCATGTGAATGTTCTGAAATCCTAAAAGTACTCCAAGATTTTAAAAAAAAAAGTGTATTTAAAGAAAAATTCTCAGCAAATAGATATTCGAAATAAGCATTCAGAACTTAAAATTAAGTCTGTCTCCAATCGTAGTAGCGATGTGGCTATCCACTCATTTATTCAGTCAACATTTAAGAGCTTGCAACAGCAACCAAAAAACCTCTTTTACGTAAATATACATAAACATCACCGTGCTTTTCTAATTTGGGTCATTGTGTCCAAGCTGAATGTTGGAACCTATAAAAATGTTTCTGACCCAGGTAACGACATCAAAAGTAAAGGAAGAAGGGATGGGAGATTCTTCCGAGGGCATCGTAGACAGGTGGGTGGAGCTTCCAACTCACAGGTAACTCAGAGGCCGAACAAATAAAGGCTTTCATTTTTAAGCTTCCCAGAGGAGAAGTATGAAATGAATACTTCCTTAAAGCATTTATGAGAGGAGAAGTTAAAAAACATCTTTGCACATCTGCTCCTTTTGCACGGGCTGTGGGTTTCCTCCCTTGGATGCCTTCCAGACCCCAGCACCAGGAAAGCATTAACCTAGAGTCAATCCAAATTACCGAGGCTCGGGGACCAGTCTGAGTTTAGGCTGCTTTGTGACAGCAGATCAGAGAGAACTTGTTTATACCCTTGACAGAAAGATCATGCTGCGTTCACACGGTGTTCTGGATGACTGGAAGCCAGACACTTCAAAAGGCAAAAGTGAGAATGAAACTATGCACCGGGGGCCGACCGAACAGAGGCTCTCCCACGGGCCCTCCAGCCTCCAGCCGGTCAGACAGAGGCCGCCGCCCCCAAACTGAGCGGCGAGCGGTGCTTGCCTTCGGAGATCCTGCAAAGCCCTGGGATTTTATTTTTAGTTAATCAGTTGCACGTAGAAGGGCGGTCCTCCTCCCCTTTTCTCGTTAAGGAAATGCCCAGGCTCGTGGCTTGAGCGTGTCAGGCCGGAGCAGGTGCACGGCTGACCCAGCAAGGGGGTGCACATTCTAAGGGTCAACCATTAGCAAGAGCCCGCCCCTGAGCCCCGCTTCCCGGAGCCCGAGGCCGTGCGGTAACCTCTGCAGCGACCACTCGCGTCTGCCCCCTCCTTTCTTGGTCTCGGTTTCGGCCTCCCGCAAATTAAGGAGGTGGAATAACAGCACTGAACACCCTCGATTCTGAGATTTCGGGTAGTGGTGGGGGGGGTCCGACGACTTCTGGCATGCAGGTGCCCCCTCGGACCCCGCTAGGCCCTTCTCCTCCAGCAGAGGGTCCTGCTCAGACACTCGGGCAAGAGGATTCTGGCATATCCTGTCCTGAAATGCTGGGGGCACTGTTCAGAGTCCAGCCTTTGGAAGCCACTGATCGGATCGCCCCGGCGATTCAGGACAGGTGTGTTTAGGGGGGGAATGGTGTTCTCTGGGTTGTCTTTCCCGTCATTCAGTGAGAGTCATGGTGTTCTTTCCCAAGCCAGAAAGGAAGTACTTCCTTACCCCCAAAGGCCTGAGACACGGGGTCCGAAGTCCCAACACCAAAACTAACCCAGTGTCACTGGCGTTCCGCAGAAATTTGGACTGAGATGGATCCGCGCTTCGTTCAGTGCTATCGCCCAGTGCTGAGGTCTGGGCTTCCTCTGACCTACGGGATCCCTCAAGGGGGCCCATTATTAGCCAACAGACCCACCTCAGGGAAACCAGATGACCTCAGATGCCCGACCTCACGAGCAACTGGCCGTTGGAAAGCTAGAGCTAAAAAATGCTCTGTAACTTCCCAGTCACAAGCGAAACTCACCTTAGATTTGGTAATGGAGCTACGGCTCAAATCAAAAAGTTCCCTCTACACATTAGAAAGACAAAACTAAACATGTTTTCTATTAAATTATAGGTATAGGCATCTGCTGTTTCTGGGGTTCTCATTCTCTGCTCTTCTGAGTCTGGGGTGGTCATACAACATGGAATTTATAGGTGTTTTTCCTGTTCAAGGGTATATCTTGCCTTCTACAACCACATTGTGATTTTTTTATGAATGTCTTAAGAACCTAATAAAATTCACTATACTGCCATTTCATGAAAGGTGAATCTCTCCTCAAATTATACCTCGTACTTTTCTGTTTTTCTATTTAGCTATAATCTTGTTCCTGTTCCATAGCCAACAGCTTGTGGTTAGGCATATGCATTTGTTTTGAAAGTTTGGGTATTTATACATTCTTGTCTTTGGAAAATTCCATAGTTTAATTCATTAGTTAACAGTTTTTAATTTTTTTATGGGATGTTTCACAAATTTTCACGTCACCCTTTCACAGGGCCATCTACTGGGCTAATCCTCTCTGTTATCCAATTTTGCCGCTGAAGCAAGCACTGGTTAATACATTCTGAAGTTGTATGCTTTGTCTTAAGCTAGTCGTCACAATCTTACAATAAAGTCAAAAGTCAGATGCTGCTTCCATCTGAAATTTCCAATTGTGTCAACTTATGTTGAAAAATGTATAAATGTATGTGTATAAAATGACGATTTTATATAATTTCCCCTAATTTACCTGGCTGAGCAAAAACCAACAACCTTGCAAATATTATCTTGAAGCTAATGAGTGAGGAGAACGGTTGTATCGGAGTCGCATTTTACATATTTACGCAACCGTATTTTTCTGGGTAGATACATAATGAGGGACTGCCTCACCATTCTGAGCGTGAGGAGTGAAAACTGCAGTTCGGTTGCACATCAGAACGGGGAGGTTGTTGCAGCCGAAGGAAGCGGTTTGATGATGCCGTGTTGTAATACCGTCCGGGGTGAGTTCAAGACACAGCGTTCTGTTCTTGTCACTTCCTGTTCATCTAAATGTAGCTTTCGCAATGAGAACGAGATGGACGTAGCAATCTAAGAAAATAGTTGGTGAGGGAACATGCACAGAAGTAAACAGACATGGCTTCCACGTGTCGGGGGAGACTAAGAACGTACCTTCTTAAAGATGTGCTGGCCGAGTGCGAGAAGGGACCCCGGGGCTCTGTGTGTGCGTGTGTGTGCGCCTGGGTGTGAGTCTTGGGTGGGCGGCGCGTGCGTGCGTGTGTTTCCACATCCACAGACGATGAGCCAGAAAGTGCCCATTGATCTGAACTGCACTGGCTTGAACTTGGACACACTGGAATTGCATGAAAGGCATCCCCAGAGGTTTTAGAGGAAATGAACCAAAACCTCTGTTTCCAGTTAGGGTAGAATTAACTCTGTAATTGAGTCTGGCACAGTGACTCCACGAGCTAGGAGTTCGGATAGATGGTGTTCTGTGAGCTAAGCCAGGCTGGAGTTTCAACATAAATGACAGGCTTGTTTCCAATTTCAGGGGGAAGAGTTAAATTCTAGAGCAAGGATGTCTTCATTTCTCTTTCTCCTCCTCTTCCTCCTGAATTTAGAAATAACTTGCAATAGAATAACAAGCAGGGATTTCTCAATGGAGACGCCCAACGTGGGGACGGCCAGCAGCAGCAGGAGGAGGAGGAGGAGGAGGAGGGTGGGAAGGGGCCCCAGAGCGACCGTGCAGCAGCTCACCCGGGGTCCTCTGAGGCGCCCAGCTCAGCCACGGGGCCTTCCGAGCGGCCTCCCGACGGGCCCCTTGCGATTCCTTCCTGGCTGCGGCTGGGGAGCCCCTGGATCCCAGGTCACCCCTCGGCCCGGAGACAGCTAGCGTGGGCGCTCGGCCGCCCCTGGGGACCCGGTTTGGTTCTGGGGCGGGTGATCTGACTCCGCTCACGGAGTCAGAAGAGCAGCTCACGGCCCCTTCAAGACCCCTCACTGGGCCAAGACCCAGCTCTGCCCTTTGGATCTTGGCAGCCCCCCTGTAAAGAGCTGCGGAAATTCGGACTCTTCTGGGACCTGCCTCATCTATAGAAGGGAGATAAACATCGCACTTGTCGTGAGGAAAACCTAAGACGTTGAATGGAAAAGTTTAGGCAGAGCCTAGCGCACGCGTGTACTGACAGGTGGTGTTATATGGACCGTGCGTTCTACGCAGACTTTCAGAAGGAATCGGGGGCCCGGACGCCTTGTCAGCCGGGGGGGCTTGCACGTCTCTTCAGGGGAAGAAGAGAGCCCGCTGGATGGTGGGGAGGCGTGTCCTCTGTGGAAAAGGCCGGGAGGTGGCAGGTCACCGTGGACGCCTGCTCAGAGAGCCCGAATTGCTGGACTTCTCCGAACTCTAGCGAGACAGGAAGAGGGCCGCGACCCCCTCGCTCACACTTTCTCTTCTGTATTTTCTCTTAGGCTGTGGAGAGACTTCTGCTCCTCCAGACGACAGGACCGAGAAGTGGGTCTGGTGGTAAAATTCCCTTTGCCACCGGGTCTCATCTTGTCTAGTTTTGATCTGATGATCCTGCCCCCCGTGTCAGCTCCAACGGGAGGCAGCTCATGATGACGTGGACCGAGTCCTCAGCAAGTTCGGCCGCCTCTTGTCTTACAAAGTCCTCCCTTCGATGTCACCCCCTCACCCGGCCCGAGTCCGCCAACCCCTGCGCAGTTCCTACTTGACACCTGTCTTCTCCCGCCTTCCCACCACCCCGTCTTTGTAAGACCTGCCCACAGGACAATGGACAGCCCATTGACTGGTGACAACCAGAAGGAACAAGCAAAGCCTTGGTCTTCCCGTGCGTCCACTGGTGGCCATGGGGTCAGACATCCAGGAGGTGAATGAGCCTCCGGACTGCTCTTGCCTCGGGTCTTGCAGTCAGAATCCAAACACCACGTTTTCACAGGGTCCTGAGTCTCAGATTGGCAAGGCTCATCTTCGGTGTGTATTTTTAAAAGAACTGAGCCCCACGAAAGCATTCATATTAAAGATGAAATTATTTAATTTGACAAAGGAACATGTCTCGGGAGAGTCAGAGGGAAGCAGGCAGGACTTGGCATGTTTCCTTTATTCTCTCTTATCTTAAGCCCTGTATCAAAGAATGTAAACAAAAGCTTTTCCTTTTATATTTATGTGCATCTGTCTAAGTTGGCGATATCAATATGCTCCACACGTAATGGTATATATTTGCTTTCTGGGATAGGCAGGATTAAAAACTGTGCATCTTTCTGGATGGGCTCTCGCAAGCTACAGAATCAGAAATCCTAAAAGCAAATCTTACTAGAGCAAACACATTTTCTCTCTAGCAGTGCTGTCATGGAAGGCTCTGGGACCAGTGCCCATATATCTCAGCTATGATTTTAGAACATCATTTTAAAACAAATATATACATATCTATACACACACATATATCTGTATATATGTATGTATGTGTGTATATATATAAAATCTCTAAGTTCACTCCAGCTCAGTTTTGATTTTGGTAATGGCTTGCCAACAGTAGGGAAAAATTACAAGTGGATCTGGTATTTGTCCCTGATGAATGCTGGTGCAGATAAACATATCCGCTTTCGATGACTAGCTCGTGAAATCTCTCATCACTGCTTTGAAACCATGAGGGCCACCACTCGCAGGCTCCCTGACTCATCTCGGGAGATGGATCTCCAAAGCATACTTAAGTGTTTAACCTTTTCAGGAAAGGGCATATTAAAAAGAGTCAAATTCCAGAGAAAATGGAGAGAATCTAATAAATATACATGGATTTTTTTTTTCCTGGGAAATCAGTCCATTTTAGATATCAAATATCACCTTGTTTGTTGCAGAATGGACAGTGCAGTTTTGAGCCTGCTGGGGTGTGGGGGGGCTGCAGCGAGTATTGCACATCATGGGGCCAGAAGGAGCAGTCACCCCCGGATCCGTCCCATTCAAGTCTGTAACCAAATTATTTAATACAAATGTAGGAAGGATATCCAATGTTTGTGCAATCCACTGTGTCTACACACCCATAACCTACAGCATTTATAGGGCTGGACCTCCAAGCAGGACTAAACTATAATTTTTTTTTTAAAGATTTTATTTATTTATTTGACAGAGAAAGAGAGATTACAAGTAGGCAGAGAGGCAGGCAGAGAGACAGGGAGAGGAGGAAGCAGGCTCCCTGCTGAGCAGAAAGCCAGATGCGGGCCTCAATCCCAGGACGCTGGGATCATGACCTGAGCCGAAAGCAGAGGCTTTAACCCATTGAGCCACCCAGGCGCCCTAAACTATAATTTTTTAAAATGTAACCTAATGCATCTCTCTCTCTCTCTCTCTCTCTCTCTCTCTCTCTCTCTCTCTCTCCACACACACACACACACACAC
>LNAC01000083.1:2972519-3033811 GCA_002007465.1 Ailurus styani | reverse complement strand
GGAAGGAAGGAAGGAAGGAGGGAAGGAAGGAAAGGAAAACTGAGAGATCAGTTTAGAGTTGCCAGGTAAGGACAATTTTCAAGAAGACAACAATTCCCTATACCCTTCTTGCCAGATACTACCAACATCTGATTAAAAACAAAACAAAACAAAACAAAAAAACCTTTGCCATGTGAAAAAAAACCCAGGAAGGACACAGTCTCAGAACACAGAACAGTCCCCGCCAGTTAGAAATCTCCTCTGACCGACCACTCTCTCGTTCTATCAATCTCAAGGTCGAAGGACAGTCCTCATTTTTCCGTCTCGCGTAGGGTTAGTGAGCCTTCCTGAGGCAGGGACGTGACACCAGGACAGGACCTTGCTCTTGGGTAACGTTTGGGTGGGACCTGTGCTGGGTTGGAGAGAGTCCCCCCGAAATATGTCTGCCCAGAACCTCAGAAGGTGACCTTATTTGGTTAGAGGGTCTTTGCAGATGTAACTTTAAAATGAGGTCGTGGGTCCTGGGATCGAGGCCCGCATCGGGCTCTCTGCTCAGCAGGGAGCCTGCTTCCTCCTCTCTCTCTGCCTGCCTCTCTGTCTACTTGTGATCTCTCTCTGTGTGTCAAATAAATAAATAAATCTTTAAATAAAAAAAATAAAAATAAAATGAAGTCGTACTGGATTAGGGTGGGTCCCCATCCACTGGCCGGGGTCTTTCCAAGTAGAGAAGGCAGAGGCACGGGGACAGCACTCTTGAGGAAGGAGGCAGAGCCTGGAGTGACATGTCTGCCAGCTGAGGATCCGTGAGCATGGCCAGCAGAAGCCAGGAGGAAGGGGACTCTCCTCCCTCTGAGTCTCTGGAAGAAACAGCCCTGCCACGCTTTGACGCTGACTTCTGGCCTCCAGAGCCGTGAGAGCATTTCTGCTGTTCAGCCCCCGGTGTGCGGGGCTGTGTTGGACCGCCCGAGGGAACTGATATCAGGATCCGTGAGGACAGATCCAATCACCTGGCACTGAGATGGGGAACCCCCAAGAAGGTCTGTAGAGATGGGACATTTGCTGTGCACCTGGAGAGAAGAATCTTTTCAACAGCCTAAGGGGGAGGTCAAGGGTCAAGGGATCAGGGGAACCTGGGGCCCCAGGAACAGTATGAAAGTCTGAACGGGGCCCAGGAGCATGAGACAGCCCTTGTGCAGACAGAAAGTCAGGATATGGCAACAGTGGGGTGCGCTGGGCACAGAATAACACCAGCCCAGGTGGGAACCAGGCTTCCGGGAGCAGGTCATGGGGGACAGTCGGGGCTACACTCACGCCCTGGGTCTCAATCCTGCAGCTGGTGGAGACCCGGGAGGCTCTCCACTTACCAAGTTGTCTGGTGTGAAGAAAAGAAAAATTTTTAATAAAACTTGTGAAAGTCAGAGTAATGGTCAGACACTTCTTATGAAGAACCTAATGGGTAGACATGACCTGTCTCTTTGCAGCATGACTTCTTTCTAAGAGAGAGGCACAGGGTCTCACGGCCTAGTGTGCGTGATGGGAATCAGCAAATCTCACCACACAATCACTCTCACGAGGCTCTGGGCCAGGCACCTCTGCTTCATTTCTTCCTTCATATGCTGGGGTCATGGTCGTCATCACCATCATCAAACCTGACTCGTAGTCTTATGATGACAATGGAATGAAATCACGTATATACAGCACCATGTCTGGAACACACACAGTCAGTGCTGACCGGTATCATGTTCCTTATCCTTTTTATTGCTCTGAGATAGCTTATGGGATACAGAATAAGGAATGACAGGAATAGGGAATGATATGATAGAGAATGAACATCTGTGGCAGAAAACCAATTGGAAAAATTGATGATACATTTTACCCAAGAATAATTTGGTGTGGTCTTGAAAGGAAATATAATTTGGATTCCTTTAATGGGGCTCTTGTGTTAGCTAGTTAGTACGCCCTGCTGGGGGCTTGGCCAGACTCCTAGCCAGGACATCAGAATTTTCCCTTCATATGGTTAACTTGCGACTATTCCTCTGCCTCATTTGTAAGCAATACTAGCATATGTCGCAGGATCTGGGTCACACTGAGGTGTCCTTACGTCCAGGTTGGCACACCGGCTTGGACCATCTCTCTCGCACTCTGCAGGTGAACACAGCTCATGAGGTCCCTGCCAACTGTGTTTCTGTTGTTCTCACCCTCAGGAGGTTTCCCTTTTGGGGTCATTGTCTTTTTTTTTACTGGTTGGCAAAGATCTGCATAAATTAAGGCCAGTAACCATTTCTCAAAAATGCAAATATCTACCCTATCTGTATTTGCCTTTTAATTTTGTTCCTACCTTAGGTTTATATTCATTTAGCCATTCTGCATCTCATTTTTACATAATCGAATCTATGACTCTTCACTCTGCAGTTTCTTCTATCGATTTATGCTTGGAAAACAGCCTTCTGAGGTTGGTTATACTTCTACTTATGTTTTAGATTAGATCCTTTTTTATTTTATTTTGAGTCTCTAATCCACCTGGATTTTTTTCTGTATTTTCTTTGAAGTAAAAATCTAAATATTTTTGCCTATTGCTTTGTTGTGTTTTGACAAATATTTCCTACATCCTAGCCTTGTTTACTAAAAATGCCAATTTTTGCTTCATTTTAAAATGCCAGAAAAATAATAAAACTGAATAAGTAAATAATAAAATAAAATGCCGACTTGGCCACTTGGTTGATCAATTCTTTATCTTCTGAAAATGCCCTTGAAATGATTGTCAGGATCCATACATAAGGTGGGGAAAGTGGAGAACTTACAGACTTGAGAAGAGAAAGCACCAGTGATGCTGGAAAAAATCTCTCGGAGAACCAGGCTCTCCCCTGGTAGCAGCCTCTCCCCAACTCTATGCTGCCCCTTTGCTAATAGGTAGGGGGCCCAGGACTCCTTTTGCTGGCTCCCCGGCATTTCCTGAGAAACTGAGCAAGCTCCTGCAGACTGGAGGAGTTACAAAATGCACAGCCTGGCCCAGAATAAGCATGGGCAGCACGGGGGAGGGGGGAGGGGGGGCCCAGCCTCTAGATAACGCCTCGTTCCAGAAGGCCACGGCAAGAATCCTGAGAGGCGGTCCTGGGCCTGACCACACTCAGGCAACAACTGACAGACTGCCTTCACCTGCCCAGGTGGACTTCCAGAATCCACCTAACGGGTCAGCAGGAAGGACAGGAAAGGAGCCAGGGGACGCTGGGTAGCACGGCGCAGTGGAGTATGTCCAGCCACGGACCCTACCTGGAGGCTCCTGGTAGGTCACGGCCACTGTGCTTCCACCCGGAGTCGAGACAAGCATTCACTCCCTGCTCACCTCGGTCCCCATGTGCATCACCAGAGGCATTACGAATCGATCATCAGTATGCAGATCTGGGTGAGAAGTTCTCTTATTCTCACCAACCTTCATGCCTATTAATTCCTCGGGCATAATAGGGTGAGTTCTTATTAACACTCTTCTAGAAATCACCTGAAACTCCTAAAGCATTTGTTCAGGACTTCCTCTTCTCTATGCTACCCTTTCCTCCCCAGAAAATTCCATCCTAAAGCCCCTGCATGGGTTGGAGCTAGGCGGAAGTCCACCTGGGAGGGAGGAGCCACCGGGGAGCACGGTGGGTGGGACCAGCCCCCGAGGAGTGTCCTAGGGTCCACGTGTTTTGGGGGCGTCCAAGGGGCGTGGTGCCGCAGGAGCCCGGTGGGATGGCATGGAGCGGAGAGGTGCAGTGGATGGGGACCGAGCTGGGGGTCGGAGGTCTCTGGGACTGGGAGTCTGAGCAGGGGGAGGGGTGGCTCTGCGTGGAAGGAGGCAGGCTCCAGGCAGAGTGAGGAGGGGACCTGGCGGGGCCAGCAGCCAGAGCCTGGATCCATGCGGGAGCTGTGGGCAGTGCCAGGAGGGCTTCCAGGTGGGGGCAGTCGGGACAGGGATGCCAGAACACCGACAGGGAGGAGGAAGCCCACCAGAGGACGCAGTCTGGTGGGAGGCCAGCAGCATCCGGGGTCTCAACATAAGGCTGATAGAAAACAGCTAGGGAGGCTCACTGCTGGGCACGGAAGTCCCAAATGCAGACGAGTCAAAGCGAGGACCCTGTGGTCCTGGATTTGAACTCGTGGTTTTCAACATAAATGGATGTATCTAGATGTGGGCATGGATGTGACTCTGTGTGTGTGTGTCTGTGTGTGTGTGTGTGTGTCTGTGTGTGTGTGTGGCTGTGTGTGTGTGTGTGTGTGCGCGCGCGTGTGTGTGTGTGTGCATGCAGGCGCCCCTTAGCTCCATCCCCTGAGATCCGGTGCCTGCCCCCGAGACCCTGCTTTCTAAATCCCATCCTCCCTGCAGAGACGGCGCTCCCGGGAGCCTGGCGGAGGGGAGCCTGCCGCCTGCCAGGGGCCCCCAGGCGAGGGAGGTGACCCATCCACGGGCCAGCCTGGGCGGCTCCAAATCTGTGAACGTTTGAGAACCTTTGAGCCTCAGCAGAGGTGACGATGGTGACAAAATGTAACCTGCTGAATGGAACGGGAACCAGGGTTCCTACGGATGGAGACAAACGGGAATGCAGAGAGCACGTGTCCACAAGGAGCAGGACATGCTCGGACCTTCAAGGCAGGGCCCACAAAAAGCGTGCTAATCACCAGGGAGAGGGGATGGAAAGCTGGCAGGTGCCGCCTGGACCCAGTGGCCAGAGAGCATCGTCGGTAAGGGGCGGATGACTCCCACGTCCTTCCTGCCAAACACGCGGCCCAGACCCAGGCCTGACCTGTCCGCAGCGACAGTCCGGGAAGACTGAGGACCGTTCCTACAACAGCGGAGCGCCACGTAGGGTTCCAAAGAGCAGGCTGTTGTCCGAGAGGACGTTTTTAGGGCAATGGGCCCGAAGGAGCAGGGGGCGTGCGGCATCGTAGCTGCTTCTCGGGTGCTGTGGGCCCTGCTGCGGTTGTTCGGGAGAAGAGTCTAGTGCTTAGACGATCCACGCGGGAATATCGAGGGGGGACAGGACAAGACGGAGGCAACTTAGTCTCAAGGGTCCGGGAAACCCGGAAAGTCTGCGCTGTGCTTGCAGCCACTGGTGGTTTATACTTGGGCGAGACTCTCGCAGATGCCCGGGGGCGCCCCTGCAGGCGGGGCAGCAGACGCTGGGGGCAGCAGCCGGGTACCCCCCCTGCGGGCACCGGCCTGGAGGGGCGCCCGGGCGCAGGACTTGCAGCCACCGCGACGCAGGCAGGCTCTGGAAGGCCAGCGCGGCTGCCAGCTCCCCGGTAAAGGACAGCGAGACGGACAGATGACACCGGGCGGCTGCCAAGCCAGGAGGACGGGGAGGGCTGAGCAGCTCCCGTGGACAGGGCCAGGAAATGCGTGTCCTTGGAACCCAGTCCAGCGAACGCCCGTGGGAAGCTCTCCGGGGATCTGAGGGCCGGGGATGATGAGGACGCTAAAAATAACCAGAGCCGCATGGACGCCGGCTGCCAAAGCCTCCCCCCGCACTACCTCCTGCAGCCACGGCGGCCGCCTGGCAGGTGAGGAGGGTACCTGTGCCCCCTCGGGCCGCCGGCGGGACAGACGTGACCTGTGTGGTCACTTTGCCCAAGCGTCCGCAAGTAGCAGATTTCTGTGCCGTAGACCTGGAACGTTCTGTGTCCATTCCACCTCCACAAAAGCGTTAACATAGAAATAAGTAAAGGAACGGGTGCACAATGTAGCAAAGGTCACCCCGGTCCCGGACGGGGACAGTTAGTTCTCTGGCTGCAGCGAGGAGGCTGAGACGGCCAGGCTCCCAGGCCCACCCACCTGAGCCCCGACCCCGGCCGCCCTCGAGGGCCTGCACTCAGGGACACGCTCCTCCGGGAAGCTCGGCTATGTCTCCTGAGGACACCTTGCCCCCATGTAGCGAGAGCGGCCGTAGGCGGAGGGACAGGCTCCCGGCCGGGGGCTTGCCTTGGACTTCCCTCCCTGTCTGACTGTACGCAGTGCCACACACGTGGGCCTGGGGAGGGCTGGGGCCCTGGCGACATCCCTATGGTGTCCCTCCATCCCCCAACGTGCTGCACAGGGAAGGAGGCAGGGGCGGAGGCGGAGGGCCTCTGCAAGGGGCTGCCCTTCCATCCCTCCAGGACGCTGTTCCAGCACATGTCTTAGGACCAGACCCGAAAGCCTGGAATGAGAACAGCCTTCCGGGTCCTCAGCCTCAGCACCTGGCCGGCAGCCGGAGCCGAGGACCTGTGTGTCTGGAGTCCTGGTCCACCCCATCCTTGCCAATCCTGCCTTCGGTGAGGCCATCGGGAGGGAGGAAAGCCACCTACTGATGCTTGTCTCTTTCTGGGTGGCCCGTGGAACCACACTGGCTGCCTTGGACGTGGACAGTGTCCTTCCACATTCATTTCTTCTCTGCTTCGTGTTTAGGCCCCAGTGTTTGAAGTAGACAGGGAACATCAAAGGATTGTAGAAGCTATAAAGTACCGTAAAAACCTAAGGCATGAATGTTACTATCCTAGTTTCAGGAGCACGAGGTGGGATACATAATCAGGAACAAAGTTTCTTGTTTTATCTCCCTATTAGCCACTCCCAATAAGCCTGTGCTGGTCGTTCCGGCCCCTTCTGGAAGCTTCCGTCCCGCCGACCTCCCCAACACCCCTGCAAGGGCCCCAGTGCTGCAACCACACAGCGCCTCCCAGAGAGTCATCACAAAGATGGGGACAAACGACCGTGGCCAGTGGCCACAATAAAGACTCAGCCAACATCCACGAGCTCACCCAATATGTACCAGGCACTTCTACTACTTGTCCCTCCAGCCCCTAATCCTTGTAGGATCCTTACTGTCCTCAACAGAAGCCATGGGTCACTTCCTGCACCTGCGATCTTCCCTGGCCAGCAGTGGGTGGTCCTTCCCAACCCCTGGTGCTGACCCAGGCAGGCCCACTAGGAACTTTCAGGAAATACAGACCCGAGGTGGGCCCCAGGGGATCCGATCTGGTCCTTCTAGGTACTTCCACTCCTCTCTGGGGTCCAGAGATCCACAGGCTGGTCTCCCCTGCCCAGGCCCAACTTCCACCCAGGTCGGTGACATTTGCGGATCTTCATGGAAGGCTCCACTTCCCTTCACATTCGCAGCTTCCCCACAATTCTAGAAAACACTCAGCATCAGCCCAGGAAGTGGACTGTAGGCATGAGGCACGGACCGATGTGGACATGTGTCATCACATCAGTGTGCAGATGGGCCCGGAAGAGAAGCCGCCGCCCCGAAGGGCCCCCCGCTTCTCAACGATGAAGGCCTTAGGGTCTCTTTAAAGAACAGACTCTGAGTCTTCCCAGCTCCGCTCTTGGCAGCTCTGAGAAGGTATCACACAGGTTGTCCTGACTTGGCAACGTCCTCTCCTTTTAGCGCGTGTCTCTCCCTCCTGCTTGTAGACCCCAACTGGACCAACACGGCTGAGTTCCGAGTCAGGGCCCCTGGGCCTCCCTTCCTCTCCCTCCTTCCCATCCCCCTCCCTCCCCCAGCACCTCTCTCCCACTCCCCCCTCTGTCCCCCAACCTCTCCATCTCCCCCTCGCCCTCCCCATCCCTCCCTCCATCTCTTGTCCTCCCCCTCTCTCTCCCTGCTCCTAAATTAACAGCTTTGACTTGGAAACAAGAACCAAAGTCTTTGATCCGTTCGTGAAGACATTCACTCCTCTGTGATTGTTTTTTAAAAACTGCGGAACTTTCCTTAATCAAAGACCTCAGTGCCTTGTGGACGGCCTGTGCTCTCGGTCCCTAAATTCTCTGCAATGGTTTCAAAGACCCATTTCCCCTCCAGTTTGAAGCAGAGATCACTGAGCACGGCTTGCCCGGAGGACTGCTGTTTATTTTCCGATTTTGCACACGCAGGGCCCCCCACCACCACCACCACCACGACCCGGGAGCCCAAGGTCACCAGGGAGCCCGCCCCTCAGGGCCTCCCGAGGTTCTGGGCTCAGCGCCGCTGCACAGGAACCGCGGACCAGCTGTTCCGCCACCAAATCCATTTGGCTCTATTTAGGAACTAAGTACAGGAAGGTAGTTATTGTACAAGATTAGTTTCCTGTAGGCCATAAATTGGCAGTAGCAGAAAAATACAGGATGAATTTATTAGCGTGCAAGGTCAGCTGAAAGGAAGAACAGGCAGGCAATTGCGCTGTTTGCTTTCTTTGAGCTGACCTCCCAAACTGCCAGCCGGCTGCAAAAGACCCTTTAACTGCTTAATTACTTCTTAATAGTTTTAAGCAAATTCAAAAGCCTGCCGTTGCAGACGCCTGGAGGGCAGGGCTGCGGGAATATGTTAGGAATGCCTGTTAGTACCCGGAGGTTGTGACACCTGATTAGAAGCCCCTGCCATTAGAACCAGAGGGTTTGTGCTTTTTTGTTTCAGTTTGTCCTGCCTTATTTGGTGTTGATTGGCTAGGTCTTTACTTGGAATTTTACATTTTTGGGAATAAAAGAGCAGCTTCTAACAGTTAAAAAAAAAGCGCATGCTTCTTTGAAAACACACAGTTACCCTACCGTAGCAGAAAGGTGGGATGCACTCCTTATAAGGACATTGATCCATTCAAGAGAGAACCAGCCTACCTTACCTGAGACTTTCCCCTGTTAGAAACATAACCATTCCTTTTTCCTTTCGCTATTTTTCCAAAATGGCTTAAAGCTGTCAGGTAAAATTAGGGCCCGCTACTAGGAGATGAAGTATTTGGATCTGGTTTTCTAGTGCTTTTGCATGAAAGGTTGTAATTCAAATTTTAATTACACCAGAGATCTGCAGCGAGTTCTGGGAGACCCCTCCTCCTCCATGACTCCGAGGCCCTGGCGCCCCCCTGTCTCCAGAGCCTGTGCACTTCCCTGCCTGGTGCCCGGGAGGGACAGGCAGGGGTGCAGGAACAAGGGGAACTGGGCCCCTCCTCTCCACCCCTTCCCGGCAGAGGAGAACCTTGTTGGGAATGTGCTTTCCTAATTTCTTCGGGAGGTGCAACACTCTACGTAGGAAAGGGGTGTGGTGATCAACATGTCCTCATGTAGAAAGGGCCCAAGTGACTTTCACTGAGTGGGTGAATCCCCCCACCTTGGCTTGTTGCTCACTGTGCCCTAGGGTTGGTGCCCATAAGCCTGGAGGGGTGCGATCACAGCCCCCTAGCTGCCTGTGGGGTCGGAGCAGATGGAGGGAGGTCCAGACTGCTGGGGCACAGAAGGCCCGCGGGGGGCTGAGATGCTATCCCTCGCATCCCAGGGAAAGTTAGCGCTTCTCCAGCGGGTCCTCTTATCTAAGATGAGCGGCCCTTATTAAAAAGCTGGAAAGAACTCCCTCCTAAGGACAGATCTCAAACAGATGTTCCAGATGGGCTCAGGGCACCCTTCCCCTGAGCTCAGGCAAGGAGCCACAGAGCCGGCGGGACCCGCCTCAGCTCAGTGCCCACCTGCTCGGCCCTGCGGGGGGGTCAGGCGCCCGGAAACCCCAGCTCTATCTGGCCTCTGCCGGAGTCTCCGGGCCAGACTCAACTTCTTGGGACCTTCCCCGAGCCAGCTGTCCTGGCAAATCCAGAAATGGAGGGGGAAGTTCACATCCTCAGCCCTGCCAGAGAGTCTGCGCGAGGCTCTGCACAGCCAGCCAGGAGCGGGCTGTTTCTTCAAGGTCAGGGAGGTGCGTCTCTACGCAGCCCAAATGCGCAGTCCCTAAAGACACAGCTTTCCCCTCCCGTGCGCTTCTGCCGGGCTCCTGCCCCTCTGGCCAAGCTCTGCTCCCCTGCCCAGTTCCCTGCTCCGGGCTGCGTCACCAAAGCTGCGTAACCAGCTGCGGCACCGCTCTAGGGATGGAAAGGGGAGACCTTTGCTCCCCTGTAAACCCACGGAGGCTCCTGGCCTTGCCGCCTGTGATGACACGTCCTCCCGCTGACGCGGGCTGTGACCTCCCGGCTGGGGCACGCGCGGCAGCTTTGACCTGCCTGTCTCTTCTTGCCAAATAGGACGGTGATGATGTGCCGAGCGGCTCCTGCGGAGCCCCTAGTCACAGCCGGGGGAGAAGCCCTGGCCCTTACACGGGTCTCGCGGGCACAGAGCCCACCAGGTCCTCAGCCTCGGAACCGCACCCGACTGCGAAACCAGGAGGCCGTGTCTTGAAAGATTATCAGAAAGGACAGGTTGATTCTTCTCACCTGCCCGTCCCCCCCTCCCACCAGCGCTTTGCACACACACCTCGGCTGGTCCTTGACTCAGGGAGACTGTGCGCTGCCGGAGTCCGGGAGTGAGCAAATGCTTCTCTCGGTCGTGAGTTCAGGAAATCCCATTTCCGCAGCCCAGAGAGCACATCTCAGGGAAAGCCTGAAAATGAGCAGGAGCTCCCAGCCACCATCACCCATCACCAGGGCACGGTCAAAGCCATTCCCAGCCAACAGAACAGACAGACCCGGGCAGTTTCAGACACGGCAGTGTGGCACTGAAGGAGTGAAGAGCCGCTGAAGAAACCCAGGAATGTTGGTGGGCGAGTCCCAGGCATTGCTGACCTAGGATTTAGTGCATTGAAAAACAGTGCGTTGCATTGGTATATTTAAAAAGGATCTCCTTATCATAAAAACGAAGGAGCAAAATGCAGTCTACTGTACAGTGGAATATTACCCAGCCATTAAAAAAGGGAGGGTATTTGAAGTCTAGATACAGACTACAGCAGGGCTGAGCCACATAAAAGACCACATCATGTATGATGGCATTTGTTTGAAATACCCCAGAAGGCCCAAATGGATAGAGACAGAAACTAGTGCAGTGCCAGGGGCTGAGGGCATAGAGGAATGGGGAGGGGAGTCCCATGGGTACCGGCTCCTTTTTCGGGTGATGTAGATATTCTGGGATTAGGTAGTGCTGATGGGTGCACAAATCTGTGATTAGACTGAAAACTGTTGACGTGTCCAGTGTAAACAGGTGGGTATTAGGATAGCTGAATGATCTATCCAAAGAAATAAAATAAAACGCGAGGGCCAATGGCAGGTGGAAACAGAAATGACTCCCCTTGTCCATGACACCCTCACACGGGGTTTTCACGCTGCGCCACTTTTACGCAAGAACCCCTTCCGGGGCAAAGGACACTGATTTAGACCAGTACCTAGTGTCATAGTAAAACTTTCTAGATGACCTGGTTTGCTCAGCACCCTGGCCAACTCACAAGCCCCTTTTGAGTTTCAGTTTTAATGAACCTGCCGTGAAGAGGCATCTGGACGGAACTGCCAACTTGGGCAAAAACTTAGTTGTTTGAGTAACTTTGGCCTGGAAGCCATGCGTGTTTTCTGTCTCATCACAAACCCCAAGCTCAATGAAATGTGTTTCCAGTTAACTGGTGTCAGGGGATTTTCATTTTGCTATCTACAGGAGAGGGCTTCCTCGCCAGCTTCAGCTCGATTCACGGGCAAGCTGATTTCTCAACCCAGGTATGCTAACTCCGTGTTCCTTTATGCACATTCCCCATGCCCTGAGGGCAACAGAGCCCCCTGGCTCGGAGCCCCAATTTCCACATCAGCCGATGTTGAGTAAGAAATCATATTTCTTAAGTGCTCAGACTCCAAGGACAGACATACGGGGGAAATGGCACCGTGTCCCTATAACCACAGATCGGGGAGGCATGAAGAGGACCCAAAGGAGACAAGCAGAGGTGGAGACAACAGGGACCCCAATCCCCCTGCACCTTAGGCACTTCAGGGGGTCCATGGGACCCCCCTTGACAGTGGCAGGTAAAGAAACAGAAACCACCATTGCCAGGGCCACCGCGTCCGGTTAGAACTCACCCAGATCCCTGGTTCCACGTGATTCACCCAACTCTCTGCCATCCTGCCCTGATGATCCAGGGGCACGCCCCCCCGCTTCTGGCCTGTGTCTCTCCTCCTCAACTCCTACTGAGCACCTCCTCACCCCCAGGGTGCCTCCTGGAAGATCAGATCCCCAGTGCCCAGACCCCAAAGGAAACAAACGAAGGGATTCCTCCCACATCCTGCCCACTGACCATGACCATGGAAACCACCCACTGACAGCCCTTGAGAGGAACAGCAGCACAGTGTGGGCCCATGGACGGCTCCACTTGCTCCCTGGTTGGTGGTTGGGGTTGGTGGTTGGTTGATTGGCCAGTACGTCAGCCATCTCTGAGGATCCATTCTGCCCTCACCGAGATTCGAGGACCTAGAAAAACCACCTGCCACACTGTAGAAATGTGACACCTGTGTACCAAAGCAATGGATGGAGCTTAATAGCATTTTACATAAAATCAAATTATAGGCCCCAGAGTTTGTTCAAGGCCAAGAGCTGTGATTTCTGATCCTGTGGATTGCACCATGATGGCGTGGTGGTCGCGGGGAGTCGGGCAATCAGGGTTCATGGCCTGTCTGCCCGGGATGGTCTGCTCACCCCAGCAGGGAAGGCCCAACCCAGAGCTGAGCTCTCGGTCTGGAAGGGGCGGGATCAGACAAGGAGAAGCAGAGCAGACAGGGGATTCGGGCGGGGGTGTGTGTGTGTGTGCAAAGTTGGAAAGCAAACGAGAGCACAGTGGGGTGAGCTATGCCCAAGGGAGGGCTCTGTGCCTTCCATGCTCCACGGACATGGCCTGGTCCTGAGCCGGAGCTCCGACCCACACAGGCCTCCCCCCGCTCCCCGCGGAGCACGGAGCGGTCAGCCAGCCGCAGCCTCTCCAGCAAGCAGAGCTTCCAGGCCCGTCTGAAAGAGCAGAGTCTAAGTCCGCTCCCTCAGCATCAGTCATCTCACGTTCAAATGCCGTTTTCTGTGGTCAGAGTGTTTCCGGGGTGTGTGCCACGGAACAGGTGATGCCGTCCCAGCTGAATAGAATGGACAAAAGTCCCAGAGTGAATGACCTAGCTCAGGTTCCCTACCCGAGCCTCCCAGAAATCTCCAGATGGTTTCCTGAAAGCTCATGACAACATGGTAAGGACGATTAGCCGTCCAGTTCCATGGGTCCCTGTTACAAAATTACAAGTGGAGAAGGGGGTGCACCTGGGTGGCTCAGTCATTGGGTGTCTGCCTTCGGCTCAGGTCATGATCCCAGGGTCCTGGGATCGAGCCCCACATTGGCTCCCTGCTGAGCAGGAGGCCTGCCTCTCCCAGTCCCCCTGCTTGTGTTCCCTCTCTTGCTGTCTCTCTCTGTCAAATAAATAAATAAAATCTTAAAAAATACAAGTGAAGAAGGGAATGCTTTGTGATATTTAAAAAAAAAAACAACATTGCAAGTATGCCAAATAAACAGTTTATTCACAGTGGGAACAATAACTTCAACGACTTTTGTAAAATTAAAAGCAAAATCTCCGAGCGTCCTTTTATTTTATTTGTACTTTGCAGAGTGACTGAGTCCATGCAACTGAAGCCACGGGAGGAGGATCCCCGGAAGTGCCGAAGCCCGGCGTGGGCACAGCCGCCCACCGGCAGCCCCTCGCTGCTGCAGGGGAGACACCGGCTCCCAGAGCCCGCGAGGTCCAGCGCTGGCACTGAACTCAGGCGTCCCGGTTCAAGCACCCCTCCAGCGAGCCACTGCCCCCGGAGTCCCAGGGCAGCTGTCACACATGGCAATGTGGGGAAAATTTCTTTTCTTACACGTTTAGGTGTATTGAGCTTCAATGCATTAAGCAGAGTAAACAGCAAGGCTAAGCTCCGTCCCTGGGTGGGCACCGGCGCGGGCTCGCGTTACCCCAGCTCTGCCGCTGAGGACCTGGGGGCCTCGGCCAGGTCCCCGGCCTACCTTCGTGGGGTTCTCTGTGGCACTTGCACTGGCGTGCTGTGAAGACTAATGAGCTAGCACTTGCTGGACCCTTGAGAGAGTGTCTGGAGTACAATGAAGGGGGTGAGAGGTGTTTGTCCATCAGCACTAAGTTCTCGGGGCGATTTGGGGCTGGAGGAAGGACGCGTGTGGGAAAGCAGCAAACTAAGCCAGGTCCCTGACTCGAGCGTGTGGCCCATGGAATCTCACCAGATCTGCAAGGAGCCGTCTCGGGCATGGGGTTTGGGCTGCAAGTCGCAGTTTTGGCTGGGAGCACCGTGCGCTGTGTCCTCAGGAAGCGGCCGGGCATGATGGCCTGGGGGCCATGAACATGGGAAGGCAGAAGAGCCCCCACGGGAAGCTCCATCCCTCTGAGAATCCAGGAGGCCCAAGGAGGCAGGACGATGACGGTACAGGTGCCAAGGGAGGAGGAGGAGGAGGAGGAGGGAGGAGCAGGGGGCCTGGGAGACTCAGGACGAGGAGGCTTGCAGGGCGTCCCTCAGGCTCCAAACTGGGAAAGGGGGGAGCTGATCTGACCGCAGGACTGAACCCAGGTGCTCGGAAGCGTTCACGTGACAGGCAAGAGCAGGTGTTGGGGGGAGGGGATGAGTTGCCGTTGAGAGAGCGGTGCAGTCGGCCGTCAGAGACACCGCACCGGAGATCCGGAAGCCATGCACCCGGGAACGAAGCGTGAGGCCACAGGCCCGGTGTGCTGCCAGGAGGGAAAGATGGAGGGGCTAGAGACTGGGACCACGGGGAAGCCTCTGGAAGCAAGGGGCATGACACAGTCCGGGGAGCTCGGGGCGTCAGGCACCGACGGGCCAGGGGCTTTCTGGAAGGACAGGGTTGTCCCTGTAGGAACGCAGATGGTCAGGCCGCGTCCCAGACCTGGGGGAAAGGGGCGGGGAGGCGGGTGTGGGGGGATAAGGGTAGGTGTGTGTAGTGCAAGNGTGTGGGGGTGGGGTGGGGGTGTAAGTGTGGGTGTGAAGTCGTGGGTGTAAGTGGGAGGCTAGGTGTGTGGTGTGGGGGGTGTGTTTGGTGTGGGCGTGAGTGGGGGGGTTAGTGTGAGAGAAAGTATGTGTGAGATGGGAAGGGGGAATATTTCTGTTTGAAGAAAGAAGTCTCTGGGAGAACATTTAACACAAAGCTCCCACAAATTTAGCAACGAGCCAATAGGGTTTAGAGTCTCCTGGTCGTGAGAGCGTCCAGAGCTCCTGGTAACTGGAACGCCTGCGTGCTCTGTGGGGGTACAAGCAAAACCGGGGCAGTCTGGGCACGGTCAGTGCATGGTGTCAACGCCAGCAGCCGGTTGTGCGTACGGCTTTGCAAAACGTCCCCGCTGGAGGAACGGAAGTGGAGCGCTCACAGCCTCTCTCCGTATGACTTCGCTCAATTGCATGTGAATCTGTAATTATCCGAATAAAAATTTCAATGAAAAATAGGGAGCCATGGCTTTCATATTTTTTAATGTATTTGTTTTGAAAATCAACTCTCTACTTTTAACTGGAGGGCTGCGGCCATGTACAGTACAATGAATATAAACGTCATCGTGTAACATATTAATTAGTCACCAGGAAGACAAAAAGCAGTGAGAAGGAGAAGTCAAAGGGAAAATTAGAGAAATTAGAATCATAAAACAACATCCAGATCGTGAACTCACGGATGAGAAAGAGGACTTGAACATGGGGAATCCATCCAGACACACGGATTAGATAAATATTAGGTACTTGGATCCTTGCTTGAAAATTAAGAGACATTCAAAGCCCTTTACTTTCAGTGTCATAATAAAAACCCTAGTACATTATTGAGTTAATTTCTTCATCATCGCTAGGAGAGCTATAATATAGGGCTAAAGAAAAAAAATACAGTGAAATAAGGTTCAAAATCCATACAAGCCCTATTTACAAATTACAACACGGATAGAAATTCTTTTCTGTTAGCCCCCTGAATAATTGTAACATTAAACGCAAACTTGGCTAACTTTTCTCTCTCTGATTTGTCAGACTCTCTCGACGTTGTCCTAATAAGGGTCACCCTGATTATCCTTTTTAAAATTGCAGACTCCCTGCCCCTGTACTTTCCCTACCCTCCGCTCCTGGCTTTACTTTTGTGTTGTTTCTTTTTTTTTTTTTTAGATTTTATTTATTTATTTGACAGAGAGCATAAGTAGGCAGAGTGACAGGCAGAGGGAGAAGGAGAAGCAGGCTCTCTGCTGAGCAGGGAGCCCAGTGTGGGACTCGATCCCAGGACCCTGAGATCATGACCTGAGCTGAAGGCAGTGGCTTAACCAACTGAGCCACCCAGGTGGCCCCTTTTGTGTTGTTTCTACAATGACCATATCTGAACATATTATATTGTAACGTATTTATCATATCTACAGTTTATTATCCACCTTTCCCTTCCAGAAGATAAGCCTTAATGAGGGGAATGGGGTAAGTGTCTATTGATGTACCTGGAACATAGGGCCCAATAAATATTTGTTAAATGAATGAATTATAAGCATTCAATGGGGTGGTTGTCCCTCCGAATGTTTGGGGTAGGAACTGAAAAGAAAAAGAAAGAAAGGCCTGCTTTTGTCGGCACCGCTACCTGGTGGTAGACAGGTGGCGAACCCTGAACCAGGAGAGAACGGAATCGGCCCCCCAGCCCTGCTGCGGTACCACTGAGCACCCGCTGTGGACAGAGCACTGGGACCAAGAGTCCGCCACGTTCCTGGTAGTTTCCAGTCTCGACCCAGCCAGCTAGGAGCCAGGCACTGCCGGAAAAGAAAGGTAGACCGAAGCCATGTAGTTCTGCCCCAAAGAGAGGACCCCCACCCCCGCGGCCTGGGACTGGGGCTCCCGCCCCTGGAGGGGGACACCCTGCGGGGAGCATCCAAGCCCGGGCAGCCAGCTGCTGTCGTGGGGACCCGCGGGGAGCTGAGGCAGAGATGCGGGCAGGAGGGCTGGGCTGGCTGTGGGCCCGGATCATAGAGGGTCTGGAGGCCAAGGAGAGACCGGGAATATGGAGGAGTCGAGGCAGCGTGCAGGTAGCCGGCAAATACGGATTCATAACGCAGTGTGGATTGTGACATACGAGCGACAATGCAAGAGGTTCGGCGGCGGGGAGCACGTGCCCCAGGTGCCAGGAGCAGGAGCGGTTGCCAAGATCAGGATGGAGGAGGGGCACCAGAGCAACCTACTTGGGGGAGAGCTGTCGTCAAGTGCTTTATCTGCTCTTCCCTGCCCTGGATGGAGAGCCACAGGCGGGGACACCCACCCTGACCCACGTCCCGCAGACCCGAAGTGCCCCTTAGATGTCTCACTTGGGCTTGGGGAACATAGGGGGAAAGATGCCGTCGTGTGCTCCCTGAAGATGCTCAAGATGGCTTGGCCCTGGATTCCCCGCAGCTCCCAGCCTCGGTTTACTGCTCTGTACACTTGAAGGCTGGATCCACCGACAGAGGAGCTTCTCCATGAGCTTCCAGATCAGGACCCCCCAGAGCAATGTCGTGCCCTCTGCACCTGTTGCCAAGAGACCCCCCAGCCTCCACCATGCTTCCCCACCGTGTTTCCAGCGACGGGGAGGGGCCCCCACTCCTCAGCGCCCCGTCTCTCGTCAGGAGCACAGGGCACACGGTGAGGTAGAGGTCGCCTCCCAGGGCCAGGCCCCACTCCAGAGCAGCGAGCAGAGGCTGGTAGAAAATGCCAGCACCCCGTTCCCGGGGCCATGTCTGCCAAGTCATCACCACCCTCCTTTCCGCTGGGAGAGACAGAAAGACTTGAATTTTGCTTTCCAGTGGGACACCCGAGAAATAAAGCATTTATTCAACGGGTGTCCCGGGACACCGACGTGCTGTGCTATCGGTCAACTTTTAAAATAAGATCCTGTAACGTGCTTATTTTTCTTTTTCATGATTAATCATAGACTGATTACTATGTATAGACCTAAAGCATAGACATTTTTAAAAACTGGAGCTACAAAATCACAGATACCTTTAACTTGGAAAGAATGATCTTTATAAGAAACCCATATAGAACATAAAAAAAAATAGGTTTATCTTGAAATGACGTAGTTTTGCTAGGGGTTTTCTTGGGAGTAGAGTTTTTTCTGTGATCATATGTCACGGTTACCATCGGCTGAACTCAGCGCCTTCCACAAACTAGTGACCTCGGTTATTCTTCCTAGAAATCCAGGCTTATGAATCTTTTCCAGTCGACGAAACGAAGTCCATGGTGGTTAAAGCATGTCTAAGTTCACACCGTTGACAAAAGCCGGACTGTGGGGTTCCGACCTGGAAGCGTGTTCCAGAACACGCCTAATGCACGCGCCCACGGACACGTCCACACGCAGGCACACACACACACACACGTGTGCACTGCCTGCAAAGCTCTAGATCCCAAGTAGTTCATTCTCACTCTTCTTTCGTTTCTTCCAAAAAGTTTCTTTTTCTCCCCAAAACAAAAATTTCAAGCACAGGGTTCTTCGGGATTAAAAGGCTATCTTTAGAACTCAACCTGACTCATGCCCTTCCAATTTCCTCCTAGAACACCTACGAACACACAGAAAAAGATAGAAACTCAGCACAGAAGAGCGGGCCCTCCCGCCAAGAGGCTGCCGGAGCCCGGGAGGCGAGCCGGCTGAGGAGGAGGACGTGAGCAACAGCCCACAGCCGGTGCGGCCAAGGCCTGGGAGCCCGAGCCGGGGGGCCTGGACCAGGCGGCCCGCTGCCCCACCTGCGGCTCTGTGCCCTCACACGGGCTCCTCGCTGTGGGAGAAACTTGGTCGCCAGTCCCTGCACGGCACGGCCACTGGGGTTTAGGAAAATAGATGATACATAGCACAGAAACCATTGTCTGTCAAGCAAAGCGTGTTCTAAAACCAAGGAGAAGTGCACAGACATCTCCCCCCAACTGTGAGCACCCCACCATCGCTGCCCTCACCTGGGTCTCTAGAAAGGCCTCCCCGCCCCAATAGCCCGCACGGGGAGCCGGGCTCTTGCCGCAAGCCAGTTGGAAGCTGCGCTGTCCCCTTCTGGAAAGAACGTCAGCCACTCACCCCGGCCACACACAGGCTCCCCGGGGGCGCAGCGGGGGCGGGCACGGCTTTGGCCTCTCGCTGCCCGTGAAGGAGCCGTCCCGTAACCAGCAGCGTCGCTGCGGACGGTGGTGGGCACGCTACGGCTGTGGTTTTTTGCTTTTCTCTCCAAAATCCACCCTGGGTTTTGACATCCAAGTGCATCCCCGGAAACCGTGTTGACAGAAAGCGTGAGCATGGGCGTCACGTAGAAACACGTGCAGAGAACGTGCGATAAATGGCAGGGGGCGGACGGGGGGGTGACCCGTGGGGACCCGTGGGGAAATCCAGCATTGACCGTACCTGGAAGCCCAGTTCTCGTGTGTTCCCCACGGTGCTGAAGGGACGAGAGAGACAGAAGAGGGGAGATGGTGATCAGATGGGGACGTTCCCTTGGAGAGTTTCCGTCGGTCCTAGTCAGCTCGGGCCGCGGTGACAAACCCCCGCCTGGCCAGCGGTGTGTCTCTCGGTCCCGGGGCTGGAAGCTGGAGACAAGGGGACCCCGGTCGGCTCTGGGAGGAAACTTCCCGGCTCCTCGCTGCGTCCTCTCTGGTGGACCAGAGTCCTGACGCCACTTCCTTCTCTTATGAAGACACTCACGCCACCTGTGTCTCCACCTTAGGCCCCCCGCTCAATACCATCACATGGGGGCCAGGGCTCCAACGCATCCATTTAGGGACACAGGCATTCAGTCCATGACAGAGGAATAGCTTCTGCTCCTCCATGAGCTTAGGAGAAATGGGGACCGATAGATGTGGGTTGGAGGGGCAGTGATCTACACCCGGGGGCTTTGTCCCGGGGGTTTCTGTCACAGGTTTCCAATGACCCCGGAGAAGAAGTGACCCCTTGCAGAGACAGACAGAGGACCTGTCCCACGGCAGCCCCAGTGCCCCGATGTTTGGACTCCATCAGTCACAGCCACGTCCCGTCAGCTAAGGACCCAACCTCTGGGAAGACCCGTGCGCGGTCAGCTGGGAGGGGATGGCCGGAGAGCTGGGGGAGGCCCTCGGGGCGGAGGAGGGATGCCCAGATCCCAGCAGGTGCTTCTGTCCTGAGCACGCACAGAGCCCTGTAGGCCACCAGCCCCGGAGGGACCCCACAGGTGTCTCGTGATGGGCGGCGGGGAGCTGTCAGCGCCCGGCACGTAATGTCGTTTGGATGTTTTCTTCATAAAACAAAGAAGATTTGTTAGTTTCAACTGTATAAAATCCAGCGCACATGTAAGATAACGTGACCCTGTTCCCAGGACACTGGAGCCTAACTCAGCTGCTTTCTTCTCTGATGTGTTCTTACTTATGTCAAAAATACTTTCTTCTATGTATCACTACGTAACGAACCTGCTAGCGCCCGGCTTTTGCTGCCTTTCCAGCCCCCGGGGTCATCGAGCTCCGTGATGGGGCTCCCTCAAGGGCAGACCTACAGTTGCCCCAAGATGCTGAGCCCCCCTTACTCCCAGAGCAAGGTCAGATCTCAGGAGATCTGCTAGACAAGACAGACATGTGGCAGAAGAGACGACCAGTGCCTTGCTGGAAACGGGACGCGTGAGAAGAGACCTTCCCCTTGCTCCCCTCGCCTCGGATGCCACGGAATCCCAAATGCAAGTTGCACGGCTCTCTGGAGCCCGGAGGATGGAGGGGCTCAGGCGCGGTCTCTGTGGGCCTCAGGCCGGCGGCCATGGCCCCGGGTGCAGGCAGAGATGGTGCTCCTGCCTGAGAAGGAACTTGGCAGGCGGTCAAGTCTAAGTCTGTAACCGGAGCAGGAAGGGGCGGGTGTGTTTTCAGCGCCCAGCAGGTCGACTGGGGGAAAGGTGATGTTTACTGCAGGGCGCCGGGGGTGCGTGGATTTTCCGCAGCTCAGGAGCAGGAAGAGCAGCAAGTCAGGCCGAGCCCCTGCGCTCACCCTGCCAAGACCGCTCTGCTACCTTCAGGCCAAAGGGGAAAGTTAAGCAAGCATCTGAAAAAATAGAAGATTAATATCTGGAGCCCACGAAGCCTGTGTCAACAGGAGTAAATGAAGGGAAGGGTTGAGAAAGAGGCCGGGCAAGCCGGCCCCAAAGTCCTCCACTGAGAAGGGGACCCTCTCCGTGGGATCTGCCCTCTATGTTGCTGAAATAGGCAGGAATCCGCCAAGAATGAATGCTGAGGGCAGTGTCTCCTGGCCTTGGGAGGAGGGGAGAGAGAAAGGCAAGGAGGGGAGGGAGAGGGAGGAGGAGGAGGGAAGGGGAGGAGGGAGGAGCATGGGGGCATGGAGGAGGCCAGGAGGGGGAAGAGGGGGAGGCAGAATGGATAAATCCACACGCTGTTATACGGGTCTCACTGTGCTTCCTGTGTTCCTCTAGTTTATGCTACTGATCTTTGCTATTTGCTGAGTAATTGCAGCCAGGTCCTGATAAGTCTCTTGGAGCAAATTGAGCCTTTTGAGGCCAAATAGAAAAGACATTGGACCGAAGGCACTGGGGCAAATCCTGACGTTCATGTTTAAAGGGTAATGTCGTAGCTGACATTTGAGGGTGTGACAGCTGAACGCCAACACCAGCTGAAGCATTGAGCAGTTATTTGGGGCCCTTTGATCGATGGAAAGAGCAAATCCCCAACACAAACAAGAAAAAGAAACCCAAAACAAAGTCAAGTAAAACCGATCCCTCCTCATTTTCAGCCAGTCACTTCTGGGCACAAATGGTTTTGGAAACGGGCCCCAACTCCTGTTTATGACAAGCCAACGGAGACATGATGTCTAAACGGGGGTTCTTAAAATTAGGGAGAGAAACATCACAAGGTTACAAAATGTAATAGAATACCGATATTTAACCCTATCTTCCAAAGCAGGGTTTTTCTTGGTGGCACTTAGAAGTATGTGAAGCACAAGATAGAAAGTCCCAGCCCCCTAGAGGACACGTCAAAGGGTCTTTCAAAATCCAGCTGTCACACCAGCCCTCCCCTGTTTCCAAGGTATTCTAAGGGCTTGTTACTGCTCCCTCTTCTCTTATCGATTAAGTGCTTTCTGGCAAATCAGTGGTAGAATGTGCCAAGATTTAAGAAAAAAGTTACTGGGGAACTTTTTAAACTGAGAACGTTGTATCCGTCCTCTCCACTTTCTGTGTACTGGGGAAAACGTCCTTGCTTCTTTCAACAGCAGAAGAACCTTGGTTGAGCCGGTGGAACGTGCGTTGGCCCCGGGAGCTCGGTGGGAGGCCCGAGGTCCCCAGACGCGGGTCGCTCCCTAGGTTCTGTCTTGGGCTACGTCAGCATGTACTTTTCAGACTCCACACTATGTGCTCTCTGACTGCAGGGCTGAGGCCATCCTGAGATTTCACGGAGGCCCTGATCTCATTTATTACCTATTTTTATCTTCTTCCCTGTACATTTTGTGAGACGTCCCTTTTGAAAGGTATAAATAAGTTATTTAGAGAAAACGCAAACAGGAACACACACCGCTGCCCCCCCACCCCCCAAAAAACCAGACTTTGGTGTCCAGGAATCTAGAGTTTAAAATCTCAGCTCGGTCCCTTACACAGCCTTCCGTTCATTCAGCAAACAGTTCTCGGGCGCTTCCTCCGTGAGCGCTCACACCACGCCAGGCCGGTAGCAATGCAGGAGGTCACCTCCTCCGAGGACCTGTTCCCATGGAACTGGCATTCGGGAGGGGGCAACAGGAGACAATTAGGTGGCACTCGGTAAGCCCGCATGCCAGGTGGTGGCAAGGGCAGGGGGGGAAACAAGCAGGAGATCAGGGATGGAGAGGGAGAGCTCACCTGGGTGTTCAGGGAAGGCCTAAAGATAAGGTGACATTTAAGCAGGAAAGAAAAACTCAGGGCAAGGCACGTGTTGCCTGGGACAAGAGCATTCTGGGAAGGGCTGGCGGGTGTCTCGCCTGGGGTGGCACTTGCTCCTTAACCCCCTAAAAGGGCGGGTCCACACACCTTTGGAGCTTTAGACATTTAATCAGCCTCCAAATGCCCTCTTTCGAGAAAGGAGTATGAAGTCCAAGTGCGTAGGCTTGAACTCCTCGGCCTCTCCCGAATTCCCGTGCTCCCTCCGCACACATGCCTCATCATCAAGTTCGGACGCAGGTTGCGAGCATCCCTTGGATGTTTCTGCTCACTGGCTTTCCCTGCATGGCGGGCAGAAAGTTCGCTGAACTTGCGCGTGGCTCATCTGCTTCGAGAAGTTCACCGGCTCCCGCCGGAGCCCATCTCAGTAGCTCCCTGAGCAGTGCTCGCTCGCTGGATCCATTTTTCCCTCGAAACCAAGAGCCAGGAAGCAAGTGCATGAACGGGAGCAGAGTCCTGGCTCCCCTGCACAAGGCCTGTGGCCAGCAGCTCTGCTCAGGGCACCTGGCCGTGGGGGTCTCTGCAGAAGGCCACGGCACTGAGGCAACATGCCACAGCCCTTCCCAGGGAGACGGGCCCTGGAGAAACCCGCGCACTGCCCAAGTCTGTTTCCAAAAGATTGACCCTCTGCCTTGGACAGACTGGTCCCACCCGATCCCTTTCCAGAATAACGTGTCCAGAAGGCCCGTCATCTCTCCCTGGGAACAGCAAGAGGAATCTCACCCGGTTCCGGCCGGGCCTCAGTCCATCGGGGCTGGCCCGCTCCGGGAAGCGCCACAAACAGCAGGGCACGGACCCCCGCCTCCCAGTGCAAGAAGGCGTCACGCCCGTGCATGCAGAGCTAGTCCATGGCCATTACCTGGAAGGTACCTTTTCAGGGAAACGCAGGAAATAGAACCGCAATTCCTTGTGCAGCCAAGATAGCGCACACCTGGTGGGAAGGTAGGTGTGGGGCTCCCACCCACCCGTAGGGCAGTGCCCCGGGTGTAGACTGTGCTGTCGAGGAAGGGGGTATCCCCTCAGGAGCAAACCATCTTCTCCGACACAAAACCAAACCCGAGGCTGACGCGGGCCAGACATTTATCGGCGACCGCCCTTCCTGCCTCGGGTCCGCAGCTCCTCTTGCCGGCCACGCAGCCTGTGTCCCCCACCCCCGTGGAGGGAAGGTGGCAGGGGACCGGGCCAGGGCTTCACCTTTGCTGCCTGGCAGAAACGGTCACTCGGAGTCTGTGAGAAGGAGGACGGGCTTCCCTAGGGTTTGGTGGATTCGATCTTCGCAAAAGTATCTGAAGCAATGTGACAAAACGTTAATAATACACAGCAGAGCTGGGTGATGAGGACATGAGTGTTCCATGTCCGTCGGTCTTTTCATAAGTATATAGTTTAGTAAAAATGTGTATTTAATAATTCACATATATACGTAGTCATTGATACTTAATAATAAAAGACATTCACACACACACACACACACACACACACACACACACACACACCCCGCTGGATGCTTTGAGCTTCACTAGTCCAGGAGGCTACATGGATCTGGACTTTTGCTCATTTATAACATAAGCAGGAAATGTTCCGATTCCTTCCTTCTCTGCACAGAGGTTCTCGAAAAGCAGACCCCAGACCACCTTGTGTCCTGGTGTTTATTCGTCGATAACGGCTGATATTAGAAGAGAATGTGATTCAACCTCCCACAGCGACACCCCCTCCTGCCGCTCTGCCTGGGAGCAGACAGCCCTTCCCCGGTGCTAGGACTCACAGGTGGGGGACAGAAGCCCGCGGGGGGCCCCGTCCCCGGGCCCCATGGCCACGAGCCGCCAGCCACCTGGCCAGGGTTAGGGGCGCCCCTGCAGTCGTCAGGCACGCCCAGTGTTTCCTGCTTTGTTGTTCCCGCTGTCTTCTGCGCGCTTTGCGAGTGCTCGCCTGTCCCAGCGCCGCGAGCTGCGTCCCGGGAATGGGATGTGCGCTGGTGAGCATCCACCTGCCCCTGCCCTTAGCCGGCCCTGTAACCACAGTGGCCCCGGCTGCTGGCTTCTCCCGAGCCCTGCTGGAGCAGGGAGGCCGTCCGAGGCTGGTGGAGTCCCAGCTCCCAGCAGTTCAGGTGAGCCCAGGGCTCCCCGCGCACAGGTGCGCCCCTCCGTGCAGAGCTAGTGCCGGAGGCCTCTGCTGCCCGAGGGAGGCCTTGGGGGGACAGGGGTTGTCCTTCCCGTCCTCTGTGCCCAGCACTGCACCAGGGGACAGTGGAAAGGTGAGACCAAAGCCAGTCTTTCTTCATTCTCCTCTCCATTCGTTCTCACCTTTATGCCAGCCCCCAGGTGGGAACAGGGAGCACCTGCCAACCAGGAGATTTCTTCACAGGTAGGAGCTGGGACCGGCAGCCCGCAGGGAGCAAGCGGGCAGTCACATCCGGTCCCCTGTGCGCGCCAAGGTTGGCTCAGAGACGGTGGCATTTCTCCAAGATGGATCTGCTGATTGGAACTGAGCGCTATCTAAAGAAAAACCGAACAGTACCTTTATGCCTATTCCCAGATTCTAGTCGGGACTTCTTTGAAGAGCCCAAGAAGCCCCAGGAAGCCAACCAAGTGCAAGAGCTTCCTACGTGCCCTTCCTGATTTGCACAGCCGCCACACTGACGAAACAGAGCAGAAACACGGGGGTGACCTGACTACGGCCTTCCACGCCTCAGGACCAGCTGTGCCTTCCTCCCCAGGGCTCCACGTGCTGACGCGCGAGCCCAGCACACCTGTGCGCAGGTGGACGGCGTGGCCACGAGATGCCACGGACACTAACGGAGGCGCCCGGTTACCCCCGAGCCGGCCTTGTGTTGTCAGACGCCGTGCCCACTCACTCTGCTGTCCAGGTCCTCTCCCCCCGAAGTCACAGGCCGGCCACCCGCAGCCCAGGGGCCAGATCTGGCCTCCACCCACTTTGGGGGGTCCTTTGGAACACAGCCATGCTCCTCGGCCCGTGCGTCGTCCACGGACGTGTCCAGCGGCGGCTCCCGAGCCCAGCGGTTGGGCAGAGGGGTGGGACTCACAAAGCTGGAGCCGTTTCCCAGCCCCCTGCGTGGCGCCAGCTCCAAGCCCCTGGGAGAAGACGGGCCTCGAGGACACGGAGGCCCTTCGCCTGTCGGATGCCCTGTGCTCCCAAAGTATTTACTGAGATAACGAGAGGGCGGGGTCGTTTCCGTGGCCAGTCGTGAGTGAGACCGAGTAAACGATGAAGTCACACTCAGAAACGTCGCATGTCTCATTGCGATGGACATGATCCCCCACGTCTTACTGTAACACAGTGACATAGGAAAGTGACTTCAGGCTCCTGGGATTGTGGTCTGTTTGGTTGTCTCCTATTTAATTTTGAAAGTGTATGTAAATTTCATAACCTGCTTTATGTTGTATTTATGTTTATGTTACCATTCTCGCCACCCGGTAAAATGCCTGGTTCTGGGAATGTGATGTTTATTCCAGAGCATCAAGGACCCCATAACAATAGGCCATTATTGTCCTTCCTGGGTCTCTACCTCTGTCTGAAAAGCATTCCCAGGCATTTCCGGCACTAAGACAAGCCTCCTGAGGACCCGAGTCGGTGGCTGCCGAGGGCTGTGTTGGGGGTGCCCGGGGGACCTGCGCAGTAAGTCCCGTGGGTGGGGAATTTAAAAAGCAATCACAAAACCCACTGAGATTGATCCGCTTTTATTATTACCCTAAGCTAATCATTGCAAACACAGTGATCAAGCCCCTCACGCACCTAAAAGCATTCGTCGATCTCAGTTCTGAACAGCCACTGCTCTACCACGGAGCTGTGTGGGCGTGTGTGTTGAACTGTGTCCCCCAAAACTTACGTCCAGGTCCTAAAACCACAGCTGCCTGCAAATGTGACCTTCCTCAGCAAGAGCATCTTCGAAGATGCAGTCAAGCTGGGCTGAGGTTGTCTGGAAACACGGTGGACCCGCACCCGATAAGACAGGTGTCCTTCTGAGGACAAAAGAGGAGCAGACACATGGGGAGAAGCTCTGTGGGGATGGAGGCGGATGTTGGAGCCACACACCGACCAGCCAGGCACCACCAGGGACTGCGGGCACCACAGTGGGGAGCCGGGGCAGATTCTCGGTCCCGCCGCCCGAGGAACCCCCGATCTCAGCCTGCAGCCTCCTGAGTCAGGAGACAGTCAAATCCTGTTGTCTCAGCCTCCCCGTCTGGCCTCTTTGTTACTGCGGCCCCAGGAACCAAATGCAGATACGGAAACTTTGCTCGATGCACTCGTATTTTTCTCCATTTAATAAACATGTCTACATGGAGCTGAAGCCAGAGAGCTCAGGTTCCACGTGAGCCCTGCTCCAGGCACTGGCTTCCTGCCCTCGTTTGGAGGAAGGAGCTTTGTGGTGCTCCCCCACCCAGTCCAGCCCCAGCTCGCTCCGTCCCCCACAGTCCAGCCCCAGCTCGCTCCGTCCCCCCCAGTCCAGCCCCAGCTCGCTCCGTCCCCCCAGTCCAGCCCCAGCTCGCTCCGTCCCCCGAGTCCAGATCCAGCTCGCTCCTTCCCCTGTGGCGATACGGATCCTTGTGTTTGAACCTCCTATTCCAAAGAGGGAGCGGTGGTCCGGTAACGATAAAGGCAAACACCATTTGAGTTATTTCCATTCCATCTTTCAAGGTGATCATTCCAAGCTTGTGTGTGGTTAAAATCTAAAAGAGTGAGACAGGGTAAACTGCAAGGTGGAATATTTTTGTTCGGTAAATGCAAATTCCAGTCCATAGAATATTTTAAGGAACTTACACTATTTCACTGGTATTTTTTTTTAGATTAAAGAACAAATCAAGAAGACATTATTATTACTGCTCATTGCATGATCCTCGCTGAAACGACTTGCGTCATATGGGGGAGGGCAGTGTTAGGACTCACCGGGCAGGTGATAGTCTGGGGGCGCCCAGGGGGCAAGCAGCCTTCCGCACCCCCAGTACCACCCCCGTGGAGGACCACCCCCGCTCTTGTCTGTGCCTATAGACAAGCATAGCGCGGCACCCGGTTAGGTTTGGGGGATACAGATGGTCCAAAACAAACACAAGCAGTCTCTGTCCTCAGACAGCTTGTGGTTTACGAGAGACAATAACATGTGACTAGTCAGAGGCATCGTTTCCAAACCAGTCCGTGCACCTGCCACAGATGGAACCTTTGCGTGCCCTCCCAAATTTGGATGTGAAACGGACCCCCCCGGCATGCTGCTGTTAGGAAACAGATGCTCAGATCGGGAGAGATGAGGATGGTCATGAAAGGGACCCGGAGAGCTTCCGTGTCCCTCCCACCAGGTGAGAACCATGGAGAAGAAGTCTGGCTCCCACCCAGGAAGTGGGTCCCCCTCACCAGGGGCACCTTTATCTAAAACCTCCCAGCCTCCGGAAGTGCGAGCCATAAGCTTGTGTTATTTAGAAAGCACCGAGTCTGTGGGGTTTCTACAGCAGCCCGGATGACCGAGGCTACATCAGAATCCACTACAAATCTTTTCAAAAGGTGACATAGTCCTCCACTCTGGAATATGGCTCTGTAGGTTCTTATAAAGTTAAACACACCCTCAGGATATGACGAACAATCCTATCCCGGGGCACTTATCCTCAAGAAATAACCATGCGTGTTCACACATATCTCTGCCCACAGATGTTCACAGCAGTTGCACCTTTCATTGCCTCAAACTGGAAACAACCAAAACGTCCCTCAACAGGTGGGTGAGGATCCCCTTGGTACAACGGAATATGAGTCAGCCACAGAAAGGAACACATTCGACACACTCACCCACGTGGATGGATCTTAAAGGCACTGTGACGAGCGGATGGAACTCCTATTGGAAGGTCATATTCCGTGGGGTTACGTTCGTGGAGCGTGAGTGAGAAGACAGACCTGAGATTCGAGATGGCCAGCAGCGGGGGCGTGGGGTGGGGGCGGAGTGGTCCTACAGGGACAGCTGGGGGGAGCCGAGGGTTGGGGGAGATGGAGCTGTTGTGTAGCCAGGCTGCGGTGTGGCCACTGGAGTCTACACACGTGTGAAGACAGAGAGGACCGCACACCGAAGGAAAAACCTCATCCTACCTGTACCACGAAAGGTCCACGTGGTAGAGAAGTCGGTGAAGGTGGGACCGTGAAAAACTGCAGTGAGGCACTAAACGAATTCTGAATGTAATGCGGAAACGGAAGATGTTTTAATCGTGAGAGAAACACGATTAGGTCTGGGTTTTAGTGGGATCATTCTGCAGACGGGAGGGAAGAGGGATCGGAGAAGGTTACATTGAAGAGAAAGGAATCAATCAGTACTCCATTGTAAGAGAGATCAATTAAGGACAAGGGATAATGAATTCGGCTCTGGACGTACTGACTTAGAGATGTTTACGGGCACTGAAGCGAAGATGTCTACACGGCGCCGATTATATGAGTCTGAAGCCCCAGAAAGAGGTCCGAGCTAATTGTAACAAGTGAGAGTTAAATTTACATATGGGGTGAAGTTGCCTTTGGTGAATCTTACTTCTGTTGTCCCGGCCTTGGTTTTCCCTTTTCTTTCCCAGAATAACTGCCTCTTGCTGTCCCACCGGGCTGTGGGATTTCCTACAGAGTGGGTTAACTTCACCTTCCAATCGCTTCAAAACGACCACATAACTTTTTAAAACATCCTATACATGTTTCAAAAATGTACAACTAATTGGTATCCAACTGAAGTAACTGTTTCCGGAGGGTTAAATTACTAGGCCTTAAAGTCTTAAAGCCTCAGACTTACAGCTGACTCAATTCTTTCTAGGTAAATCTCAGCAAATGGGAAAAAAAAACCTATAAGCATATATATATATATATATATGTATATATATGTGTATATATATATATATATATATCGCCAACATGCCAAACTTGCTTCCTGATTTATAGATTTATTAAGGATTGCATTTTGATTAGCAAATTTGGAAGGAAAGAGAAAGTTGCCCCCAAAAAATTCAGCGAAAGGATGATTAGTCTAGAACTGAAGCCTTAGACATTTAAATGGAATAAAGTCATGTGTGGGGAAAGTGGGGGCTGGGGAATGAGGGCGGACTGCTCTCTTCTCATTGGAAATGAAGCTACTTTATTTTATTTTTTTTAAGATTTTATTTATTTATTTGACAGAGAGACAGATTACAAATACGCAGAGGCAGGCAGAGAGAGAGAGAGAGGAGGAAGCAGGCTCCCCGCCGAGCAGAGAGCCCGATGCGGGCCTCGATCCCAGGACCCCGAGATCATGACCTGAGCCGAAGGCAGAGGCTTTAATCCCACGGAGCCACCCAGGCGCCTCAGAAATGAAGCTATTTTAGAGGAAATCTGCTCTTTGTGGTTCTGTTTGGGTCATCCCTAAACCAGAAAAGAGTAGTTTTCCTGTGTCCGTTCTCACTGACTTCTAAATATATTGTGCTGTTGGCTGACTTTGAACCTCAAACATCTTACTTTGAAAATGTAGCAACTATAGAGGTTGTGAATTTGTTGCAATTAAGAGCCAAGCTAAAAAGCTTCTTGGAGTCCAAGAAGACCCAATGGGTTCAAATCCACGGTTCTAAGTCAAATGCAACTGTAGGGAATTTTAAACTGCTGATCCTTCCCGTCAGAATCCCAAGAGAATTCCACAGGGTATCCTGAACAGAGCTCTCTATTTTTCCTATTTCTTAAATTTCTGGGTTTCTTTTCTTTTCTTTCTTTCTTTATTTTTTATTTTCTATTTATTTATTTATTTTTTGTTGTTGAGGAAAGGATAGATCTAAATACTTAGATGAAAATGTAATAGTACTAGAAAAGAAAAAGTGGGAAGAGCAGTGGAAGAGACGTGTTCAGAAGCCCCCAAGTGAGCCTGGGGGGAGCGGCGGTTCCACGCTCAAAGTCAAGAACACAGTTTGCCCAGAGCCAAATATGGGTGGCTGTCAGTATACCCGCATGGCCACGTGACCTCAGAGGACACTTTCCTCCCAAAGGTAAAGCCCCAACCCTGCTTCCTAAAGAAAACAAATTTCCCAGGGAGGTTTTTGAGGCAAAAAAGGAGACCATCGGAGCTGAGGACCCCAGCCCCTCACACCTGCCTGAGGAAGAAAGACAGCAGGGCGGTGGGAAGGGAGGTTTCTGGAGCCGTCGCCAGGATCGCCTGCTGGGGCCCGGGACGCCGAGGCCTCCTCCCGTGGCCTCAGTGGAGTGTCTCCAATCTTGGGGGTCGTGCACCCCTCAAGGTCAAGAGAAACTCCCACTCCAGACAGTTTCCGGCTCCAACGGCGGCCCTCCACTCCTTTCCCCGAGGCTCCTCTCTGCAGCTGGGATGAGAAACACCAAGAGCTCCTGGAAATCCACGTGGAGCAGACGAGGTGGGGAAAAGCCCCCGAGCTGGTCCCCAAGGGCGAGACCTTGGGCAGCTCCCAGCAGCCACAGACGCCCGGCGCTCCTCGGGGGCGCTCTGGGAGCGCGAGAAGACATAACGTTCTCTCTCTCACTTGCTATGGACTAGTTTTTTGACAAGGACGTTAAGAGTTAATAGCCGCTGGCCCTGACTCCTTATGAAGAAGGCTGTTAGGGCTTCTGCGGGCTGGGGCGCCGGGCGCTGCGAAGAACCACGGAGCCAACAAAGGAGCCACACGCGAGCCCAGAAGCGAGGCTCTCTCTGCAGCCATTATCAGCTCCCAGGAGCCGCCTCCCGGCGCTGGCGCTCGGCCCGGGAGGGGCGTGGGAAGGAGCCGGTCCCCCGGATGCCCGCCCGGTCTTCCTGCTGTCGATGCCTCCCCCACTTTCGGGGGCCTGGAGTCAGCCTTTCAAGGGAGAGGCCTGCTCAGGAAACAGATGTGCTCTCTGCAGAGGAAACCCACAATCAGCGCCCGTGGAAACCAACGCAGGCCTTCATTCATAAAATCGCGCCCAGCCGGGGGCCAGCTGGGGCCCAAGGAAGACAACGCGTGGAGGCTCATGGTGGTGACGACCCGATGAAACAGCTCGCCTCGGAGCAAGCGGGAGGACTAACACTCGACAAGAATGCGCCAACCTGGTCCTGAGAGAATACAGAGGAGTTTGCTCCCACAAAATTAGAATCAGCTACCAGGACAAGAAGGAAGTGGGAGGGGACCGCCCGCCCAGCAGAAAACAGAGCTGGGGACTAGCAGAGGGTTTCAACAGGAAGATTGGATTGAAACACGCGGGTCCCCTAGCTGACCTTGACCCCGGATCGCTCTTCTGCAGGCCATACGAGTGACCTGGCACTGCATTTCCCTTGGTGCATGTTCAGCCACATACCTTGCGTTGAAGGCGATGCATTAGAATAACCGTGGGCTGACACGGAGGGGCATCCATAACGGGAAAGAAAAATGTGCCGAACACGCAGATAATTTTATCCCATAGACACTAAACCCACACACGCACCCAGGAATGGGACAGAGAGATGACAGACACATACGTACCCCTACAAACATGAGTAAGGACAGGACACAGGCACACGGGGGAGCTGGGGGGAGGTGAAGCGGTTGGTTTGGTCTCTACCGGTTGATACTCTTTCTCTCTTTTGAGGAAGTACACTTTATTTTTGCAATTTTTTTTTACAAATGGAGATAAAACAATTATGGTAGCTTCTCTAGAATGAAAGCAACAGAAGGCACATGGTCAATAATTAATCAGTATTTGTTAAACAAATGAATGAACAAGACAGTATCTTCTACCGGCAGAAGTGTATTCTACTGGAACGCCTTTCCCGGGTCCCGCGGCACCGATGAGTCAAGTTTCTTACCTCTTTGAACTGACGTTCGGTGAAGACAGTTTCCTAGAAAGCCATTCATTTCAGCTAGATTTCCAAATGTGTCATCACGTGGCCATGCACAGCATTGTTTAACTTTTGGTGTCCATATGTTTTGTTTGCTTAGCAAACACAAAGATTTTCTTTTAAAAGTTCCCTTCGGAGGACTTCACGAATGGCGGCTGGCTGTCAGGGCCGGGATCCGAGGCACGAAAGGGTCAGGAGGCCTTGCCGCGTCGCGGGCCGGCGGTGGGCGCCTCCCCGCCAAGCCCTCCTTTCCAGTGCCCACCGCCGGCCCGCTCCCTCTCCTCCTCCTCGGACACGTCTGGCCCAGGGTTTGTCGGTGTTGAAATTTCATCTCGAAGAATCAGGTTTCGAGTCACTACATGTAGTCTATAGTTTTTCAGACCTTGTTCATTAATTTCTACTGAGTATTTATTCTTTTGTAACTTACATCAGGTCGTGGCACCTTTGTTGTTCATTGCTCTTGAGGCTGTTTTGGTTCTTGAGTGGAACGGATAGTTATTTCCTTTCTTTCTTCTTTCTAGATAAAAATCCTTGGGACTTACAGCCTGTCCTACCCCAGTCCGGGTTTCGGTGTCCCAAATATCATGCCATGTGACCCTTTCATCGTTAGCATTTCATGGACCATCTCTTTATTTAGGTTTATTAGTTTTCTCTGTTGCTGAAAGACTATATAGGGAGTATTTCTAATGTCCACATAGTTTTTACACTGAACTTTTTGTCATTGCTTAAATTCTATTTATCAGAAAATACAGCCTGTGGAAGTTACCCGGCTCTTTTTTGAGACACAGGCTATATAATCAATGTGCCACTTTGCCAGGGACATTTGAAGATAACATAATTTTTACAAATACGGAGTAAACGAAATACATTAATTGCATTATTTGATTCTTCTCCCTAACATTTTTCTACTTAACATATAATTTTTTTAAAGATTTTTATTTATTTATTAGAGAGAGAGAGCACAAACAGGGGGAGCAGGAGAGGGAGAAGCAGGCTCCCCCGCTGAGCAGGGAGCCCAACGCAGGGCTCCATCCCAGCACCTTGAGATCATGACCTGAGCCAAAGGCTTAACTGCCTGAACCACCCAGGCGCCTCTCCTTAACACATTATTAATATATCCTAAGACTGTGCTTTGCCAATTTCTTATTGTATTTTTCACAGCTTTTATCTGATATGTTTTGATGCTATTTCATTTGACTCATAAATATTCCTGGCTATTATATTGTCATAATGAACTGTACTTTCCAAAATCAATTTTTAAAGCAATCCGTTTCATCCCTTACTGTTTATTTTTCCTTTGTATCTGATATTAATGGAACTATTTGGAGCTCTTTGTATTTTTTCTTTGTCTTATATTTCTTTGTTCATCAGTTTATTTGTATTTTTTCTATGTCACTTTGTTTCAGAATACGCATGCATGTGTATAAAATTTAATATGAGAATCTTATCTTCTGCTGTAGATGTTTAATCCATTCTATGTCCTTTGCATGTGTGAGGAGTGATCTTCTTGGTTATAGCTCTGGGATCTTTTTTTCTTTCTTTCTGGTGTTCTTCCTGATGTGTGGCATTTGAAAAAATCACCCTGTTCTAGCCTGAAGCTTTACCTCCATTCATTCCCATGAACATGTGTGTTCATCCTGTGTGTGTACACGTTGTGCGGGCCGGGGATCTGGGGGGAGACACAGACTGGGACCCGCGGTCACAGGTGGGGGCCACCTCTTCCTCGGCTTCCCCACCACCTTCCTTGCATGAAACTCCAGGACCGAATGCATTTCGCCCAGTGTTGAATCTGTCTGAAGAGGAGAATCCAGCCAAGCCTGGGAGATCTTCCTCTCCCCGTGACGTCTGGCCTCCAGACCTTGCACGTTTCTGTGCGTTCACATATCCTAGTTAGCACGCCGGAAGTCGCTGACCCTTAACCCATGAATAAACGTGTTCTTGGCATTACTGCTCAGCACCGTCCTCCCTCCGCGGCAGGTGGCTGCCCGGGCTGAGCAGGGAGGAGGCCGTATGCCGGGAAATGCAAAGCACAGAGTCCCATCCATGTCTCTCCAAACTATTTGCCCTATTTTGTAGCAGTTGAAAACGTACATGACATTGTGACATCGTACAACGGAGGTTTGCCTAACCTGGGAGGATGTGGGAGAAGGATTCCTTAAGAAGGGACTGTTTGAGGTGCGTCCTGAAGGACTGCCGGGAGTCGCTGGGTCACAGGGGAAATGAAGAGTTTACAGCGGAGGCAACAGCATCTGCAAAGCAGCCGAGGCCGCAGGAGCCCGGTGTCCTCCGCACGTGAAGAAACGCATGCGGCTGTGAGCCTGGCTCGCTCGGGGCCTCCCGGGCCCCCTGCACCCTCCACCCTGCATGGCACCACCCCGGCTGGGCCGCTAAGCTCTCGCAGACGCGCTCAGACAAAAGCAAGCAGAATGAAGGTCATTGCCACGTACGGGCCTTCTCCCCCAGCTCTCCCCCGTGTTGGAAATGCAGGCGAGAAAATGTCCTCAAACACAGTGAGAAACGCTGCGTTGTCCTGGGAGAACGGAGCATCAGACAGAATTCCCAGGCCAACCCTTTCCCAGCCTTCTGTCTCGGGAATGGCCCGCAAAGCAGGTGGGCTTGTGGAAGGGGAGGGAAGGCGTGCCGGTGACCGCCACCTCAGAGGCTTCGGGGCCATGGCCTGGCTTCTCCATCAGCGGCCAAATGATGGCCAGGGAAGGACTCGGGCCTCATTTTATCTCATTTATCCTTACCTTAGAATGGTGTGAGGGACGGCTCATGGCGTGTGATTTCTTTTCCCACACTTGGGCATTTCTGATCGTCAGCGGAGTTTAACCCTGTAAAAGCCTTCCCTAGACTGGCTCCCACCTCTGCAGTGGGGCAGGTGCAATTTCTCTCTGTAGGGCTGCTCGGCTAGACCTCAGCCTCCGGGAGTGGCTCGGAGGGAGTTCCCTGCAGGGCCCGGCCCTTCACAAATCCCACCTTGGCTCACGCACCAGGGTCTTGCTAGAGGAAAAGCCAGCCACAACGGGAGTTCAGGGCTCTTTTCTGAAATTGAATCAAAGTTCACCCCCAGATAGAAAAGTCATGATAGAAAATAAAATGCAAGTTAGCAAAATAACAGCATACATTCTTTGCAGATAAGTTTTTTGTTCGAAACATCTGATCCCCAGGAAGTCGCTGACTTTAGAAGACTTTTTAGCAAATCAGGACGGTCATCAATGAGACGTTAGTTCTGGAGGGAAGTTTTGCACAAGGTGCTCTTATATTGTTGATGGTATTTTAATCACCCATCCTTGGAACAGGCTGAACACAAAATCAAGTTGTGTGCCGAACCCTGAATACAATTAAATAAGCAGAATAGATTTCAAGGCTCAGAAAACACGCAAGAGGGAAGAATGTGTTTTTAATGCCCCCGAAATCCGCAGTGCAGAAGGTGGATCTGAAGAACGATCGTTTAAAGCAGAGGAAGATGCTCTTTGACCGAAACCCAAGATCCCCTCACCCCGAGTCGCTTTGTGCTGTCGGGAGCGCCCGTTCCCTGGGGAAGAGACTTTGTTTTCTTTCGGCTTTCTGACCTCATATGGTGCAACCTGATGGAAAGCGATAGGCATCTTGTCACAGGAGAAGCTTCCAGAGGAGGGAGCAGTCCTGCAGCTGGTGTGGAAATTCTCCGGAGACCCTGGGCGGTCGGAGCAGAGCAGAGGCAGAGCGAGGCAGAGTCCTTGGGGGAGCGAGGGGGAAATAAGCCGTTTCCGAAGGAAAATCAGGATCTAGTCATTAAAGGAAAGATTGGAGGGGCGCCTGGGTGGCTCAGTCCATGAAGCGTCTGCCTTGGGCTCAGGTCATGAGCTCAGGGTGCTGAGACTGAGCCCCAAGTCAGGTGCACCACTCAGCAAGGGGTCTGCTGCTCCCTGTCCCTCTGCCGCTCCCCCTGCTAATGCTCGCTTGCTCGCTCTCTCAAATAAAAAAAGACTGGAAATGGTTGCAAGCAATGAAAGATGACACACATCTTTGGGAGAAGGCCGTGCTCACCTCGGACCGTCTGTGTGAACGGTCTGTGGGGGGCAGGCAGCGGGCTGCAGAGAAAGAGCACCCGCCGGGACGGTACAGGGGCCCTCGGTGGCCCTTCCCAGGCTGGGGGCCCTGGGGGTGGCACGGGAAGCTTCCCAGGGAGCACGGGCAGCCTGCTGAGTGTCGCCCAGAGCCCGGTGGGGGAGGCGCCCGGTCCGTCTCCCACCCATGTGCAGCTCCCGGCACCGGCCCGACCCACAGGCTGAGTCCCACTCAAGAACTAGCCCGAGTATGCGGATGAGAAGTAGTTGTTAAAATGGCTTGTTTTCTCTATGGATAAGGGAATGAACTCAATAAAGAGCAAAATACAGGCAAGCGAGATACTTCGTGAAGGTGGCTCTTAGGAACGACCTTGCTGTCAAACGTCACAGTGGAATAATAAAAATGAGCACGTGCCAGGGACGTGTGCCAGGCACTAACGGAGGAGTGTCACGGGCACGGAGGCCCGTGTCACAGGGGATGATGCTAGTGAAGGCCCGCGGGTTAGGTGGCAGGCCGGGATTGGAGCTCGTCGCGTCCGGGGCCAGGACACCTGCCTCCAGGGCGCTGGAGCCGGTCGGGGCTCTCCGTGGCTCTGTGCGGCCCGAGGGCGCCGTCACAGCTGCTGGAACCCCTCTCTTCTCTTGGCGCTCATCTTCGCCGTCCACTTCACCTTCTTCAGAGGATGCACTGTCCAGATGTGTCCAAGCTTTCAGGTCATGTGGCTAACGGATTAGCTCCAATTAACCTGTTGTGGCTTCTTTGCTGCTCTGCACACAGCAGGACAGAGACGGGTGCTCCGCCTGATTCCTGCATGGCCAGATGTGAAGGAACGCCTACCCTGGGAAGCGTCCTAGCTCACTGTTAATGGCAAAACCCAAACAAAACAGGATCCCTGAAAAATCCTTTGAATCCCTTTCAGGGGCTCTGAACCCAAGGATTGCCATCACGGGTTTTTTGAGATTTTATTTTATTTGATGCAGAGTTAGTAAAAAAAAAAATTAAAATTAAAAAAAACGTGGAGCAATCTTCTCCAATAAGATTGTGCAAACATCATGAAACAAATTTTACATACTTACTAAGGAGCTCCCAGATACCGAAACATCTGCGATTATGGGTAATTAGTAAGTATCTTGGGATACCTGTACCGTGATTTATAAAATCTTTAGCAATGGATTAAGTAATTTTTTGAAAATTAATATGTCTTGAGAAAAACCTGAGAACTGTAACTTCCATACATTGAAAACGGACTCCCGTTCATTGAAGGTCTCCTGGGTGAGTCACAACCCGGGCGCCCGAGGAAAGACAGCACTGTGGTGTCTTCCTCACATACCCAGGGAGAAACCCCAGGATGAGGCCGGTCTGAGGCAGCCGTTGATCCCCACTTGTCACTCCCTGAACATGGACCCTGGGCCAGGCATCACGACTGCTCCGCGTTTGGGATTCCGTGATCAAAGGGGAACACTTCCTGCCCACGAACTACTTCCTGTCCACAAGCTTCCTGGAAGGAAGGGGAGGTGAGAAGGAGCCAGATGGCCGGGTGGGGGCTTTCTGGAGAGGGACCTCGGAAGTCCTGGTTCTGTAGTAAGTGAGGAGGCACAGTGCGATCGCTGGAAATGCGGGGGAAGGAAGGCCTGCGCAAGGAGGACCCCAGAGAAGGTCAGAAGCTTGTTGGCTCTGAAGGAACAGGTGGGAATTGGATGCTCAGATGGAAGCAGAGGGGACACCTCGGTGACCCAATGACCAGGTGACAATGATAGTAGGAATCATCGTAACCAGAGACAATGATTTTAGGAGGGAAGCAGTGGAAGTGGAAGTTAGGCAGATTTGGGTCAGAGTGTGATGATTCTCAAATATGAGGCTCGGTGATGCATCCTGTAAATAATGAGGAACAGTGAATGCTTTGAGAAAAAAATATTAACAAAATAAATCACTAAAAGCCTACTAGGAGCGACGCCTGGGTGGCTCTGTCGGTTGGGCGGTGGACTCTTGATTCAGCTCAGGTCGTGATCTCAGAGTCATGAGATCGAGCCCCACACTTGGCTCCATGCCCAGGGAGAGTCTGCTTCGGAATTCCCTCTTTCTCTCCCCTTGCCCCAACCCTCTGCTCATGCACGTGCGCTCTCTCTCTCTCTCTCTCACTTTCTCAAATAAATAAATAAATAAAAGCACACTGTGAGAGTTGGAAGTGTCCCTGGAGAAGATTGAACTCCGCCTCCAGCCCCTCTGGTTGGAGCCCCTTCGTGTCTCCAGTGCTGATTTATGTGCCCCTGTGTTCCCCACGGGGTCTGGTCGAAAGTAATTGCTCGATATTGGCTTGATTTAAAAATGAAAGGAGCAGGAAAGTATGGCCCAAAGAATGATTGAGTTGGTGGCTTGCCTAAGGTCACCCTGCAGGGACCAGACCCTGGCTTCTCCAATGTCCATGAGCAGAACCCATTCTGGCTTCATTCACCATTAACCCTAAACCAGATGTTGTATACACAACAAGACAGCTGTCTACATATATGAACTTCCAGAAACTTGACTGTATTTTTCTCTTAACACATGGATATCTTGCAGATATATATATATATATATATATATATATATATATATATATATATATATACACACTAAGTCATTAAAGTTTAAAATTGAAATACAGGCCTACAACTTTCTGAATCCATTCTTTTGCTAGGATCTACAAGCTATTTTACCTATTCAAGTAAAAAGAGAGAATAAAGCCCTAACCCTAAGAGTACCCTTCCCCAAACACATGCTAATGGCTCTCCAGGACCGTTAATTCATTAGTTCTCCGCTCTTCCAGGCCCTTCGTCTGCTCTAGCCCTGGGCCAAGGGCTATACCGGAAGCAAGCCCTGATGTGAATGTAGAATTTCGGGAAGTAGGTGATGAGTACCTGACCACTCCTTGCACCATTCTCCTTACTTTCATAAATTCTTAAATATTTCTCATTAAAAAATGTTTTTTTAAATGAGAGTGAAAAAATAACATCCCTTAAAAATCAACGTGTCATTCAAGATCAGCTTATTGAGTAACGTTCCGAAGAAAACAATGAAAAGCGAAGTCTGGGTGAACGGGGCATCGTTAGAATCGTTGCTAGCAGGTGTCTGTGGTGTCCAGGAGCCTGAAGAGTAGGGAACCGCCCCCAGTAATTTGGGAGCTGATGGCCCTCCTAGAAGCGGGGGAAAACTTGCAATACCTTCCACCCTATTGCTCAACTCTCTGCGAAACAGGCAGCTGCCTTGTTTCAGGAAGAAAGCCATTTTTTTTCACCCAAAAACGAAAATTAATGTTGTGATTCAGAAAAATTAAAAGAATTTCCAGGGATGATCTGAATACTAACTTAGTAGGAGGCGTCCCCTGAATTTTCCAAATCACCAGTACTGGTTTTATTTTTGCTCCTACAGCCAAGTAGAGGGTTACAGATGGGCACAAACCACGGCAACCGATTAGCCAGAGCGCGCCGTGAGTACCTTCATTCCAGAGCCTTCCACGAAGCTGATACTCTCTGTCCAGACATCTACGGTACAGATGCACGTGTGAATATTAACTATATGAGGCGAAACCACAGCAGCAGGTGAATTCTCACACCGTTGGCTGCAGTCCTCAGCCCATCCAAATACAAAGCAGACGGTTGTAACTCTGAGGGCTTACGGAAACCTACAGCTGAGCGTGTCTCCCTAAATCCTAAGCATAGTCGTGCGTCTTGGTTTGATCATTTTCTGTTTCTGATAGATGATCTCTACTGTGTTATATGTACATTTACAGTTGTGTATCCAATATCTCCCATCCGCTGGCCACTGAAAGAACTCCAGAGATGTTTGCCCTTGAGCACAGAGATCGATTATTACAACTCTCATTCTGTGAGGATAAGCTGGAAATATTGGTACGTCCCGCATAAATATTAACAGGTGTGGTTTTATGCCGTATACACGTAGTGCATGCAGACAGGGCAGAAGATAACCATGACCAGTAAGCCCCGCCACACATGGCAGGCTGTGCTCAAACAGCTGAGCACGTGGGGGACTGTATCTGCAACTGCATTTCAGAGTCCGAGTGCAAAACACATCATCGTGTTTGTGAAAGCGTGAGTTGCGGCGCGTACAGGGTCCTGGAAATATGACTTATTTCGTTCACACACTGTTAAGATGTCGTTTAGAATTCAATAGGTTTACTGTTTCTGTTCTGGATGAGATCAGCCCCACTCAGCTACAATCTGTAGCTAAGACACAGGCGAGAAAAGGAGATTTTAGACTGAAATGATTGTAATGTGATGCTTGAAAGGGAGGAGACGCCAGTGGAGTCATGGGCTCTCTGATTCGGAGAGAATCAGGTGCAGGGAGTTCTTGCTAAATAGGGGGTGAAGCGGCCTGGAACTCTACCTCCAAGTGAGTTAAAAAATAACAGGGCCCTCCCTTCTCTCGCTCCTTGCATCGAAGTATTTTCTATCGTGGAGGCCTCTCTTGAAAGGCAATACTCCTGCGAGTGGTCACACCTTAAGTTATCAGCTGACCCTTGGAGAGGGAGCCGCAGACAGCCCAGGAGAGAAAGACGGGGCTCAGGAGACGTGCCGGGGGGTGGGGAGGAGGCTGGGCCTGGGGGAGGAAGGTTAACTCGTCACCAAACGTAACTGTTGACCTCTGAGCAAGACCCACTCCTTCACCTACTCTGAACATTTGGGTCTAAGGTGGAGGAGACTCCCCATCCGGGATGCCATCCCTCCGCCAAGACCCGTGATGGCTTGTGGGCTCCTCAGCCATTTCAATACAATCCCCCATCTTATCTGGGAAGCAATGTGAATAAACTTGGAGGGTGCGGGTGGGACCAAAGGAACCCTAATGCACTTGAAAATTGTTGACTTTTTACTTCGAACACTTTTAGACCATCCCTGAGGGGGTGTTCGGGCCCGTGAGGTCAACCTTCGACAAAACCGTAAGTACAGTTTACGGGAAGGGACACAGGTGAGAGAAGGCCATGTCCTGATGACCGTCCCCACTGACCACGCGTCCGACTTCCAGGTCGCCGCTAAGACCCCAACAAAAACCGTTGCTGAAGGAGAAACAAGCTTCTCTTCTGTTTCAGGAAACTTTTTTTCCCCCTTTTTTATGTAGTTACAAAAACTTGGTTTTGCTCACGATGTGGACTTTTAAAGATCTCCTCTCTTAGCAACTTTCCAGTACGCAGGACAGTGTTATGAACCTCAGTCGCCGCGCCCGGCGACACATTCCCCCCCGTCAGGACGCTGTTTGTAAGGTTTCTTACTACTCCGGATGTACATTTGCTCTGTACCTTCAGATATCCACTTCTATTGGTCAGTGTTGGGCAGAAGCCTGTCGCAAGGCTCTCTTGGAACAAAACCACACAGAAAAAATAATTTGTCAAGGGTTTTGTTTATTTGTTTACATTTTCCTTACACACGTCCCAGACCCAGGGAGCTGAACCAACTTTTCAAAATTTAATCGACGTCTTTGGGTCTGTAACGATATGGGTGGATCCTAACGGCCTCAAGGATTTCAAAAGTAGCTCAGTTATGGACATTGGAAAGACATATTTTGCTAATATTACCACTTCATCTGTGATCATGGGGCGCACTTAAAACCCAGAGAGAAGATAGCAAAGTAACCTCCCAACTCTGTTTCCCCAGATTTGTGTCTTCTGTTGCCGGGGACTCTCATATCACTAACACCAGGGAGCAGAGCAGAGGTGGGTTTGTTTCACTTTCCTTCTTTTCTTTTCTTTTCCTTTCTTTTCTTTTCTTTTTTTTTTTTTTTGAGATTTTATTTTTATTTATTTGTCAAAGAGAGAGAGGGAGAGCTCACAAGCAGGCAGAGAGGCAGGCAGAGGGAGAGAGAGAAGGAGACTCCCTGCCAAGCAGGGAGCCTGATGTGGGACTCGATCCCAGGATGCTGGGATCATGACCTGAGCCAAAGGCAGCCGCTTAACCAATGGAGCCACCCAGATGCCCCTCGTTTTCCTTGTTTTCAACTTGAGGCAACCTTCTTCACGAGCAATGGAAGGCTCAAAACTATTAGTATTCTTAAAGAATATTAGAATTACTTGAAAATAATCCTGAAGAGAAACCGTGTTTATTCTCTAAAGCTTTACTTGGACAGACATGGTGGCGCTCCTACTGTGTGGCGGGTACGGGGAACAAGGTGACAGCCAGTACACACAGCCCATTGCCCTTTGAGATGGAGGCAGGGGACAGTTCGCTAAGGGGTCTCATGACGAAATAACTAGCAACACTGGAATTCTGTTGGAAAACACTGAGCTAATGATCAGGAGGCGTGGTTTAGAATCTCAGTGTTGCCGTTTCGTGGTTGTGGGGCCTCAGGCAAATCATGGCCCCTCTCATAGGTTCGTCTCCCATCAAACATGACATTCGGCCCCAGTGAAATGATTCCTTTTCGACCCAGAATTGTCTGCTTCCACGGGAGGAGTCCTATCCATTGAAGAGGAAAGCCAGCACGTCCCGGACAGAGACCCCCTCAGCCCTGGGCACGTGTACCCGACAACGCGCCTCAGCCTCCAGCCTTCCACCGGATCCTCTCTCTGCTCAAAGACCTCACTGTAGAATCTTAGCTGCTGAAAAAGAATTCTTTAAAGGTATAAACCAAATTGGTGGAACCAGCCCTTTGGGGGGGAAGAAGGGAGGGGGATCAAGTTCTCGTAACATAAAAAATGTAAAGTATAAAGTCGGGCAAGGGGAATAAAATATGTTTTGAGGACCAACACAATGCCTGGTCTCACCATTGTACCTTGCTAGTCCTAGAATTCCACAAAATCAACAGGAATAATAATTCTATTGATCTGATTTGATTAAAGCCACCAAAAATAAGAGGCAATCTCTTGCTATAAGATTTTGGGCCTGAGGGTGCCTGGGTGGCTCAGTCTTTTAAGCATCCAACTCCTGCTTTCAGCTCAGCTCCTGATCTCAGGGTTGTGAGCTCGAACCCCGCATCGGGCTCCATGCTGGACACGGAGCCTGCTCAGAGTCCCTGTCTCCCCCACCCTCTGCCCCTTCCGCCATCTAAAAAACAAAGATTTGGGGCCTCACACAGTTTTAGGGGAAGTTCTATTAGTTAACCATATAAATACTATAAATCAACTCCGATTTCCCCGAGTCTCTGTATCAAAATCTTTGTATGTAAGATCAGTAACTCTTACAGAAAGCAATAAGCGTTGAACAGGATGAAAAGTAAGCCAGGAGACCCATTTACAAAGGACACAGTTCAACCTCAAATGGATGTCCTTGAAAGGTATATTGCTGACACGTGCTGATCAAAATATAGGCTATGGAATCTATAATGTCTGATGTTAAAGCCTCACTCTCCTTCTGTCACGTCGATTTCCAGGCAGGCCTGCCAAGAGAAGAAGATCCTTTTCAGCTGCCTCCGGGCTGGGGGCGGAAGGGAGCTCAAACCCCCCACCTCCCCGCGAACCCTCCAGGATCCGCCCAGGGGACAGGAAGGCGGGCCGATTCTGAAGCAACACTGAGTTGGACATTATAAACAGTGCCCTATTCATAAACAGTCTCTACAGCCGTGGACCGGGCGAGCTTTTGTTCGGGACCAAAACCCTCTGTTGCCAGAAATAACAACCGCTCTACTCGCCCTTCGGTTCCAAGGTAATGGCTTCCTAATGAGATTACCTTCTTCATTCTAACAGATTCTTCTGCTCTGTGGAGCCTGGGAATATGAGAACCCCTACTTAATTTAATGTCCCCTGAACATTAGTGATTTGAACGAATCATTGTTGTTTTGACGACACTGTTGACATTTGAGACAGAGGAGTGAGTGGTTCACAGTGGGGACACGCACAGCTCCGATCCGGCAAACTGGAGAGACTCTGGGACGCCAGACAAGGAGAAGGACCCGCCAGGCTGGTCACGGGCAACGTGCTCGAATGCACAGTGTGGGCTTGAACTGACCTCCCACCCGTAAGCGGAGTGGTCTTGGGCGAGATTCTGGAACTCTAAATCTCAGAGGCACTGGGGACATTGGATGGCTGGGACTTCACGAGATGCTGCGTTCCAAGCATCTTGTCCCACATCTTGCACGTGGGAGAGGTACAGTGTGTGGCACAAATGTGTGTCCCCATCCATATACGTCCGTACATCTATGTCACGATTTAGGTTACTGCTGTTTTTACGACGCTGCTAGGGCTGTCGTGACAAAGTAGCACAGATGGGGGCTTACACACCAAAACTATGTCCACTCATACTTCTGGGTGCTCAGGGTCCAAAACCAAAGTGCTGGTAGAGTTGTTTGTCCTGAGGGTTGTTTGCCCGAGAGTGTGCTCCCTGCCTGTCTCCTGGGCGTGTAGACGGCGGTCTTCTCCCTGTCCCCTCCCGTCATATGTGCCCTGTGCGTGCCTCTGTGTCCAAATGTCCCCTTTTTATAAGGACACGTGTCGTGTTGGATCAGAGCCCACACTGAACCTCGTTTCCCCTTGATTTCCTCCGTTAAGACTCTATCTCCAAGTACGGTCACATTCTGAGGTTAGGGCTTCAACCTATCAATTCGGAAAGAACACAATTCAACCCCTAACATCGCTGCTATAAATAATAATAGTGATTGTTAATATTACTATAATTACCATGATTATTCTTGGAGCAGAGGTCAGTCATGGCAAGAAAGTGCATGATGGCTTTGAAGGTAACAGATGACTTGCAAGGGTGAGAAGGTCCGTGTATGATTGACCGGGTGACCGGTGGGCAGGTTATCAATATTGTTAAGGGCTCGTACACAGCAGTGCTGGGCCGACACAGCTCCCAGCATCTCGGCCGATAAATCACAGACGTGAACAAGGAAACCTGTCAGGAGCCCCAGGCCATAGGAACGAGAGGACAAAGCAAGGACATCTGTCACAGAGGAATGAAGAGCAGAAAGAAAGTTGCAGATGCTGACTTGGATTCCCTACTCACCTCCCCCACGTGTCAGTTTAACCTCTCGGAAGCTCAAGGTCAGCCAAGCCTGACCATCCTGGAAGGATTCGGTGAGTAATGTACACAAAGCACCTTGCTCGGAGCCCGCACGTCATATGCACACAAAAACGGTAGGGTCCTTTCCTTCCTGCAGGTATATGAAGTCCCACAATTCTGGACCCTTCGGGATGGCCGCTGACAGCCGAGGGACCAGCTCAACGTGAGTCCTGGAGAAAGTGCCCAGGGCACTCCTCACCGAGGAGGACGAGGCCCCGTCTGAGCGGCAGGACCAAAGCTTGCAGCAGACACCCATCTCCTCAGAACGTCCGGAGGAAGCTGTCCCACGAGGCCACCCAGCCGCAACGGCCAGTCTGGCCTTCGCCTTACGTCGGCACCGTGTGGATAGCGTGGGGAACGGAAGCTTCGTGGGGCTGGAAGGCGCTCCGTGGACATCCGGGCATGCTCACAGACTTCTTTTTGTCCTGTTTTGTTTGATTTTAAAACAAGAGAAAAGCTGCTTTATTTTCAAACCCGACTCATTTTCCTGAGAAATCTTACTACTATTTCATATATACCCATTCTCCAACTATGATTGAGTCACAACCCAAAAATGAGAAATAAGAATGTCCTCTTATAAAATCAATGGGACACACACACAAAATCTAATTCAACATGGTTAACTCAGTGTGCTGATTGGAGATATGATTGCATGTAGCCAAGAGCTACTTCTTCTTCCTATAAAATCTGCTTTTTAAAAATTTTTTAAAGGAATACCTGGAAAGTCTTCTGGGCGATAGCAAGCTCTGGTAAACAGTCCACTTATACCGGGACTCTGATTGATGTAAGAGATTCTAGAGCAAAAGAACTTCAGAAAAAGATAAAGAAGCCCCGGGATGGGGCTGGGGGAGGCAGGAAAACTCTCCTATTGATTTGGCAAAATAGCTTCAGTTGTTCCTAGAACTTGATTCACAATTGATGTTACGGGCTGGGCAGAAGGATGTCATACCTTAAAAACTAATTCTTGAAGATACAGAATGGAATTAAAGACCACCATGAAACTGAACCCAAATCTCGCTTTCTTCAAGGATGATTCCTTTTTTAACCAACAACCTGTATATTTCAAGTGCACTTTAGTGAGACAGATGTTTTCTGGGATTGAAATGTATTTTGTAAAGAAATAAAGAATATATCCAAAAGGACTTATTAAAAGTTCAGGGAAAAAAATTAGTATGACCGATGAATCACTGAAGTAGTAATTAGTGAAAGTTCATGTGCACCCACCAGAAAGCTGGGAACACTCAAAGCAAAACATGGGATGGGCGAGGAGGGATTTCGTGACATGGCCCCTCTTCCAGAGTGGAAGCAGTGAGTGCCTTCTTGACCGTGGTTGGTTACCATGTTAGAATGTTCTTGAATGAGAGAAAATTGGTTCATGATGACCTCTTACCGATTTCAGAGAAGTTAAGTTTCACTTATGATTCTCAGACCATAAGCGAGGAGTGACCCGTCAAGTTAGCCTCACTTATCTTACAAAATAAGCTAAATAAAGCTTTGCCTGTAGGACTAACCTGCTCTGGTCTGCTCAGAGAATTTTCAAGTCTCTTCTCTATTTGTGTTTGATTTCAAGACTGAAATGTATGTGTGCCCATACGCACACACACACGTACTTACATAGTAACTTATACATAACAGTGTAATGTTATATAAATGTGATATAAATACTCCTATAATGTCACGTACATCTACATATACTTTGTATCACATATATACACTATACATATACTTTGTATCACATATACAATATATCACATATACTATATATATACATATACTTTGTGTCACATATATACACTAAATATATATAATATATACACTAATAAGTATCTATAGCAAATCTATTTCTTGATACTGTGATACCATCTGCACATAGCCACCATCTAATAGGGGTATATTATCCTGAGTAATCACCAGAGCTCAAGGACTATGCTTATATTTACATTAAAGTTTAGCTGTACACTTAGAATTCATAGCTGGTGTCTCATGCACAACTGGAATTGAGTACATCACAGTTCTCAATAGAACTTCATAAAAAAAAACAGTAAAAAAGATGGAACACTGCTTTTGAACAAGAAGAAAATTAGTACTTTGCATGGTATTTATAAGAATGTTGTTGGACTCCATAGCAAGAATTTGCCTTGAGAGTGAACAGGTGAATTAGCAATACCTGTGTTAACAAAGGGTCATCAACTCCTTGGCCATACTCTGTTTAAGGACGTTTGGTAAGGAGCAGTCACAGGATTTGGAAGGGTCCCTGCATCTTATCAGGAAACCGCCAGTTCCCACGGATCCACCATGTTTAACGGATCCTGTTCTGGAGAGCTCAGAACTTGGTAGGACCCAGAAGGGCTCCAACCAGGGTCAGACTCACAACACAGTGCTTCCAACCCTCAGAGAGCAGCCCCGGCGTCTGACACACACGGTAACCCAGGTCGGGGTTCATGTTCTCTGAAAACTGGCAGCAGGTATGATTCCGACAGCCTGTTCACCTTTGGCTAGTTGGCTGCAGGATCGAACTTTACTACCTGAGGGAGGTGGTCAGGCTTTAAAAGCCTGAGTGCAGTCACCTAGACACCTTTCCACAACCATCCATCCGCCTGGCATTCCCGACGGACTCAGCAGGTGCTGGGCCTGTGGAGGACAGAGACGGCCATCAAGTCCCCTCTTCCCTTCAAGGGAGATGGAGTGACAGAGACAACACACAAAATGGAAGAGAACTCATCCAAGTTGTTCTGGTTTTTGTTATTTCATTTTTCAGATATGAACCTTGGATGGAGACGGCCTTTGTCCCTCAAGCCATCAGTTAAGGAGAAAGAGCCCACCCAAGTGACAGCGTGTCCCACCTGCATCGCGTCTTCGTGAGTTTCAGAAATACAGGGAGGAGAGGCAGTCAGAAGGGTTGGCATGGCTGTGGGGGCGACCCAAAGACGAGGGGTCTCAGCAGCGCTTGGAAAAAGAGGTAAGGTCCGTGTAGGCAAGTGAGAGGGGCTGACTTTTGGAGTCCCCCAAACCTACGAATCCACCTTTCCCATTTTCTCATGTGTGTTTGTCAGCAGCATTGACTCTTCCAATTCCACGCGAATCAAAAACATGAAAAGCAGTTCAGTGATGGAAGATAATTATTTCAGTGGAAGAGATTTTTGTTTTCATAATCTCCTCTTTGTGTCGAGCTTGCTCTTGGCAACATCTGCCACCCATAGCCTTTGCTCTGTTGACTTTAAAAGAATAAGCCACTGTTTGATTGGGTTTCTCGTCTTCAGTAAACCCTGGCCTCTCGATTCTCTGTTCCAGGAAGAAAAATAAAAGAACACACCTCTTTAAATATCCGAGCAATGGTTGCTTGCATACCGATAGACACAGCCTCCACATTTGGTAGAGGCCTGACTTGGGAGCATGGGTGAGAATTTCCCAGCTGGCAGTCTCGATTTGGCAGGTGTTCCTCCATTGACCCAATCACTTTTTATTTGGCTGTCGATTCATTTGGTTTTTCTGGTTGCGTTGAGCCAGAGCGCGTGTTTATTTCAAAAGGTCATTCACCTATTCCACGGTTCAAAGGGACCGTTTTGTTCACGTAAAGCATCACTGTAATGGAACACGAAGACACGGCGAAGGAAGGTGACTTGGAATTGTGGGTGCAACTGGTAGGAAAACCTTGGAGAATTCAGCAATAGAAAAAATTTTTTTTTCAAAGAAATAGAAAAAAAACAGAATAAAATAAAAACATCATTAAAAGCGATGACATTTTAAAATTGATTTCATTTTATTCCATTAAACAAACAAATGGAGAATCCTCCTCCCTTCCCCCCCCAAAAAATCCCAAAGCAAAAGCAAAGCATCTACCCCCAGCCCCCAGCAAACAACATTCTTCCGAGGTAACCGCTGCTAAATCATTGCAGCTGTAAATACTTCTCTCATTTATGCCCCTCATCTTCTGCACTGACAGCATCTTCCAGTTCCCTGCTTGATCTAACCAATCAGGAGCAAATGAAAAGTCAGGATTTATAGAAATTTCATTTCATACATAGATCGCAACAGAGACTTGATGTGCACTTTGGGGTACCCCGGAGTGGATGAACCCGTTTCCACCGGTCAGCCTGCTTCCCGGGAACCAAAACCAGAATGGCCTCAGCATCCGTGTTTTCTCCCGAAAAAGCCTTTCTGGTAGCCAGGATGGGGAGAAATGTTTCCAAACATGGCAGGTTTCCTCGACACGCTTCCGTCTGATGGAAACAGTCCTTGGCCAACAACGTGGCCATCTTCAGAGGAAAAACGGTTCTACTATTCGGTTTTACCGCCTCAAAATATTTGATTCGCAGGAGGTTTTTGTAATTGCGCTACTGTGCTTTTTACCGATGTTTGGCCTGTGAAAACGTTGACGTTGACAACGTCTATGCCACCTTCTACCTGTGTCAGGAGGCCTCAAGGCAGAGGGCAGAGCCCGGGGAGGCCCGGAAGCTTTGGAATGAACGCCACTCCTGATATATTGTCACGTGACTTTCAAATCTGCGTTGTTCTGAGTCTGACTTTCCTCGAATGTGGAACAGGGGCCACGTCTGACCTCCCGCAGGGCTCCTGTGACCGCTTGCTGGAGAGATGCCTCCGGGGGATGCCAACCATCCCCTTACCTAGGACAAACCACCACCTTGCTCCACGGGCTGCACGCACTGACAAGGTGTGTGTCTAGACCCTTCTGGGGGGGCCAGGGCTGGGAGCAGAAGTCAGGCGTCTGGATCTCCGTATTGTCCCACTCACTGACCCTGTCTCTCATTAGGCTCACCCTGAAGATGTGGGACATCATCCTCTCCAGCTCTCAAGACACAGCCTTTCCTGTTGTTTACACACTTGGATCAACGTGGGTCGTGTCCACAAACATGGCACCAACTCCCGGGGCACGGACCCCGCGGGACCGCATATACAAACCAGAACAAACTGCACTGATTTGCTGAACCCCAAACACAGCCCAATTCAAAGCTTTTATTTTTGAAGCTATGAACAGAACCACAGATTCAGAAACGCCAGGAAAATAGTCTCAACAAAACATGACTGCAGGAAAGAGGTCTATGGTCTCTTTTCAGGGTGGGGATGCTGTGTCTTCTTCTACTTGCTAAAATTGCTGAATTTGTTATTCACACGGTAACCGAAATAATGGGACGGACCCTACGTGAAGCCATGTTCCATTTTCCTGAAGATCCCTCCAGCAAACGGGGATACAGTCCGTGGTACCAATTTAGGTATTTCTGTGGCATCTGTTCCAGTGACATATTAAATCTATGTCTCTATGAGAGAAGTACATTGATTTTTTTACAGCAGGATTTTTTTTCAGCTCCAAGAACAGCTGAGGGCTGCAAAACGGAGCAGATGGCCACATGGAAGAATCTGCTTGGTTGATAAGATAGTTTAAAAGAAAAATCACCTTATCACATATCCTGAATAACTGTCAAACTAGGTCACGAACAGTGTTCGATTGGACCGTCCAAAATATTTAATGTATTGAATAAGCTCCCGAAGCAGAGCCGATGGTAAGAAGCACACCAACTGCCCAGACTTAAGCTCCACGTTTCCTTCATCCCTTTGTTCGTTTGTTTATGTTTTGGGTTTGTTTGTTTGTTTGTTTTTAAGATTTTACTTCTTTTAGAGAAAGAGAGAGACAAAGAGAGAGGCGGCGAAGAGCGAGGGAGACGAGCAGACCCTCAGCTGAGTGCGGAGCCCGACGCCGGGCTCGATCCCACGACCCTGAGATTGTGACCAGAGCCGAAATCAAGAGTCAGATGCTCAACCGACTGAGCCCCCCAGGGGTCCTCATCCCTTTGGCTAGAAAGCCCGGCCCGTGACCAGGGCAAGCAGCCTGGGCAGCTCGCCTGCCCTTCCAGTCAGTTGCTACATTGACGGCACCATGGTCTTTATGATGATGACATGTCTGGCCCCACAACAGCAGAGTCAAACCTAACCCTTATAAAATGCGGGACACCCCAGGACACAAGCACCCAGCCAACCCCTGAGCCCGAACACGCGGAAGTCGTTTTGCAAATCCTCAAAACAGTGAAGTCAGGGATTTATCAGAGAAAAGAGATTCTTCTCAGGAAAGAAAGATCATTTTCCTGATCTGCAAAAACAGCCCTGCAGAAGGGGATGTCTCCTCCTGATGGGTAGCCTCCGCCTGGAACAGCAAACCTGCAGATTAATGAAGATAGTAAAACACTGCCCATCCTCCTGCCTGCAGGTGTAATATTTTATTCATAAAAGAGCTGCGTGAGCCTTGATTTATATGGGCTTTGATTATTAGGCAAAATTCAATCATAAGGTTCCCACTCCTCCCTCCAGGCTTCCTTGAATTCAACACCCTGTCCAATGGCGGTGGGCTTTCTCCGCTTGTCGGGGAAACTTCCCGAGAAGAACACTGCAGCAGGGTGCCCGTGCCGCGTGCCCCCGCCACGGGTAGCAGCGGGGCCGTCATTCGCCGCAGCAGGGGAGGCGGGCTGGGCTGCCTCTGTGGGGGGGGACAGAGACCCAGAATTTTGAGCTTTACTTCCTCCTTACAGTGGAAATGTTTTCCACTTAGTCCCAAAACTTCTCAAAGAAGCAAGGCTGGCCCCAGATGGAAATTAGGTTGCCTGTTTATCGTCTGTTTTATTCTCCGGTGTTGGGTGCGATCAGGGTCAGTGCCCTCATTCATTCATTCACTTGGTTCAGAGCCGTACATGGAGCGAGAGCNCCCCCCCCCCCCGCCGCTGTGATTCTTTGCAACTTCTCTGAAGCAGGACGTATAAGTCAAGCACGGAGGCCTGTCTGCCAAGAGAAGGAGTTGTCTCCAGAGCGATGGGGGCGGCGCAGCGGGGTGTCTTGGGATCTGAAGACCTGCATTCAGTCTTCAGGCTCTCCCTAAGTTATGCGCTTGCCAAGGGCATCTGGCAGGACCCCCCCGCCCCGAGCCACGCCAGCGCACCTCCAGGCTGATTAGAGGCAGGGACCCCACCAGCCCACCGAGCCGCCCACCACCCCTCCCAAGGAAAACAGAGGGGTCCACCTTGCCTTATGCAACTTCTGAAATTAATTTGGTGCTTAACGTGGGAGGTGGCCCAACATGGGGATTACCTGAGGTCGCCTTTGTGCGAACAAAGGCATCTCTTGAGCGTGGTGAATCGGGGCGATGGCCCTGGGCCCAGAGCAGGGATCTGAGAACCTCACCCGTGGCAACAGCTAGGCAGTGAGTCCGAGGCGACTGCCAGAAAGCGCAGGGAACATTGGAGGGAAAGGGACTTTATACGTCATCCAATTAGAGCAAAAACATCAACATCAACACCTCCGGGTTCCAAGGGCTGCGCGGGAGAAACCCACCCCGGGTCTGGAGCGAGCTGGAGCCTGCGGCCAGCATTCGCGACCTCTGCCCGGCGCCCCCCGGAGCCAGCGCCTGGCTCTCCAGCCCCGCGCTGCCCCTGGTCAGGCAGGCCCCACGGAGGAGGCGGCTTTCCCACCACACCTAGGCTTCCTCGCCCAAAATTGAGCATCCACCCCGTAGGCTTTGCCAGGATTCAACAGCCGCGCATAGTAGATGCTCAGTAAATAACACTCCCCATTCTCCTCCTCCTCCAGGCTGCTGTCTGTGCGAAAGGGGAGCCCAGAGCTGAGAAGCAAAGGGCGCGGAGAAAGGCGACTCAGCCTTCTGTCCAAACAACGGGGGTCCCTAATGACCAGACCGTAAGCCCCGCGGGGAGCTCTGTGGGTTGGAGCTCCGCGAAGAGGCCTGCCTCATCTCACCTGACAGCACCGCTGGACACCGAGGAACATCTGAAGGCAGGGAGCGGCTTCAGCAGGGGGGACATGGCCAGAGCCCCCCAGAAATGCCCTCTGGCAGCAGCCCCAGCCCCTGTGTGTCCCCGGCCTCTCGGGCAATAGGGACGCAGACACCGGAGGGGCGCTAACGGGATCAGAGTGTCTCACGCACAAGCCTCCTTCTCCCGTGGAGAAGCTCCGGCTTGCGTGCAGGCCAGAGAGGGTCCTGTCGCTGCTGGCGAGCGAGAGAGGGGCGTGGAGCACAGCGTGGGAAGGCGGAGAGCAGTCCAGCAGGGCGGACTCCTGGAGCCCCCAGTCCCGAGTGGGGTCCCGGGAGCAGGAACACGGCAGCGCTCGTGGGCTGAGGGGCAAATTCCTGGCCCCCAGACTCACTGAATGGGAAACTCCGGGCGGGACTCAGCCCTGGGTCTTCCCGCGCCCTCTGGGGGCAGCCAGTGCGGGTCCCTTCGGGAAACCGCTGGTCTAGATCCATCCAGGGAGTTTCTCGTTTCCGAAGCCCATGAATTCCTAATTTTTTTTTATTTTTGCCTAGATGTTGATTATAATAAGAAATACAAAACCAAGATAGTTTTGGGTCATTTGCACGAAAAAAAAATGAACGTAGTCTTTTGGTAAATTGCACAAGAACGTAATGATTTTATAATGATAAGCTTTTCCGTACAAGGGTCCCTTTGAGGTTGTGTCTAGTTTTGTTTGGTGTTGTTTGTTTGGAGGGGAGGCAAGGCACCGCCTGGACGCGGGCAGGGAAGAGGCTGTCTAAGGCCTCAAACATGGGGCCGGTCTCTGGCGGTCGGGGCAGCGCAGGGCTGGGCACGGCGAGCATGCAGTTTCCGTCCCCGGGTGCAAACCAGAAAGCAGCCCGCAAAGCGCCCGGGCCACAGGGAGGTGGGCGCAACCAGAGTGCAGGACCGGCCGCGGGACAATTCCATCCCCGGAGAAACGACCCCATACTCCAGCCAAGAGAAAATTACAGAAACCTAGGTCTTTGCAGAAGGGCCGGAAATGAGATGCCTCCTCAGTGTGCCGAACAGGTTGGGAGTCAGGGGCCCCGAGATCAGTGCAAAGGGAACGGGGAATGGGGGCCTGCTGGCTCACAGGGCGGGAGGTCAGCCTTCCCAAAGGAGCAGGGTGTGGCCAGGGGCTTAAAACTCTGCCCGGACTCAGAGGCTGTGGGCTTACAAGGGTCCTCGGGCTCGGCTGATCAAGAAGGCTGGGGCACTCCCCCCGCGGGGCGGTGGAGACCATCGCCCAGCTGAGCTGGGAAGGCTTTGCGGAGATGCCGCAAGCAGCCGCCCTGGGGATGGGGACCAGGGTACACTGTGGGGAGGAGCCCGGATGGCAGGTGTGTGTCCTCAGAGCCTGGGGCGGGGCTTGTCCTGGGACCTGGGGAGCGGTAAGTACAAAGTCATGATGTGGGGGTAGCCTATGAGCCGACACCCTTGGAAAAGTGGGAAGTGCACGGGCGCAGGGCTGCGTGTGTGAGAGAGAAGAGAGGCGGACACAGACGGAGGGAGATCACATGGCTCCGGGAGGAGGGGGGCTGGAACCCCGCTCTAACTCCCAGGCTGCATCCACGTCCGTCACACCTCTCCAGAGCCATCCATCTAGAACACAGCGCAGGCCGTGCGGCTCTCTCTGCACAGACAGAGCCACAGCTTCGCGGGGGTGTTGTCAGGAGAGGCACCGGGGCTTTAGCTCCCACCTCGCTAGGGCCACCGGCCCCTCCAGCCCCCCAAGTGCCCTCCCTGGGTCATCACCCCCTTGCAGGTCACAGTTCTCACTGCAGAAACCCAGGGCTGCCACTGCCCTGGGAGCTTTAGACACAAGGACACAGGTGACAGAGCCCGTGATGGCAGAAGCTCAAAGTCAAGGGAAGGAGACACTGAGCCGGGACCTCGCCGAGCTGGGCCGCACGGGCTGCGCTTGGGGAGGAGAACCTGGCGGCTCCCAGTCGTAGGTATCCGGGGTGTAAGGGGTTCCACCAAAGGAACAAGGAGTGTTCCCCGAGGGAGTGAGGGTAGCGTGAGCGTGCCGGGACACGGATGAGCTATCCCGCAGGAAGGGGAGCAGAGGAGCAGGGCTTGTGAAGACAGACAGCAGGTGTCCTGGCAGAAGCAGGAGGGCGCAGGTCCGGAAAACCCAAAGCCTTGGGCTTGCCCAGAGCCAGACTCGAAGTCCCCGGGGACACGATGCCGAACCGGTGTCTGGGGGTTCCTCAGGAGGCCATGGGGGTGCGCTCGGGAATGCAGAAACGCCACTCTGCCACCTCGATGGATGGCAAGGAACCCACGCTAGACGCGGGGGGTCACAGACAATTCAGGCCGAGGCGGGGGTGCATGGAGCTCCAAACAGAGGCCGCGCGGGGCAGAATCTAGAGGAGACCCGTTCACCGCGCCAGACGGGGTGTGTGCAAAACCCCCCGAACACGCATGCCAACTTCGCGTGTGTGTGCGAACACGCTCTTCCTCCGGCAGCAGAAGCTGAATTCTTAAAGAAGTGTGCGCCCCAAGAACACGTCTTTATCTGATTTTGGAGACCCTTGGGTGTTTGATGGCTAGGCCTGGGCATCTTATCGGATGATGCCGAGGGGGCGGGAGGGTTTCAGCATCGCTCCAAGTTCCTGGGCCCCCGCGGGGTGTCTGAGGACCAGAAGGGACGTGCTCGATTATCTGAGGCGTGGAGCAGGCGGGAGTCAGGAGGCTCAAGCACTGAGCATTTGAGTCCCATCGAGGGAAGACTCATCGGCCCTGTTCCTTCATACGCCTCCCCTTGGGGGACCCTGGTCTCCGCCAGAGGCCGGTCCTGGCGCGGCGAGCGTGCGCTCAGTCTGCCCAGGTCAGGGTGGGAGACCTGGGCCCGGGAAATGCGCCCGTCTCACCCCAGGCAAGTACGGAGCAGCTTCCTGAGCAGCAAGAAGGCCCGCTCCCCACATTCCAAAGGTGGCCTGCAGCGGGAACAAAGGAAGCACCAGAAAGCGAGCCGGCCAGCAACGCCCCGGTCTACACCGCTTTCAGCTGCTTTCAGCTGGTCCCAAACAACAGCCTGCCAGCCCCCTGGAGCCCCCGCGGGTTTCACAGCCGAGGGTGCATTGCAAATTAAAAACAACAGCCTGCCAGTCAGCCGCACTGTTTTTAAGCACAGAAAGAGGAATACCACTGTGGGGGCAGATAAAAGGGCTTTTGAGCACCTTCGTAGCTGCTCACACACAAAAGCACGTCTGTGCCTTTAAACAAGCGCTCCAGTAAGTGTCCCAGGGTTTCCTAACCTGCATGCTGCCCTTAGTGATGTGGTTTGGAAATTAACCTCGCTTTTCTCCCCACTGCTGTTTTACATATTAATTAAAGTGTTTTCCTCGGATTCCGGAATGCCTGCAGGCTGGCTGGGTGCCGCCTAGGCCCGGCGTTCCCAGCCCCTCCCGCCCGGGTTGCACGGAGTTCAAGGGTGAGGATCTGCCCGAGCAGGCTGCCCCCCACCCCCCCTCCGGCTCTGTCCAACCGAGTACACGCTTCCCTGCGGCCTTTAAGAAGGCACCGCTTCTTCCCCGCGCGACTGTGCGGAGCTGATTCAGGGAGGCGGTCTCGTGGACGAAATCCTTGACAAGGCGCCCGACTGTTTCCTCCACTGCGCTCGCCTCCTTCAGGAGCCTGTTTCCTTCTCTCTTTCCGCCCCCGCCCCCCACTCCCCGCAGCGCTGGGAGAACGTGCAAACAACTCACGGGCTATGAAAGAGTTGTTGTAATGCATGCATTTTTGGAGAATCCTGGTGGCCCAACATTGAAGGCCACGGAAGGTCCAGCTGCCCACCGTGCAGAAGCCTTCCAGAGTTTAGATGCGGACAGCCTGTTCCCCGTCTGACTCTGTCTACTCATCGGCAACTCTTGAGTATCGTTTTTAAACACCGAAGAATCCTAGTGGCATTGAAGATATCCAATAATGTCAGATTAATTTTCTAGCTAAGTACAAATGGTTAGCAGAACTGAGACCCAGGATAATAAAATTAAGTCCTAGTTACTTCCGTAGGTTTCGGTCAGTTCAGTGCATGCTTTTCAATTTTGAATTCTAAGTTGGACTGTATCCATGAAGTTCTTGGATTATGCTAAATAAATGTATTTCTTGGGGATTTTTAAGAAACCTGTTTGTTTCCTATAAATTCAAGCGTGTGGTGATTTAAACTATAAAATGCAAAATGTAGGGACAATTGATAATCCATAATGAAGGCAATTAAGTTCATATACCAAAGGGCAGTTTACTCAGAAACTTACAAAGCAGATTTTTTACATGTGGAAGTACATACCGCTATAAATAAGTAAATCCAGCTGATTTGTTGAAAATAAGATCAAGCTACTCTATTTCCCGACTTAGCCCTTATTCGTAAAATCTAAAAGGGATCAGTGAAGGCCGGGGTTCATTGCAAGGAGGCTTTCGCGTGTCAGGGAAGGTGCTCACCCCGCTGCACCATGGGTCATCGAATCATCAGAAATGCCATCCTTGTCGCCTTGCTCCCTGGAAATGCGTCTCCGGCCCACCCCTCCTGAGCGCTGCGTGTGTGCGGCTAGAGTGGCGGGAATCGGATTGAACTCGTTCAGTGAGAGAGAATGCGGTGTCCGCTCTGACCCTGAGCCCGGAGGCAGAGCCTGCTTCAGGACTGGAGGAATCAGGATCCGCTGCTGTTTCCGTGCTGAGAAGGGAACGGGACTCGTCCTTACCCAGGGCCCCTTCCAGCTAAAGATTCCGGGACGTCGGTCCTGTTTATAAGAGCGATGCCCCAGGTCACCACGACTGAGTCAGAGAGGGTATGCTGAATGCCCACTGCCCACACCAGGCACTCTCCGAGGGCCTGCACACCCAGGAGGGGCCCACCTCAGTACATCCTGGTAGGAAAGATGGGCGACACACGAGATAAGTCAAAGGCGCGGTGCTGTAATGGGGGGCATGTATGGAAACGAAACGAAATAGGAAAGGCTTGTATGAACTATGGAGGCAGTGGCTGGAGGTTTTAGGTGAACAAGTAGCCAGGACAGCAGCCTGCGTCTTACCGTTCCCTGGACAGGCCCTGCAGCGAGGACTTGGGCACACGGGGCAGGGGGTGGGGGGAGGGAGATTTGGGGGCGGCTTGAAGCCCGGGGGGCAAGCACAGCAGGGAGGGGTAGGCAAATGCAGAGAAAGGCAGGGAAGGGCGGGTGGGTGGCTGAGCGAGACTGGGGACCTGGGGAAGGGAGGGGTCAGCAGCAGGGAGCTCAGCCCAGGGCACCCCAGGACCACGTCCGGGGAGCCACCCTTGGGGAAGCTTTTCAGGACACAGACGTTTGATCTGAGTGAGGTTGGGACGCATGGGACCTCTTTGCTCCTGAACAGAGACTCAAGGTAAGGCAAAGGGCGGGACCCCTGTGAGGAAGGACGCCGAGATCCAGGGGGGGTGTGAGCCGGGGCCCCACGGGCGTCCCATCTGGGAGGAGAGCTTCAGGCTCAGGAGCACCGTCCAGTACCCGGACCGCCGCCATCCCCGGTGCCCGGACCGCCACCCCTGCCGTCCCCGGCGCCCGCCTCTGCCGTCCCTAGTGCCCAGACCACCGCCTCCGCCGCCCCCGGCGCCCGGGAAGACGGAGCCACCATCAAGTGGGCAGGGCGGCGGGGACCACAGGGCGGAGGGGAAGGGCTCCGCTTGGGAGGCAGTAAGCTTCCGACAGGCGGACAGACACTTGCCAGCCCTCCGGTGCATATATTCCAAGAGGCTGGTGGGTCTGCAGGGGCGGCACCTACAGCGGAGGCCCAAGGCTTGCAGAGGGAGGCTGGGAGGTGCTGTCAAGGGAGGGGCCGGCCAAACAGAGCACAGAGGGGAGACTGAGAGAGTACGGGTGCGTTCTGGAAATCAAGTGCAGACTTATGTGAGGAGGAAGGGCGCAGTGTCAGGGGGCAGCCACCAGGTCAAAGCTACCTGACTGGGACACTGAAGGGAGGGAGACACGTGGGAGGGAGATGAGAGGGAGAGAGGTGGGGAAAGATGGCAGAAGGCAGACAAGGGGAAAAAGGAGGAAAGGAAGTACAAACAACGCTCCCTGTGTTTGCCTGCTCGTGGGTTTGCCTGTGTGACGCCAAGTGCAACCTTACATTCGGCCTGAGAATATGAGACATCGGCCTTCTGGGAATGAGGCTATCTTTGTACCTGCTGCTGATGTGTGAGAAGTGTGGCTTCGGGGCTGATTTTCCTCCTCCTGAAGATACCTTGGCCTTGGGGAGGGAAGGCTGGACCTATACCCCCAAATTAAACTACCATTTTATTTCTTGTTAAGTCTTTGCATGTTCAAAATAGTGCATGCGTATCATATGGAGTTTCACAGAATTTTCATTGAATGAAGGAGCTCAGGTAAAGGGTTTCTCAAAGAGCCCGTGGCTTCCACTGGTTAGATCTTCTAAAGACACATCCAGAGCTGCCCTGAAGAATAAACAGGTTTATTAAATCCAAAAGGCCAGAAAAAAGCGACCCACACTTTTGTTACATTTGCTGGTGTTACCCATAATCATATTTTGGAAGAACAGAGCGGCCAAAACATACAGCACAGAGAGTGGCTAGGTTCCCCCAAACCGGCCCCAAAAGTCATTTATCAAAATCTCAACTTTGTTCCCTACAGTACAGCCTTTTCATACCAACCCGAGATTCCACAAACAGATGATCTCAAAGACCCAAATACTCACATTCTTGGAGGGATCCTGCAGTGTTGGGACAAACACTTTAATCAGTGAGAGCCTGTACCCCACCCGATTGCAGCCCCCCTGAAGCTCTGGGCTCCTTGGCAACCACATGGCCTACCTCTTACTCTCTTGGAGTGTTTGCGCATTTCTACAGGGATTATCCCCGAGTTCTAAAACCATAGTTACCACTGTGCTCATAATCGTAACTTCTTATTTTGAGTCTGTGTTCCAAATAATTGCAATCCATGAGAATCAAGGTTCATGGCAGATGGGGCGGTCACTCTTTCCTGCTCTCAGAGTAAAGGGATAAAACAGGTGCCCTGATTCAGAAGCAAACATGGGCCAAAAAAGTGCCAAGTGTCAGTAATGGGTTCGAGGGCATCAAGGAAGTCGTCCTGGAGGAGCTAACGGTGGACAAGGGCCTGGGAGAATGGGCCGGCTAGCTTTTACCGGGCAGAGCTAGGGGACCGGCAACACAGGAGCCCCAGACACGGGGCTGTATTTGTGGCCCGCTGCTGTGGCTCAGGCGCTGAGCGGACGGGCCATCGCTGATTAGGCTGCCATGGAGTCTCAGGGCTGGGAACACAAAAAAAGTAGATTTGGGGCTCTATTCCGTCCTCAGGGGATCTGTCAGGTTTTGTGTATGGAGCAGTGACACGCCCAGGCTGAGCCACAGAAGGCGGCCACGCGGCAGACTGGCAACAGGAAGATCTGCGCAATGAGCGATAGGAGTAAGTCGTGCCCCCTAAGTCTTAGCCTCAGGGACTCCGAGAAAATAGTCCGGAGGCACAAACGGTTTCTAGGGAAGACAGCAATCCACTTCTGGACAAGGGGAAGCTCAGATGCCCTGAGGAGCATCCAATTCCTGCTTGCTGCACACACCTGCAAGGGCAGGTCAAGGCTTCCGGGGCGAGAGGGAGAAGGAGCTCATGGAGGAGGACACAGAGGGCCCGGGAGGTCCAGGCTGCAATCTTCCCTGCCATGAGGTTTCAGGAGCAGAGGGGGCAGGGGTGAAGGAAGAGGGTAGCTCAGCAGAGGGGGCAGGGGTAAAGGAAGAGGGTAGCTCAGCAGAGGGGGAAGGGGTAAAGGAAGAGGGTAGCCCAGCAGAGGGGGCAGGGGTGAATGAGGAGGGTAGCCCAGCAGAGGGGGCAGGGGTGAAGGAGGATGGTAGCCCAGCAGAGGGGGAAGGGGTAAAGGAAGAGGGTAGCCCAGCAGAGGGGGCAGGGGTGAAGGAGGATGGTAGCCCAGCAGAGGGGGCAGCGGTGAAGGAGGAGGGTAGCCCAGCAGAGGGGGCAGGGGTGAAGGAGGAGGGTAGCCCAGCAGAGGGGGCAGGGGTGAAGGAGGAGGGTAGCCCAGCAGAGG